>CM035790.1:46150764-46506474 GCA_020466265.1 Siphamia tubifer
AGGGGGAGGAGCTAAGGACAGGGGGAGGAGCTAAGGACAGGGATAGGGTCTAAGGGCAGGGGTAGGGTCTAAGGGCAGGGGTAGGGTCTAAGGGCAGGGGTAGGGTCTAAGGGCAGGGGTAGGGTCTAAGAACAGAGGGAGGAGCTAAGGACAGGGGGAGGGTCTAAGGACAGGGGTAGGGTCTAAGGACAGGGGGAGGAGCTAAGGACAGGGGTAGGGTCTAAGGACAGGGGGAGGGTCTAAGGACAGGGGGAGGGTCTAAGGACAGGGGGAGGAGCTAAGGACAGGGGTAGGGTCTAAGGGCAGGGGTAGGGTCTAAGGACAGGGGTAGGGTCTAAGAACAGAGGGAGGAGCTAAGGACAGGGGTAGGGTCTAAGGACAGGGGGAGGAGCTAAGAACAGAGGGAGGAGCTAAGGACAGGGGGAGGGTCTAAGGACAGGGGTAGGGTCTCAGGACAGGGGGAGGAGCTAAGGACAGGGGTAGGGTCTAAGGACAGGGGTAGGGTCTAAGGACAGGGGTAGGGTCTAAGGACAGGGGTAGGGTCTAAGAACAGAGGGAGGAGCTAAGGACAGGGGTAGGGTCTAAGGACAGGGGGAGGAGCTAAGGACAGGGGGAGGAGCTAAGGACAGGGGTAGGGTCTAAGGACAGGGGGAGGGTCTAAGGACAGGGGTAGGGTCTAAGGACAGGGGGAGGAGCTAAGGACAGGGGTAGGGTCTAAGGACAGGGGGAGGAGCTAAGGACAGGGGGAGGGTCAAAGGACAGAGGGAGGAGCTAAGGACAGGGGGAGGGTCTAAGGACAGGGGGAGGGTCTAAGGACAGGGGGAGGAGCTAAGGACAGGGGTAGGGTCTAAGGACAGGGGTAGGGTCTAAGGGCAGGGGTAGGGTCTAAGGACAGGGGTAGGGTCTAAGAACAGAGGGAGGAGCTAAGGACAGGGGGAGGGTCTAAGGACAGGGGTAGGGTCTAAGGACAGGGGGAGGAGCTAAGGACAGGGGTAGGGTCTAAGGACAGGGGGAGGGTCTAAGGACAGGGGTAGGGTCTAAGGACAGGGGTAGGGTCTAAGGACAGGGGGAGGAGCTAAGGACAGGGGTAGGGTCTAAGGACAGGGGGAGGGGCTAAGGACAGGGGTAGGGTCTAAGGACAGGGGGAGGGTCTAAGGACAGGGGGAGGAGCTAAGGACAGGGGGAGGGTCAAAGGACAGAGGGAGGAGCTAAGGACAGGGGTAGGGTCTAAGGACAGTGGGAGGAGCTAAGGACAGGGGGGGGAGCTAAGGACAGGGGGAGGGTCAAAGGACAGGGGGAGGGTCAAAGGACAGAGGGAGGAGCTAATGACAGGGGGAGGGTCAAAGGACAGAGGGAGGAGCTAAGGACAGGGGTAGGGTCTAAGGACAGGGGGAGGGTCTAAGGACAGGGGGAGGAGCTAAGGACAGGGGGAGGGTCAAAGGACAGAGGGAGGAGCTAAGGACAGGGGGAGGGTCAAAGGACAGAGGGAGGAGCTAAGGACAGGGGGAGGGTCTTTTCATATATCTCTGTAGTTGATTGTGTTTATGTAAAACCCTGTGAGACGACTTTGTTGTGATTTGGGGTTTTATAAATAAAATGTAATTGAAGTGATCTAGTTTAATGTGTTAGCGTTAGCGTTAGCACAGACTGGTGCTGCTTCACTTGTCACGACTGTGTAGTGAGAAGGACCCAGCTTCTAACGGCTCTTTATTGGTGAACTGACGAGGAGGACAGGTGTGCGAGAGCCAGGTGAAAGGTAACAGCAGGGATATGACCAGAGGTGGTAACAGTACTGCAGTACAAGTACAGCTACCGGTAAAGGTAGAAGTACTGATTAAAGTCCTTCTCTGACAGTTCAGACGTACACACCCTAACCCTGTGGGATCGACACCAAAATCTAATCACTTGTTAATTTCCCCATGACCACCATACCCTGAACATTTAATCAAAATCTATCCATAGCTTTTTGAGTTATGTAGACAGACAGACAGTTATATGTACAATTATGTATATATTCATATATAGGGACACATCCAGACATACACTTAGAATATACAATATACACACAATATAAAGTGTATAATAGTGAATAACACTTCCCATATACACACACACAAATATTTATATAAATGTAAAGAGTATAAAGTACATAAATATAAAGAGTATAAAGTAAAACGTTGGTGGACCATTTCTCACCTAACACTGTAACGGTGGCGTTGGCACAAACGCCTCCTGCTGCGTTCTGAGCCGTGCAGCTGTAAACACCAATGTCTTCGTTCTTAACGTCTACTATGAAGAAGACGTCGTCCTCAGGCATGACGTGCATACGCCGCTCACGGGCGGCGGGGAAATCAGTTCCTCCATCTTTCTGCCAGGCGATCTGAGGAGCGGGGTGACCGACGGCGGCGCATTCCAGCCTGGCGGTCGCTCCGGCACGAATACTCAAGTCCATGGGTGTCTTAGTGAAGGACGGGAGCACTGGAGGAAGAGCAAAAAAAAGAGCAAGTCAATCATTTATGACTGGAACACATCATCTGAGGACCACCACCAAACATTCATACACCACTGTGATACTGGAGGACCCTCCCACCACCACCTCTGGCCCCTCCCACCACCAAACATTCATACACCACTGTGACACTGGAGGCCCCTCCCACCACCACCTCTGGCCCCTCCCACCACCAAACATTCATACACCACTGTGATACTGGAGGGCCCTCCCACCACCACCTCTGGCCCCTCCCACCACCAAGCATTCATACACCACTGTGACACTGGAGGCCCCTCCCACCACCAAACATTCATACACCACTGTGATACTGGAGGCCCCTCCCACCACCACCTCTGGCCCCTCCCACCACCAAACATTCATACACCACTGTGATACTGGAGGCCCCTCCCACCACCACCTCTGGCCCCTCCCACCACCAAGCATTCATACACCACTGTGACACTGGAGGCCCCTCCCACCACCAAACATTCATACACCACTGTGATACTGGAGGCCCCTCCCACCACCACCTCTGGCCCCTCCCACCACCAAACATTCATACACCACTGTGATACTGGAGGCCCCTCCCAAGACCACCTCTGGCCCCTCCCACCACCAAACATTCATACACCACTGTGATACTGGAGGCCCCTCCCACCACCACCTCTGGCCCCTCCCACCACCAAACATTCATACACCACTGTGACACTGGAGGCCCCTCCCACCACCAAACATTCATACACCACTGTGACACTGGAGGCCCCTCCCACCACCAAACATTCATACACCACTGTGATACTGGAGGCCCCTCCCACCACCACCTCTGGCCCCTCCCACCACCAAACATTCATACACCACTGTGACACTGGAGGCCCCTCCCACCACCAAACATTCATACACCAGTATGAGTGACACTGGAGGCCCCTCCCACCACCACCTCTGGCCCCTCCCACCACCAAACATTCATACAAAAGTAGGAGTGACACTGGAGGCCCCTCCCACCACCACCTCTGGCCCCTCCCACCACCAAACATTCATACACCAGTATGAGTGACACTGGAGGCCCCTCCCACCACCACCTCTGGCCCCTCCCACCACCAAACATTCATACACCAGTATGAGTGACACTGGAGGCAGGAGGGTGAAGTGTCTTTGCTTAAGGACACAAAGGACAGACTAGGACAGAGTGGGATTTACTGGAACCTCAGAGGCATAGAAACCAAACATCTGGTCCCAGGTACCATGGGACCGGGTCCTTTTTCATAGTGGAAATACCCCGAAGCCAAAAGAAGCCTAACGAATGGAAACATGACCTTTGTGACATGTTTCCTTATTTATAATGACCCGCAGCAAAAATCAGTTTAGTTAATTTTTAGATGATTGGGAATAAATACATACATTTGTTCGTAGTTTAAACTTTACTGTTTCATACACATTCATTCGTAATCAAATACTGGATTATGTTTTTAAAAGAATGTAACAGTAGTGAATTTCCAGAGCCTAACCCTATATGTATGTACTCCTGACCCTAACCCTGACCTCTGACCCTATATGTATGTACTCCTGACCCTAACCCTGACCTCTGACCCTATATGTTTGTACTCCTGACCCTAACCCTGACCTCTGACCCTATATGTATGTAATCCTGACCCTAACCCTGACCTCTAACCCTATATGTTTGTACTCCTGACCCTAACCCTGACCTCTGACCCTATATGCATGTAATCCTGACCTTAACCCTGACCTCTGACCCTATATGTATGTACTCCTGAACCTAAACCTGACCCTATATGTTTGTACTCCTGACCCTGACCCTGACCTCTGACCCTATATGTATGTACTCCTGAACCTACACCTGACCTCTGACCCTATATGTTTGTACTCCTGACCCTAAACCTGACCTCTGACCCTATATGTATGTACTCCTGACCCTAACCCTGACCTCTGACCCTATATGTATGTAATCCTGACCCTAACCCTGACCTCTGACCCTATATGTATGTAATCCTGACCCTAACCCTGACCTCTGACCCTATATGTTTGTACTCCTGACCCTAACCCTGACCTCTGACCCTATATGTATGTAATCCTGAACCTAAACCTGACCTCTGACCCTATATGTTTGTACTCCTGACCCTAACCCTGACCTCTGACCCTATATGCATGTAATCCTGACCCTAACCCTGACCTCTGACCCTATATGTATGTACTCCTGAACCTAAACATGACCTCTGACCCTATATGTTTGTACTCCTGAACCTAAACCTGACCTCTGACCCTATATGTTTGTACTCCTGACCCTAAACCTGACCTCTGACCCTATATGTTTGTACTCCTGACCCTAACCCTGACCTCTGACCCTATATGTATGTACTCCTGAACCTAAACATGACCTCTGACCCTATATGTTTGTACTCCTGACCCTAACCCTGACCTCTGACCCTATATGTATGTAATCCTGACCCTAACCCTGACCTCTGACCCTATATGTTTGTCCTCCTAATCATCTAAAACTGAACTAAACAGAATTTTTTCAGATAATCCCTTTAAGGTCCATTTGATGCTCTCACCCTAACCCAAAAAAATCGAAAAATAAACATCACTATGAATTTGAGCTTATCTCATCTGGTCGCCATGGTTACAACTCAAACTTACTGTGGACGGTGAGTTTGGCCTTGGTGGAGTAGGAGGAGCCAAAGTGATTGGAGATGACACACTGGTATTTCCCTTCGCTGGAGAAGTCCACCCTGCGAAGCTGCAGCGTCGTGGTATACTCGGTCACTTCCGTATCGCCTCCTGCTCCTCCTTGGACCCTCAGGTGGGCCTGGTTGTGGATCTCCATGTCGTTCAGAACCTCGTTGTCTTTCTTCCAAGCGAAGGTCATTGGAGAGTCGCTGGAGCTGGCGGCCGAGCACACGAAGGTGACGTTGGTTCCCCTCAGGGCGGACTGTGTCTGTGGCTGAACGCTTATCTGAGGCTTTGGGAAGTCGTCTGCACAAAAACACACACTTTTCACAACTGGACCGGATTCCAGATCGGACCTGGAGGTCACACTGATTTTTACAAGGTAAAATTCAAGCACTTTTCAGGCAACTTATCATTGGAGATATGTAAAGAAACACCAGTACTCAGGGTTGTTTTTTTTTCCTTTTCCTTGACGTCATATTTATTTGAATTTTAAACATGAGCCACAGTATAACATTAAAAAATAAGTAGAATTCTACAATATGGGCCAAAAATAATAACGCCAGTGCCAGCCCCACAACTCAACCTCCCATCTATCCACATTTACAAAAAGTAAATGTATATATATATACATATATACATATATATATATATATATATATATATATATATATATATATATATATATATATATACATATATATATATATATATATATATATATATATATATACATATATATATATATATATATATATATATATATATATATATATATATATATATATATATATATATATATATATATACATATATATATACACATATATATACATATATATATATATATATATATATATATATATATATATATATATATATATATATATATATATATATATATATATATATATATATATATATATATATGGGGTGTAAAGATAATCAGTTATGGGTCTGTGTCGTATCAGATCCAGTGAATCGGTCCACGGAGCCTGAATCGGTAGCTTAACAATGACATAGTATTTATTTTCATGAATGTATACACGTTAAAACTTACAACTGGATGTTTAACTGTTTTTTTTAGAGGTAAATGTATACATGTATATTTTCTCTTTTTTTTCTCTCGTATTTGCACATAATTCTATTTATCTCATTTTATTTATTTCTTTTTATTTTATCTTATTTTATTCTGTTTTTATTGCATGCCAGTTGGTTTATCTTGTTTCATTTTGTTATCTTTACACGGGGGTTGCACTGAAAATTTCACTGACATGCAAATGCTCAGTGACAATAAAGACATCTTGAATCTTGAATCTTGAATCTAAAGTTAAAGGAAATGTAGGGAGCAAACAGGAAGTGACAAAATAAAAGCATCCGTGGTTGATCCACACAACCTTTATATTCGCCCACAGATTTCCAAAACACATGAGGACTTTAGTGGTAACATGTACGATGTTACTGTGAGGAACTATAACTATAACTGATGTTACTATATGAGGAACTCTGATGTGTGTGTTTACACTGAAAACAGGACAATGTTTAATCATGAGTTGGGTTATGGGTCTAATGTAAAGTGGACCCGTGTTTGTCGTGTTTGTCCACCTGTACTGGATCCACTCTGAGTCTCCTGCTGTCATGTCATGACCCTGACCCTCTGTAAACCCTGACCTCTGACCCTCTGTAAACCCTGACCTCTGACCCCTGACCCTCTGTAAACCCTGACCTCTGACCCCTGACCCTCTGTAAAACCCTGACCTCTGACCCTCTGTAAACCCTGACCTGTGACCTCTGACCCTCTGTAAACCAGACACCAGCATCAGATTTTTTATTAAATCAGTGACATTAGTGTTTTTAGACCAGATTATGTTGATCAGTTGATTTTCCTCCAAAAGAATAAAAACAGTATTTTCTGTCTAAGCTCAGTGTTATTGTCAGTGGATGCTACCATTTACAGGAATAATTCAACTTTAGGACATTTTTATCTTTTATTTTGTCTTGAGGGAAAGTAAGTTTTGTTTTTTAAATATGAGCAGAATTTTACAAACCTGTTAAATTAGTAAATCACTTATCTACAGGTATATTATCATTAATATCACTTATCTACAGGTATATTATCATTAATATCATTTATCTACAGGTATATTATCATTAATATCACTTATCTACAGGTATATTATCATTAATATCACTTATCTACAGGTATATTATCATTTATATCAGTTATCTACAGGTATATTATCATTAATATCACTTATCTACAGGTATATTATCATTAATATCATTTATCTACAGGTATATTATCATTAATATCACTTATCTACAGGTATATTATCATTAATATCACTTATCTACAGGTATATTATCATTTATATCAGTTATCTACAGGTATATTATCATTAATATCACTTATCTACAGGTATATTATCATTAATATCACTTATCTACAGGTATATTATCATTTATATCACTTATCTACAGGTATATTATCATTAATATCACTTATCTACAGGTATATTATCATTAATATCACTTATCTACAGGTATATTATCATTAATATCACTTATCTACAGGTATATTATCATTTATATCACTTATCTACAAGTATATTATCATTAATATCACTTATCTACAGGTATATTATCATTAATATCACTTATCTACAGGTATATTATCATTTATATCACTTATCTACAAGTATATTATCATTAATATCAGTTATCTACAGGTATATTATCATTTATATCACTTATCTACAAGTATATTATCATTAATATCAGTTACCTACAGGTATATTATCATTAATATCACTTATCTACAGGTATATTATCGTTAATGTCACTTATCTACAGGTATATTATCATTAATATCACTTATCTACAGGTATATTATCATTAATATCAGTTACCTACAGGTATATTATCATTAATATCACTTATCTACAAGTATATTATCATTAATATCACTTATCTACAGGTTTAATATGTTGTTTTTCAGACACTTTAAGGCCTAAAATTAAAGTCTTTGAAGTTTAGACTTTTTAAGACTTTGTTAGACCCTGCCAGAACCCTGTGTCTAGATTTTGAATTAAATTATAAATGTGTAAATATATTCTTCTTTATATTTTTTCTGACTACACTTATAAATATTGCAACTATCCCTTTAATGGGGACCAGGAAAGTTACAAGTGGAACTTTGTGAATTTCCATAACCTTCCCATCATGACTGGCATCAGGACGTCCAAGAACAGGGAGGAAAATCCAAAACCATCTGGGTCAGTTTGGAAAAGGAAAAACCTGCCACCAATGAACAGCTGTTTTTAAAGACCTTACGGCGGGGTGTGTGCTGAGGCGCTCGCTGTGAGCGGACACTCACTCACCACACACAAAGTCGTCCTGGCTGACGGAGAACACGCTCCTGCCCTTCAGCATCTGCGGGTGTGCGCAGCTGGCGTTGACGCAGGAGACAAAGGTTTGTTCTGCCACCCAGACTGGAAGCCACTTCAGCTGGCAGTCGCACAGCAAACTGGAGGTGTTCAGGCACCTGCAGAAACATACCACAAACACTTCAGTCACTGTGACACTCACAACAAGTGTGTTTGCACTGGAAACGTAACAACTGAAGCTGCAACCATTAGTCCACATTAGTCCACATTAGTCCATTCTTAACTATTGTGGCCGGACGCATTTTTCCAGCAGAGTGAGACATGTCACTTGATTCTACTCTGCTCAGAGTCACACATATGTGTGTGTGTGTGTGTGTGTCTGTGTGTGTGTGTGTGTCTGTGTGTGTGTGTGTGTGTCTGTGTGTGTGTGTGTGTGTGTCTGTGTGTGTCTCTGTGTGTGTGTGTGTGTGTGTGTGTGTGTGTGTGTGTGGTAACATACAGAAATGACGGTGTTAGCATCAGGTAAGAGTACACAAACTGGTCAAGTGTGGGAGCATTTTAGTCTGGATATGGTGAATAAACAGACTATATTTAGTCTGGATACGGTGAATAAACAGACTATATTTAGTCTGGATACGGTGAATAAACAGACTATATTTAGTCTGGATACGGTGAATAAACAGACTATATTTAGTCTGGATACGGTGAATAAACAGAATGTCATTGTTGATTATTTCATTGTTGACGTTTACATTGTTGACTAATTGTTGCAGTACTAATACACATGCTTTGGTTTAAAGAGGCTGCTTTTGTTTTTCCAGCTCTATACACTTCCATTTGTACTAATTAGAACTTTACTCATCCAACAAACCTACTTTTTGCACAAAACGTTTCATTCTTGACAGAAAAACAAAGAATAATTGAAATTAAAACTGCAAGCAGTCTCAAAGGCCTTCGCCGTCCCTCGCAACTGCCTCCCCACACAACATCCAAGTCAAATTTCAGCCAGATTGGTGTTTATAGGTGATTTTGTAGGGGGTACTATTAAGCAAAATCACAATTTTTATTGATAAACTGGTGTAAGACCATGTGATAGACATCCAGGTCAAATTTCAGCCAGATCGGTGTTCGGATGCCCGAGGTGAAGCAATTTATGTAATGGTAATTTTTTCCTGAAAAACGTTGTAGCGTAAAAAAGACCCAATTGACCCAACAGCCAAAGAGGAGTTCGTTAAATTCCAAAGACAACGAAAATCCATCACTCAACATGTTTAAAATTTCAATCCAAGATGGCGGACTTCCTGTTGGTTTATGGTCATGGCCATCATAAGGATTTTTGTTCAACATCATATGACAAACATGAGTACCAATTTTCAGAGCTCCAACTTCACTAGGGCGTGATCTGGCCTAATACAAACTATTGTCACTTTTTTAGGGGTTGCTGTAGACAAATTTCTTTACCGACTTTTATGAAACCTTTAAATACTAGCAATTTTTCAAACTTCTGAGGTGTGTGCAAAATTCGATGAGTTTTCGTGCATGTTCTGGGGGTCAAATTTGGGGTCAAAGGGCAGACTCCCCTTGTGATCACAGCAGACTCAATAGGCCTTGAACTGGACGTGGTCCTTGAACTGGACCTGGTCCACAACAAAGGCCGAAAAATAATCACATCTGAAAGGCTTGAGGGAGCATTTTTTTCCAGAAACTAAAAAGCTAAAAGGATAAACGTATCGACGCAGTGTTTTTATGGTTAACTGGATAATTGTTCCATTTAAACTTCGAACAGACTAAAGGAAACCCTGAACCTGCCGTTATGTTTCCCACAACTGGATAATGACTTTCACCTGGAACTCTGTGTCCACTAATGCTAACACTAACGCTAACCCCAGGGGTCCGCCAACAGGAAGTTACTTACAGCTCCTGCAAGTTCTTCATCTGTGAGAAAGCGTTGGCTTGAATGGACATGACGGCGTTATTACTCAAATCCCTGAAGAGAAGAAGAAAAGAACATCACAGTAGTAAAAGTACTTCATTACTGTACATAAGTAAGTACACATACCTCAAAAGTCTACATAAGTATTTATTTTTCTGGAAACGTTTCACTTACTTTATTTACATAAATATCTGTACTTTATACTCTTTACATTTATATAATGTCATGTCCTGGGCATGACATTAAACTGCAACCACAGCCTGCATAGAGTTAGAACCTTACCTCAGCAAGGGCCCTTTGGCTAAGGAGATGTCCCTACTGACAGACATGGGCCTCCTGCATGCCTGTATGGTATGTCTGGTCTAGCCAACACATCGGATAGGAGAGGGAAACTCTGATTCCAAACCCCCTCTTGCTGCTGCCTGGCAGCTTATTCCTGTTCAGGAACAGGGTAGGAGAAGGAGACTCTGATCCAAAACCCACCTGCTGCCTTGCAGGCAATGCCTCTTTAGGCAAAGGCTAAGAGATGCACACTCCAAACAAGAAAGCGTCACCTTCCTGGGCCGTTCGACACGTGGCAGTTCCTGCACCTGTTGGCCAATGGCCCTTTGAAGGAGAGAGGGTGGTGAGAGGACTGCACATCCACTCAACACCTAAAACATCTGTGTGCTGGCAAGACATGCAGGTTTCCTGCCCAAGGCACCTGACACTCCACCCCCCCTCATCAACCATCACGAACAAATCCCTGTTAGAGGCTCTACAGGTGCTGAAGACTGACATGCTGACGCATTTTGACGCCAAACTTGATAATATACAAAGTAGTGTTAAGGCACTGAGTGACTCCTTAAACATGCTTGGCACTAAAGTGAGTAATCTGGAGACACGAGTCAGCACTAACCAAGATGATATCACCAACCTGGAAGCACGCGTGAAGACTCTGGAAAAGCAGAACGCTTACCTCATGGGGAAAGCGGAGGACGCTGACAACTGAAGCAGGGCCTCAAATCTGCGCATTCTACGGGTCCCTGAAAAATCTGAAGGCCGAGACATAGTTGGCTTTGTAGGTCAACTCCTCATGCAAGTCCTTGGCCCTGAGAATTTCTCTTCTCCTCCGGTGATTGAAAGGGCGCATTTCTCTCCTGGTGATTCCGGACGGGGTGATATTAAATCTGGTCCAAGGTCGATCCTTGTGAAGTTATTAAACTTCCAGGACAAGCTGATGATTCTTCGTCTTGCCGGAGAAAAGAAGGAACTTCTATTCAAAGGATCCCAAGTCCACATTTACCCGGACTTCAGCGCTGCTGTGAGGGAGAAGCGACGCCTGATCATCCCGGTTAATAATCGTCTTCGTGCTTTGGGAATCCAGTACGCCCTCCTATATCCAGCAACCCTTCGTATCCAAGCTGACGATGACATTACTCTACTACTACGCTCTCCAGACAACACTGAAAAGTTTATTCGTGAGCAAACAAAGAAATCTTTGTAAATATGGTCTGTGTTTAGTGTCATAACACTTGTTGAACTTTGTTTGCCGTTAATCAGTTTGACCTCACATAGTAGAAACGCAGTGACGTATTGTCGTGCTGCATTTTTTTCTCTAAAAGTATAGAATATTTATTCTACTACCTTAGTTGCAGCCTGCATAGGTAATTTTTTTTAGCTTTTGACCGTATAATGGGGTAAATGACTATTATTTATGTAAATATAGGAAACTTTTTCCACAGCTTGTCATGTGTTTAATATACCCAGGCACAAGTAATTAGCATTTTAAATACATTTTAATTTGATTGGTCAACCATATATGTTTCCCCTAATATAGTGCAGATGGGGGTTTTCTTCTTTTTTGCTCCTTTTCTACATTTTTGGATGAATTGTGTGTCACCCTGATTTACGTGTTTTGGTGTGTTTGTCTGAATTGTGTTGTGTGTGAGTACTTAAAAGTAATTGTTGCTCTCTATTGATTATTATCTCTTCTCAAGTTTACTCATTGTATTTTGCTCCTGATTTTTCTTTTGACTATGGTTAATGGTCTTTATATTATACATGTGAATATCAGGAGTCTGTTGCCAAAGATTGACCAGTTACGTGCATGGATTACATACAATAAATCTAATATTATTACTATATCTGAAACCTGGCTTTCCACTGATATATCTATACACACGTATATATATATATATATATATATATATATATATATATATATATATATATATATATATATATATATATATATTTATATATATATATATATATCTCAGGACAAAGGTCGAGGAACCAGAGGGGCTATCATGGAAGGACAAACCCTTGCACGGCGTGTACCATCGGCAAATTGAGGAAGTGGCTGATATGGAAAAGACATACCAGTGGCTGGAAAAGGCTGGACTAAAGGACAGCACAGAGGCGCTACTCATGGCTGCACAAGAACAAGCCCTGAACACCAGAGCAATAGAGGCTGGGGTCTACCACATCAGACAGGACCCCAGGTGTAGACTGTGTAGAGAAGCCCCTGAAACAGTCCAGCACATCACAGCAGGTGTAAGATGGTGGCAGGTAAGGCATACATGGAGAGACATAACCAGGTAGAGGACATACTGTACAGGAACAACTGTAAAGAGTATGGACTGGAGGTCAAGGGTCAAGATGGGAGAACCCCCCAAAGGTGACAGAGAACAAACAGGCCAAGATCCTGTGGGACTTCCAGATCCAGACCAGATGGTGATGGCCAATCAGCCTGACATAGTGGTGGTGGATAAACATGAGAAGACAGTGGTGGTGATAGATGTAGCAGTCCCCAGTGATAGCAACATGAGAAAGAAAGAACATGAGAAGAGAAGAGAAATACCAAGGGCTGAAAGAGGAGTTAGAGAAAATGTGGAGTGTGAAGGCAACAGTGGTACCAGTAGTGATGGGGGCACTAGGGGCAGTGACCCCCAAGCTGGGACAATGTCTCCAGCAGATACCAGGAACAACATCAGAGATCTGTGTCCAAAAGAGAACATTGTTAGGAACAGCTAAGATCCTGCACAGAACCCTCAGGCTCCCAGACCTCTGGTAGAGGACCTGAGTCTGAAGGAGACACCGCCCAGGTGGGAGGGGCCTCTGGTAGAGGACCCGAGTCTGAAGGAAACACCGCCCACGTGGGGCGAGAGGAACACATATATATATATATATATATATATATATATATATATATATATATATATATATATATATATATATATATATATATATATATATATATATATATATATATAAATCATGTCAAAGGTCAGTGTTCTAGCAGTAACAGACTCACAAATGCTGCAGAGAGTCCAGTCCAGTAAAAGACTTCTTTGTGACTGAGCGGATCTGGTTCCTCTGCAGAAACCTGAAAAATAAAAACACCTCAGATCATTGAGTCGCCTGGAATTCACCTTTCATTTCAGTATAAATATGTAAATATGCTGTAGTATCATCTGCAGTCCCCAGATTGCAGATTATTTTACAAAAAAAAAATCTAAAAATAACTATTATGTAAAAATAATATAGAATAAATAAATAATATAGGATAAATAAATAAATAATATATTAATACTATCTACTCAGAAAACTGAATAGCTTCAGTGTTAGTCAGCAGGTCCTAGAACTTGTGTACAAAACCATAATTGAGAGTGTTTTGACATTTCACCTGTCTGCCTGGTTTGGTCATCTAAACTGTAAATTCTTGAACAAACTGTCGAGGATTGTGTCAATGGATAGTAAAATCATTGACAAGCCCCAAAAGGCCCTGAGCCTATTATACAAGGAGAGGGTGAGGAAGAAAGCCCTGAGCATCATAGCCCATAGCTCACATCCTCTCTCCAGAGAGTTTGTGCTTTTGAACTCTGGTAGGCGCTACAGAGTCCCCCTAGCGACCAAAAATATTTCTAAGAAGTCTTTTGTCCCCAGAGCAGATGACCTACTGCATGATGGTTTTTTTAATGTTTGTCTACCTTTTCTTAGTGCTGTTGTTTCATTTTTCTATGATGTGATCCTCACTGTTGTATTGTACCCTTAATGTCTTGTCTGTATGTTTTTTGGTGAGCCAAAGATGAATTTCCACCTTGGTGGACAATAAAGATCTATTATTATTAATATATATATATATATAAATAGATAGAATAAACAAAATAGCACAGAATAGAACAGAACTTCATTCATAGTAACTTCCTTTCTAATGTATTGTCTGTATTGTCTTACTTTATTCTGCACATATATTATTCATTTTTATATATTTATTATATATTATTAATTTTTCTGTATTAATCATATATATATATATATATATATATATATATATATATATATATATATATATATATATATATATATATATATATATATATATATACTAATAATAATAATAATAATAATAATAGATCTTTATTGTCCACCAAGGTGGAAATTCATCTTTGGCTCACCAAAAATACATACAGACAAGACATTAAGGGCAGAGCCTCGTCACGAGCTCTAAGCATAGTGTTAGCGTTAGCATTAGCACTAGTGTTACTGTTTGTGTTAGTTTTAGTGTTAACGTTAGCATAAGGGTTAGGGTTAGCGTTAGTGTTATCCTTAGTGTTAGCATTATTGTTAGTGTTAGCATGATTGTTAGCATGAGCATTAGCATTGGTGTTAGGTTTAGGGTTAGTGTAAAATAAATACATATTTTTATAAATTAAATCAATAATAACAAATATTTTACAATAAATGAATGTAAAAAAACCTCATAATTACAGGACCTGTCATGTGACAACTGCTCACACTTACATCGTGATGTCAATGCAGTTAAAGTTACTAATGACTTATTATTAGCCGCTGACATCGTATTAATATGGGTCCTGGTGTTATTAGACCTTAGTGCAGCCTTTGACACCATTGACCACAGTATCTTAGTGCACAGATTAGAATGTGATATAGGTATTAGAGGAGCAGCCCTCTGCTGCTTTAAATCATATTTATCTGATCGCTACCAATTTGTTCACGTCAATCAACAATCATCGCAGTCCTCCAGAGTTAATTATGGCGTTCCTCAAGGGTCAGTCCTTGGGCCTATTTTGTTTACACTATATATGCTCCCTTTAGGTAACATCATTACAAATCATGGCATTAATTTTCATTGTTATGCAGATGACACACAGCTATATTTATCGATTAAACCTGATCAGACCAGACAAATAGATAAACTAAGTACATGTGTCCAAGACATAAAGACTTGGATGAGTGCCAATTATCTTTTATTGAACCCTGAAAAAACTGAAGTCGTTATAATTGGTCCTAAAAATACCACAGACTCCCTAACTGACCAGATAGTTACTGTAGACAACTTAAGTGGAACACCCAGTGCCACAGTTAAAAATTTAGGAGTTTTATTTGATCCACATCTTTCATTCAAAGGGTCAGGGGTCAGGGGTCAGGGCACATTAACCAAACTTGCAGAACAGCCTTCTTTCACCTGCACCTTTCATTAGCCAAAATTAGGAATATTCTGTCTAAAACGACTGCAGAAAAATTAATTAATTCATTTGTTACATCACCATTAGATTATTGTAACTCCTTACTTGTAGCGTGTCCTAAATATTCCCTAAAAAGCTTCAACTGGTTCAAAATGCAGCAGCAAGATTATTAACAGGATCAAATAGAAGAGAACACATCACCCCTGTGCTCCAAACCCTGACCCCTGACCCCTAACCCTATCACCCCTGTGCTCCAAACCCTGACCCCTGACCCCTAACCCTATCACCCCTGTGCTCCAAACCCTTCACTGGCTTCCAGTTGAGTCTAGAATTAAATTTAAAATCCTCCTCCTTACATATAAAACCATTAATGGTATGGGTTAGGGTTAGGGGTCAGAGGTCAGGGGTTAATGGTATGGGCCCCTCTTATCTTAAAGATGATCTGGTTACGTACCAACCCAATAGAACCCTTCGTTCTCAGAATGCAGGTATATTGAAAGTTCCTAGGGTTTCTAAAAGTACAGTAGGAGCTAGAGCCTTTAGTTATCAGGCCCCTGTCTTATGGAATCATCTTCCCTTTAATATTAAAGACGCAGAAACAGTCTCTACATTTAAAATTAGGCTTAAAACATTCCTGTTTGAGAAAGACTATGGTCAGGTTAGTTAAAAATGATGTGACTCATACATCATGTATACATGATGTATGAGTCACAGTTCAGTCTAGGCTGCCCTAGGAGTTAGAATGCTGGGGGAAGTACAGACACTGAGTTCTTTCTTCTCTTTCTCTCTCACACCTGTTTCTGTCATTTTTATAACCTATCTTTCATATCAAGTCTGTTCATGACTAGTCACTGGTGTGTCCCCCCCCCCCCGTGGGGGGAGTGGTGGCTCTCCTGACAGTGTCTGCACGGGAGCCATGGACGACAGGATCTGGAGTATCTCACCTGTGCCGACCTGTGACCCCGGACCCCCGCCCCTGCCTGTCTGGACCAGCCCCCCCTCCTTCATTTATAAATGGACGTTCATCTATAGTCTGTCCGTCCATGGGAGTGGATCTGTCCTTCAATGTGGTTCTCCTCAAGATTTATTCTTTTTCCCACTGGGTTTGGAAGTTTTTTCTGCTGAGAAGGAGGGTCTAAGGACAGGGGGAGGGTCTAAGGACAGGGGGAGGGTCTAAGGACAGGGGGAGGGTCTAAGGACAGGGGATGCCTGGGACTTTTCATGTATGATTGTGTTTTTGTAAAGCCCTCTGAGACGACTTTGTTGTGATTTAGGGCTTTATAAATAAAATTGAATTGAATTGAATTGAATGCAGTTCTGTTTTTGTTGGAATATTTTCAAACTCACAGTTTTTTCAGTTTGTCCAGAGCAGAAAAAGGTCCGTTCATGTCTTCAATGGTCCAGGAGATTTCATTATCCTGCAGATCTCTGTCGCAAAAAACAAAGACAAAACCACTGTAAAAAATCCACACCCAGAAAACAACTGCGTCTGCCATGTTAATAAAAGTCAAAGATTGTAGCATGAGGGGAACGTTGAGAGTTTAAAATGATATTCAAAGCTTTACAGGAAGTCTGTGGCCTTTGTTTGATGGACAGCACTGAACATAACATGTCCACAGATAAATATAGAAACATGTGCGACCACTTCTTCTCAAAGGAAGTTTAGCCACAACTGCTCTTTTACCATTCATTCATTATCTGAACCCGCTTTATCCACACTAGGGTCACGGGGGTCACTGGGGGCCTAATCCAGCTACAATGGGTGAAGGTGGGGTACACCCTGTATGAGACGCCAGTTCATGGCAGGGCTGAACATATATAGACAAACAATCACTCTCACATTCACACCTATGGACAATTTTAGATTAACCAATTAACCTATCAGTGCATGTGTTTGGATGGTGGGAGGAAACCGGAGTGCCCGGCGAAAACCCACGCGGACCAAACTCCACACAGAAAGGTCTGGTACGGGATTCGAACCAGGGTCCTTCTTGTTGTGAGGCATGAGTGCTAACCACCGCACCGCCGTGCTAACCACCGCACCGCCGTGCTAACCACCGCACCGCCGTGCTAACCACCGCACCGCCGTGCTAACCACCGCACCGCCGTGCTAACCACCGCACCGCCGTGCTAACCACCGCACCGCCGTGCTAACCACCGCACCGCCGTGCTAACCACCGCACCGCCGTGCCGCCCGCTCTGTTACCATTAAATCTATAATCAATCTGGGATCGTTAACATCTTCTCTGACATCATTTACCTAAAGAAAAGTTAGGTGGTAACGGCAACATTTTAGGAAAGGTAAGAAAATGATGGTTAGACTGTGAATGTATTGATTATTATTAGTGTTTTTACTGTCATTAATAATTATTATTATTTGTTTTTTTGTTGTTGTTTTTGTAATGTTTGTCTGATTTAGTCAATCTGTCTCTGGTTATTTATTTCTTTAATTATTCATTTATATTTATTCAGTGTTTCCTCCAAGGATGTTTGTATGTATTAATGAAAAAAAGAAAACTTTTTCATTGTGATAAAATAAGTTTATATTAATGTGTTTGTAAAGAGTTTCTTCACACTCCTATTCCAATGTGCAAATGAATACATGTTTTGTTTGGCTGTTCCATGTACATGTCTTTTGTTTATTATATATTATATATATTTTTTTACTTTTTAATAATTTTTTTGGTTTATTCATTTCATTCCTCGGGACGGATCAGGGTGGTTTTGTTTGATTCATATTCAAAGAGGATTGATCTGAACTGATGTGTAAGTCAGACTGTGTGAGAAGATGATGTGTTGATAAATGATTGTGATGTTTGTATTGATGGACGAAAAGACGTGTTGGTTCATAATCTATTGGGAGGATTGGTTTGTGAAACTTTAGAAGTTTACTTCTTCCCACTCCTTTTCCAGCACATCATTTTTTAAATATATTTTTTTACTATGTTGATTGTTGCATTAATGATTTTGTGTGCTGAAACTCTTCCAACACATGCCAACATACAGGACATTTACCGCAGTAACATTTACTGACATTGAAGATCATTTACTCTTTACTTAACATTTGGTCCTTCTCTAAAAAGATTTTAATTTATTCTTTGCATAGAGCTGAATATAGAGCTAAACTGACTCCATGTGGAGCTAAGTTTACTTGATATAGAGTTACATTTAGTTAATATTGAGCTAAAGTTGTTGTCTTTGATGAAAATACTCAGTCTGTAACTTTTGCACTAATGTGACATTTAACAGGAAATGATTTTTTTGTGCCCTTTGCGTCAGAAGTCTGCGTTGACTCGTCCTTCCATGTGTTGACGACTAAAGTCAAAGCTACAGCTCCAAACAACAAAGACTGCCGCTCCTTTATTCTGACACCACAATCTGAAGGCCAGTGTTGATGTTTGACCATGTCAAACTACTGGGAGAACATTTTAGGGGGTGTCCACGGCTGTAAACAACTACACACAGAGACGCCGACAACAAACGTCAGTAAAAGAATTTCACAGAGAAATGGTTTCCTTTGATCTTTCAGCTGCTCTAATGCTCCCAAACACAAGCCTGGTTATGGCTAATTGGCATTAAGGAAGGGTGTGTGTGTGGGGGGGGTGCCCACCCCGGAAGCTATCCACGTCCACCTTAGCTGCACACCTGCCCTAGCATGACCTCAGCAGCACAGCTCACATTTGGTTCACATTTGGTCCCAACAAGAGGAAATGTTCTGTGGGAAAGAGGGGGGATGGGTGGGTGTGGGAGGGGTAGGCGGGTAAGGGGGGGCTGAGGTTGGGTTTATGCCTCTTGGAGGTTTTTTTATGTGCACAGACCTCAACACAGAAATCTATTTCACATCCCCAAAACAAATCAGGCAGGATATTTCCACTCAGGCGGAGGATTGATGGGACGACAGAGGCGGGTTTAAAGAATGACAAGCAAGAGGTGGGAGGGGCCAAATGGAGGATCCACATTTAGCCCTTCTGTCACTTCAAATTAAAGGAAAAATTAACGTATGAACTTATCATGGTGATTAATCTGATTAAAAATGTGAATCATTTAACAGCACAAATTAAAATATTACATCACACATGATTTATAAAACAAATAGTAAAAAAAGACACTTGGAAACAGATGGACACTTCCGTCTTTAACGCAAACATATATATATATATATATATATATATATATATACATATATATATATATATGTACACACACACACACATATAAAAAAAAATTTCCTCTCGCCCCACCTGGGCGGTGTCTCCTTCAGACTAGGGTCCTCTACCAGAGGCCCCTCCCACCTGGGCAGTGTCTCCTTCAGACTAGGGTCCTCTACCAGAGGCCCCTCCCACCTGGGCAGTGTCTCCTTCAGACTCAGGTCCTCTACCAGAGGCCCCTCCCACCTGGGCGGTGTCTCCTTCAGACTCGGGTCCTCTGCCAGAGGTCTGGGAGCCTGAGGGTTCTGTGCAGGATCTTAGCTGTTCCTAACAATGTTCTCTTTTGGACACAGATCTCTGATGTTGTTCCTGGTATCTGCTGGAGACATTGTCCCAGCTTGGGGGTCACTGCCCCTAGTGCCCCCATCACTACTGGTACCACTGTTGCCTTCACACTCCACATTTTCTCTAACTCCTCTTTCAGCCCTTGGTATTTCTCTTCTCTTCTCATGTTCTTTCTTTCTCATGTTGCTATCACTGGGGACTGCTACATCTATCACCACCACTGTCTTCTCATGTTTATCCACCACCACTATGTCAGGCTGATTGGCCATAACCATCTGGTCTGGATCTGGAAGTCCCACAGGATCTTGGCCTGTTTGTTCTCTCTCACCTTTGGGGGGTTCTCCCATCTTGACCCTTGACCTCCAGTCCATACTCTTTACAGATGTTCCTGTACAGTATGTCCTCTACCTGGTTATGCCTCTCCATGTATGCCTTGCCTGCCACCATCTTACACCTGCTGTGATGTGCTGGATTGTTTCAGGGGCTTCTCTACACAGCCTACACCTGGGGTCCTGTCTGATGTGGTAGACCCTGGCCTCTATTGCTCTGGTGTTCAGGGCTTGTTCTACACCTGTTATTGTTCTTCTTCTGTGGATGTTTACACTTGTTTCTCTACCAATCGTTGAAAAGTACCTTTGTTAGGCCCGCCCTCTGACTCTATACTTCACTGTGATTGGTCGACCAGTTTCAGGGAAATCTAGACAAAAGTTACATTAAGTGAAACTAGACTACTACGATAGAACATTAGATTTACTGATGCTAGGAGGAGCTAGTGTGGCTAGGCTACTACGATAGAACATTAGATTTACTGATGCTAGGAGGAGCTAGTGTGGCTAGGCTACTACGATAGAACATTAGATTTACTGATGCTAGGAGGAGCTAGTGTGGCTAGGCTACTACGATAGAACATTAGATTTACTGATGCTAGGAGGAGCTAGTGTGGCTAGGCTACTACGATAGAACATTAGATTTACTGATGCTAGAATGAGCTAGTGTGGCTAGGCTACTACGATAGAACATTAGATTTACTGATGCTAGGAGGAGCTAGTGTGGCTAGGCTACTACGATAGAACATTAGATTTACTGATGCTAGGAGGAGCTAGTGTGGCTAGGCTACTACGATAGAACATTAGATTTACTGATGCTAGGAGGAGCTAGTGTGGCTAGGCTAAAACAACAGGAATAATGTTAAAGAGTATGAATAACAGAATAGCAGAAAGAAAAGTGTCATGTAGGAGTGTAAAGTCTTACAGCATGTGCAGGTTGGTGAGGCCTCGGAATGCTCCGTCTGCGATAAAACTGACATGGTTGTTACCGATGTGGAGTTCATCCAGGAGGCTGAGACCCATGAAGCTGGACTCCTCCAGTCTGGACAGATGGTTGGATGAAAGATCACTGAGGAACAAAACAACAGATTTTCTTACAGTAAATTTGAGAGCAGATGAGATACGTGGACTACGAGACACAGATATTTATATAAATATAAAGAGTATAAAGTACAAATATTTATATAAATGTAAAGAGTATAAAGTACAAATATTTATATAAATGTAAAGAGTATAAAGTACAAATATTTATATAAATATAAAGAGTATAAAGTACAAATATTTATATAAATGTAAAGAGTATAAAGTACAAATATTTATATAAATATAAAGAGCATAAAGTACAAATATTTATATAAATGTAAAGAGTATAAAGTACAAATATTTATATAAATATAAAGAGTATAAAGTACAAATATTTATATAAATGTAAAGAGTATAAAGTACAAATATTTATATAAATGTAAAGAGTATAAAGTACAAATATTTATATAAATGTAAAGAGTATAAAGTACAAATATTTATATAAATGTAAAGAGTATAAAGTACAAATATTTATATAAATTTAAAGAGTATAAAGTACAAATATTTATATAAATGTAAAGAGTATAAAGTACAAATATTTATATAAATATAAAGAGTATAAAGTACAAATATTTATATAAATGTAAAGAGTATAAAGTACAAATATTTATATAAATATAAAGAGCATAAAGTACAAATATTTATATAAATGTAAAGAGTATAAAGTACAAATATTTATATAAATATAAAGAGTATAAAGTACAAATATTTATATAAATGTAAAGAGTATAAAGTACAAATATTTATATAAATGTAAAGAGTATAAAGTACAAATATTTATATAAATGTAAAGAGTATAAAGTACAAATATGTATATAAATGTAAAGAGTATAAAGTACAAATATTTATATAAATTTAAAGAGTATAAAGTACAAATATTTATATAAATTTAAAGAGTATAAAGTACAAATATTTATATAAATGTAAAGAGTATAAAGTACAAATATTTATATAAATATAAAGAGTATAAAGTACAAATATTTATATAAATGTAAAGAGTATAAAGTACAAATATTTATATAAATGTAAAGAGTATAAAGTACAAATATTTATATAAATGTAAAGAGTATAAAGTAAAAATATTTATATAAATGTAAAGAGTATAAAGTACAAATATTTATATAAATGTAAAGAGTATAAAGTACAAATATTTATATAAATATAAAGAGTATAAAGTACAAATATTTATATAAATGTAGAGTATAAAGTACAAATATTTATATAAATGTAAAGAGTATAAAGTACAAATATTTATATAAATATAAAGAGTATGAAGTACAAATATTTATATAAATGTAAAGAGTATAAAGTACAAATATTTATATAAATATAAAGAGTATAAAGTACAAATATTTATATAAATGTAAAGAGTATAAAGTACAAATATTTATATAAATGTAAAGAGTATAAAGTACAAATATTTATATAAATGTAAAGAGTATAAAGTATAAATATTTATATAAATGTAAAGAGTATAAAGTACAAATATTTATATAAATATAAAGAGTATAAAGTACAAATATTTATATAAATATAAAGAGTATAAAGTACAAATATTTATATAAATGTAAAGAGTATAAAGTACAAATATTTATATAAATGTAAAGAGTATAAAGTACAAATATTTATATAAATGTAAAGAGTATAAAGTACAAATATTTATATAAATGTAAAGAGTATAAAGTACAAATATTTATATAAATGTAAAGAGTATAAAGTACAAATATTTATATAAATATAAAGAGTATAAAGTACAAATATTTATATAAATGTAAAGAGTATAAAGTACAAATATTTATATAAATGTAAAGAGTATAAAGTACAAATATTTATATAAATGTAAAGAGTATAAAGTACAAATATTTATATAAATGTAAAGAGTATAAAGTACAAATATTTATATAAATGTAAAGAGTATAAAGGACAAATATTTATATAAATATAAAGAGTATAAAGTACAAATATTTATATAAATGTAAAGAGTATAAAGTACAAATATTTATATATATGTAAAGAGTATAAAGTACAAATATTTATATATATGTAAAGAGTATATTTATTTAAAAATGTCGGGAGCAAAAGTAAACTCAAGTAAAGTACATATACCTGAAAATGTACTGAGGTATAGTCATGAAGTACTTAGTTACTTCCACCTGTGGGGGGGGTTAGGGCCCGTATATGGTAGTGGGGGGGTGGGGGGGTGGGGTACTCACAGGTGGTTCAGTTTCTGGCAGAACTCCCAGGCGTCAGGTTGGATCCTGTTGATGTTGTTGTGTTGTAGATGAAGATGCTGTAGAGTCAGGAGGCCGTAGAGCCAACCTTTACTGACCTCTGTTAGATTATTATAATCTAACTGACTACACACACACACACACACACACACACACACACACACACACACACACACACACACACACACAGACACACACACACACACACACACACACACACACACACACACACACAGACACACACACACACACACAGACACACACAGACACACACACACACACACACACACACGTTTTGTTTATCTTTATTATATAATATAAATATGTAAATGTGCCAGATTTACAGAAATACATAAATAAACAAATATTTTTTAAATGAATTAAAAACTATTTAAATTATATATAAAAAACAAAAATTAAATACAATAAGATAAATACAATAAATTATTATTAATAAATTAATGAAATAAATAATAAATAAAATAACAAATAAAAATACAGTAAATAAATAAAGTAAATAAATAAATAATAAAAAAAAAATAATTTAAATCCCTTCATGTCTTTTCTAGTGTGTCTTCAGTTTGGTCTTACAGGACTTCCATGTTGCTCAGTCCCCAGAAGGCTCCATCCATCAGTCGACTCAGCGCGTTCCTCTGCATCCTCAGCGACCGCAGTGCGTGGAGGCCGTGGAACGTCAGCCCTTCCACTCTGCGAACACGGTTCCTACTCAGTTCTCTGAAAACACAGGCGGAGCGTCACCATGGAAACCATAAAAAAGCATCAAACGGCAGAAGACGTGAGGACAGAAGTGTTCCGTACAGATGTTGGAGGTTCGGCAGCTGGAAGATTTTGGCGGGAATGAAGGCGAGTCTGTTCCTGTTGAGACGAAGAACCTGCAGACTGTTGGACAGATTAGAGAAACAGCCCGACTCCAAAGACGAGATGCGATTGTTGTTCAGGAACCTGACAAGTAAATAATAATAGTGAATATTAGAAAACTGGTATCAAACATAAGGCCAGAGGGACAGGCGCTGCCCGCCAAAGGGTCCAATCTGGGCCATAGGATGAATAACAATGAAGATATTAACTGTAGTTATTCTACTGCCCTCTAGAACATTCCAACAGCTCCCGTTCACTTTGAATTGACGTCCTAGCCCTTTAGCCTTTTTTTCATAACCGCCCGCTGCGCCGTTAACGCCCGCTGCGCCGTTAACGCCCGCTGCGCCGTTAACGCCCGCTGCGCCGTTAACGCCCGCTGCGCCGTTAACACCCGCTGCGCCGTTAACACCCGCTGCGCCGTTAACACCCGCTGCCCATGGCAACAGGTTTTGTCACTTCAGATTCACTGTACCATATCACTCCGCAGGTAGTTTGGCCACTTTTAAAGTAAATATTAGCTTCGTTGTAACTGCTAGCTTATCCAATGTTAACATATCCTGATGTTATTCTGTCCATAGTCAGGAAATCAGGGGGAATCACCGTCCTCATCTTGTACAAAATCTCCAGGGCCGTTGTTAGTATTTTACTCTGGGGTTAACACCTCTATGCTGGTTTTTATAAAACAAGGAGCGATTTCAGTGAGCTTCGTTTTCAGTATTTATTTGCAAGAACAGGACAACACCTGCTCCGACCTGACTGTCAATTCAATTCAATTCAATTTTATTTATAAAGCCCTAAATCACAACAAAGTCGTCTCAGAGGGCTTTACAAAAACATAATCAACTACAGAAATACATGAAAAGTCCCAGGCATCCCCTGTCCTTAGACCCTCCTTCTCGGCAAGAAAAAACTTCCAAACCCAGTGGGAAAAAGAAGAAATCTTGAGGAGAACCACATTGAAGGACAGATCCACTCCCATGGACGGACAGGCTATAGATGAACGTCCATGTATAAATGCAGGAAGGGGGGCTGGTCCAGACAGGCAGGGGCGGTGGTCTGGGGTCACAGGTCAGCACAGGCGAGATACTCCAGATCCTGTCGTCCATGGGTCCCGTGCAGGCACTGTCAGGAGAGCCACCACTCCCCCCAGGGGGGGAGGGGGGAAAGGGGACACCAGGTGACTAGTCATGAACAGACTTGGTATGAAAGATATGTTATAAAAATGACAGAAACAGATGTGAGGAAGAGAAAGAGAAGAAAGAACTCAGTGTCTGTACTTCCCCCAGCATTCTAACTCCTAGGGCAGCCTAGACTGAACTGTGACTCATACATCATGTATACATGATGTATGAGTCACATAATTTTTAACTAACCTGACCATAGGCTTTCTCAAACAGGAATGTTTTAAGCCTAATTTTAAATGTAGAGACTGTTTCGGTGTCTTTAATATTAAAGGGAAGCTGATTCCATAAGACAGTAACCATGGTAACTAAAGGCTCTAGCTCCTACTGTACTTTTAGAAACCCTAGGAACTTTCAATATACCTGCATTCTGAGAACGAAGGGTTCTATTGGGTTGGTACGGAACCAGATCATCTTTAAGATAAGTGGGGCCCATACCATTAACCCCTGACCTCTGACCCCTAACCCTAACCCATACCATTAATGGTTTTATATGTAAGGAGGAGGATTTTAAATTTAATTCTAGACTCAACTGGAAGCCAATGAAGGGTTTGGAGCACAGGGGTGATAGTGTTAGGGGTCAGGGGTCAGGGTTTGGAGCACAGGGGTGATGTGTTCTCTTCTATTTGATCTTGTTAATAATCTTGCTGCTGCATTTTGAACCAGTTGAAGCTTTTTAGGGAATATTTAGGACACGCTACAAGTAAGGAGTTACAATAATCTAATGGTGATGTAACAAATGTATGAATTAATTTTTCTGCAGTCGTTTTAGACAGAATATTCCTAATTTTGGCTAATGTTGCGCAGGTGAAAGAAGGCTGTTCTGCATGTTTGGTTAATGTGCCCTGACCTCTGACCCCTGACCCTTTGAATGAAAGATCTGGATCAAATAAAACTCCTAAATTTTTAACTGTGGCACTGGGTGTTACACTTAAGTTGTCTACAGTAACTATGTGGTCAGTTAGGGAGTCTCTCGCATCTTTAGGACCAATTATAACGACTTCAGTTTTTTCAGGGTTCAATAAAAGATAATTGGCACTCATCCAAGTCTTTATGTCTTGGACACATGTACTTAGTTTATCTATTTGTCTGGTCTGATCAGGTTTAATCGATAAATATAGCTGTGTGTCATCCGCGTAACAATGAAAATTAATGCCATGATTTGTAATGATGTTACCTAAAGGGAGCATATATAGTGTAAACAAAATAGGCCCAAGGACTGACCCTTGAGGAACGCCATAATTAACTCTGGAGGACTGCAATGATTGTTTGTTGATGTGAACAAATTGGTAGCGATTAGATAAATGTGTACATCCGTCTCTCTCTTTTCTCCGCCTAAAACTCTCTGCACCCCCCCTCTCTCTGTCCCGCCTAACCCGCATCATATTGGCTATTTCACAACACTAGTCTGTTAGAGTAATGACAGTAACAAACTGTAATAACCTTTGGGGAATATTTTTCGATAGTAACTCATGGCCGATACATTATCCCCACACTGGGTCACAACATAATGAACATCTGCAGATTTGAATATTAAAAAATACAAAATAAACCAATAAATAAATGAAAAATAAACAAAATTAAAAGGATTAAATATATATATATATATATATATATATATATATAAATGGTACAATAAATTAAATTAATTAATTAATGAAAAAATAAAATGACAAATGGATACAAATAAAACTTAAAAGACAATTTCTAAAAAGTAAGAGAAAAAAGAGAACATAAATTAAATAAAAACTGAAGATTTTGATGTGAAAACAAAAAAATTAAATAAAAATAGGTGAATGAAAATGTTTATTAATTTTAAGTCATTTTCTCCATAAAACGCACATGAAAAAAAAATTTTATTTACGTAAACGTGTAGTAATTGGTTGATGTGTAGAAGTGCTGTGATTGGACGCAGATACATTTGTAGCTCGACAGTTAACGAATAATTCAAGGTTATTGTAATGTGTGTGTGTGTGTCCCCACAAGGACATATCATGCTATAACTCAATGAATACTGTAGATATCACCATGAAATTACATGGACATATACATATAGATAATGTGCATCAGATGCAATGTAAAGGTCAAAGGTCAAGGTCACAATTAACTAAAAGGTCAAAATCACATTTTAGGTTCTAACTCCAGAACAGAGGGTCCCAGAACTTTCAGATTGGTACCAAATGATGCAGAATGAAGATTCATACAATTCTAATAATTGGTGTTATCACCTACGATCAATAGTTTTTCAGATCTCTGGAGGTCAAAGGTGACATGTGTCCAAATTAACTTGTGTAACACTGTTTGTCAAACATAGACATATCACGCTATAACTTAATCAATACTGGATATATTATCATAATATTACACACACTGACACATATATACATATAACCAAATTATCAATGTTGCAAAGGGTCAAAGGTCAAGGTGGCATTTAGCAGAAAGGTCAAAATCACATTATTGGCTCTAATTCAAAAACAGGTTGTCATGGAAACTGGAGATTGGCACAAAATAGGGGCGGAGTTAAACATTCTGTTAATACAAATTTTTATTTTTATTATTATTATTATTATTATTACTACTATTGATTGTGCCGTGTTGCTGTGCGACCGTTTTCCAAACGGTGGTGGTGACACTCACAGGTTCTTTAGCGGCAGGGGGGGGAAGGTGTTGGTCTTTAGCTCCACCATGTTGTTGTTGCTCAGGTCCAGGGTTTCCAGAGCAATGAAGGGGCTGAGCTTTTCCACACAGATCCTGGAGATCCTGTTGTTTGCTCTGAAAACACAGACACCGTCGCTCCAATAAATGACAAAAATACTGTATATTTGAACAGCGCTTCATGTTTCCACAAACACAAACACCCAAGTCCCTCAATTAGCTTCTGGTATTAAAAAAAAAATGCCAAACTCTCACACACACGTTAAGCCCACACTTAAAACCTATCTACGAAAAACGCTGTCTTTTTTTTGTCGCAAGTATTTCACTTCATGTTGGCCGACAAATTGTTGCGAGCGATAAAACGTTGCCACTCTTCACAACAGGTCCCAACAACCTTTTGATTTAGCGGTGTGTTATTTTGTTTATAAAGTAATTACTAACAAGGTATTTAAAAAAAAACGTAACCTGCCAATTATTGGGCTGATGAATACCTTTCCCTCAGTGAAAGCATGCAGAGGCAGAGGCCGCCAATTTCCTGAGCTGCACGCCTCCTAAATTGCAGAGCAGGGACTCAGTTAGTTCTAAACAGAGCCGCTACAGTGGCCTCTTTGTGTAGCAGCCTGGGAGAGAGACAGAGAGAGAAAGGGTGGGGGAGAGAGAGATAGACAAGGAAGGTGGGAGAGAGACAGAGAGAGAAAGGGTGGGGGAGAGAGAGATAGACAAGGAAGGTGGGAGAGAGAGGAAGAGAGAGGGTGGGAGCGAGAGAGAGGGAGAATGGGAGAAAGAAAGAGGGAGGGTGGGAGAGAGAGGGGGTGGGTGGGAGAGAGAGAGAGTGTAGGAGAGAGAGATAGACAGGGAAGGTGGGAGAGAGGGGGGGGGGTGGGAGAGAGAGAGAGTGTAGGAGAGAGAGATAGACAGGGAAGG
The DNA here is from genome assembly GCA_020466265.1 of Siphamia tubifer. Lineage (NCBI taxonomy): Eukaryota > Metazoa > Chordata > Actinopteri > Kurtiformes > Apogonidae > Siphamia > Siphamia tubifer. The sequence continues at coordinate 46,180,509 of CM035790.1, forward strand.
TGGGAGAGAGAGAGGGAGAGAGAGAGAGAGTGGGAGAAAGAGAGAGGGAGGGTGGGAGAGAGAGAGAGAGTGTAGGAGAGAGAGATAGACAGGGAAGGTGGGAGAGAGAGGGGGGGGTGGGAGAGAGAGAGAGTGTAGGAGAGAGAGATAGACAGGGAAGGTGGGAGAGAGAGAGGGAGAGAGAGAGAGAGTGGGAGAAAGAGAGAGGGAGGGTGGGAGAGAGAGAGCGAGTGTAGGAGAGAGAGATAGACAGGGAAGGTGGGAGAGAGAGAGGGAGAGAGAGAGAGAGTGGGAGAAAGAGAGAGGGGGGGTGGGAGAGAGAGAGAGATGGAAGGAGAGAGAGATAGACAGGGAAGGTGGGAGAGAGAGAGGGAGTGGGAGAAAGAGAGAGGGAGGGTGGGAGAGAGAGAGACGTATAGAGGGATGTTTAGATGAGATTGTGACTTAATGTCAAAAACGTAGTGAAGGTGAATGACCTCTGACCTATAGGGAGCCTAAGTGACGCAATTCTATTTCCGGTCGATTTCCGGGCAATGGGACCTAAGTGCCATAAAAAAATTAACGCGAGTCAATGGTGTTTGAAATGTGCTACGGTTTTCACATTTAATGTCTGTGAATTTTAAAGATCCATTTTCACATTGATAAAGCACTGACTTTGGACAGGCATCCAAAGTTACGTTAGGTTTTATGTCAGAGTAAGTAATGGACTACAACGTTCGTCTCACAAATATGACGTCATCACCAAGCTTCACCATCAAACTCTTTGAAAATAGTTGTGACTTTGGCGAACTTCACCTCCTTCTTTCAGGACGAAGGCAAGAGCATCAAACGTGGAGAAAACCCACTTTAAATCGGGGCATGTGGAAAGTGGCAGCTACTCCGGGGGAGAGATAGTTGGTCGAGTGAGAGCCAGCATGCGGGACAAGCTCTTGTCAGCCGGGAAGCGGTAGAGGGAACATGTGGAAATGGTGTTGTGATTACACCGAGACACAAAGTACACAAGCATTTACAAATGAAAAATAGAAAAGGTGGTATACGGTTTAGAAAAGTTTACAGGGAAAGATTCTGCTGTGACGTCATCTATGTGACGTCTGATATGTAGTCCAAACAGAGACTAAATAATGACATATTTTTACACGATAATAAATCACAAAACACGTATCAAAGAAACTCCAAACGCACATCATTGGTTATGATTTTAATTAAAGTACAGCAAATGTGTGATTCAGGACATAAAGTAAAGTGGAGCAGAAAATAATTATTTTATCCTCATCCATTTATGTTACATTTTTACGAACTTAAGCCCAGTGGACCAACCGGAAGGGGCGGAGACTTAGGCTCCCTATAGGTGAAGGTTCGGATGGAGAATGTCAGCTGAAGGGTCAGTCTGTCCTACTTGTCCACATGTCCACTGTCCTGTCCATCTAATTACAAGAATCACCAAATTCCATTTTAGCCTTTTTTCCCACTTTTTTAGATAATTATGAAAACATTTTAGACCAATATGGAGACCCCCTGAAATACAAAGACTGTGACCATGTGACTTTGTATTTTATAGAATATATAAAAAAAAAAGGTGACATTGAAGTCATTCTGTATTCTGAAAACGAAGGGTTCTATTGGGCTGGTACGGAACCAGATTATCTTTAAGATAAGAGGGGCCCATACCATTAACCCCTGACCCCTAACCCATACCATTAATGGTTTCACATGTAAGGAGGAGGATTTTAAATTCAATTCTAAACTCAACTGGAAGCCACTGAAGAGTTTGGAGCACAGGGGTGATAGGGTTAGGGGTCAGGGGTTTGGAGCACAGGGGTGATAGGGTTAGGGGTCAGGGGTCAGGGTTTGGAGCACAGGGTTGATAGGGTTAGGGGTCAGGGTTTGGAGCACAGGGGTGATAGGGTTAGGGGTCAGGGTTTGGAGCACAGGGGTGATAGGGTTAGGGGTCAGGGGTCAGGGTTTGGAGCACAGGGGTGATGTGTTCTCTTCTATTTGATCCTGTTAATAATCTTGCTGCTGCATTTTGAACCAGTTGAAGCTTTTTAGGGAATATTTAGGACACGCTACAAGTAAGGAGTTACAATAATCTAATCGTGATGTAACAAATGCATGAATTAATTTTTCTGCATCATTTTTAGACCCTTTGAGTGACAGATGTGGATCAAATAAAACTCCTAAATGTTTAACTGTGTCACTGGGTGTTCCACTTAAGTTGTCTACAGTAACTATCTGGTCAGTTAGGGAGTCTGTGTCATTTTTAGGACCAATTATAATGACTTCAGTTTTTTCAGGGTTCATTCATTCATTCATTCATTATCCACCGCTTATCCGGGGCCGGGTCGCGGGGGTAGCAGTCTAAGCAGGGAGGCCCAGACTTCCCTCTCCCCAGACACCTCCTACAGCTCTTCAGGGGGGACCCCGAGGCGTTCCCAGGCCAGCCGAGAGACATAGTCTCTCCAGCGTGTCCTGGGTTTTCCCCGCGGCTGCCTCCCAATGGGACATGCCCGGAACACCTCCCTCGGGAGGCGTCCAGGAGGCATCCGAAACAGATGCCCGAGCCACCTCGGCTGACCTCTCTCGACGTGGAGGAGCGGCTTTACTCCGAGCTCCTCCCTGGTGACTGAGCTCCTCACCCTATCCTTAAGGGTGCGCCCAGCCACTCTACGGAGGAAACTAATTTCGGCCGCTTGTATCCGGGATCTTGTCCTTTCGGTCATGACCCAAAGCTCATGACCATAGGTGAGGGTAGGAACGTAGATTGACCGGTAAATCGAGAGCTTCGCCTCTCGGCTCAGCTCCTTCTTCACCACGACGGACCGATACAACGTCCGCATCACTGCAGACGCTGTACCGATCCGCCTATCAATCTCCCGTTCCATCCTTCCCTCACTCGTGAACAAGACCCCAAGATACTTAAACTCCTCCACTTGGGACAAGGACTCCCCACCAACCCGGAGGGGGCAAGCCACCCTTTTCCGGTCGAGAACCATGGCCTCAGATTTGGAGGTGCTGATCCTCATCCCACTCGCTTCACACTCAGCTGCAAACCGTCCCAGTGCACGCTGCAGGTCCATGTTTGAGGAGGCCAACAGGACAACATCATCTGCAAAAAGCAGAGATGAGATCCTGTGATCCCCAAACCGGACCCCCTCTGGCCCCTGGCTGTGCCTAGAAATTCTGTCCATAAATATTATGAACAGAACCGGTGACAAAGGGCAGCCCTGCCGGAGTCCAACGTGCACCTGGAACAGGTCTGACTTACTGCCTTTTTCAGGGTTCAATAAAAGATAATTGTCACTCATCCAAGTCTTTATGTCTTGGACACATGTCCTTAGTTTATCTATTTGTCTGGTCTGATCAGGTTTAATCGATAAATATAGCTGTGTGTCATCTGCATAACAATGAAAATTAATGCCATGATTTGTAATGATGTTACCTAAAGGGAGCATATATAGTGTAAACAAAATAGGCCCAAGGACTGACCCTTGAGGAACGCCATATCTAACTCTGGAGAACGGCCATGATTGTTGATTAACGTTAACAAATTGGTATGGATTAGATAAATATGATTTAAAGCAGCAGAGGGCTGCTCCTCTAATACCTATATCACATTCTAATCTATGCACTAAGGGCGTATTCACATGGTAAAGTCCAGACCAAGGTTCAGACCAGAACCTTTTTTTGCCTTTTCACACTGTACTTATAATCCAGACTTTATTTACAGTCTTCATTCACACTGTATTGAATCAAATGGACCAACGGACTTTAGAACGTCATGTCGTCAATGCGTGTACAGCGTACGTCTCTCTATACTCGACCCTGATTGGTTAGTAGATGAGCGCACTACACTGTTGCAGGAAATGGACCCAGTTACTAGTTTTATGAGCATTTTCTAATTCAGTTCATCCGACCAAATTTCAATTAAATACCTGGTTTCCTCGTCTCCCCATGTATTCCCGCGACTCATGCTTGTACGTTGACTAGATTCCGCCGCACGTGACTGTGACATATTTGGTCCGATAGTCCGGACTTTCCTAAAAAGAGTTTTCACACTGTGCACCAGCGAACCTTGGTCCGGACCGAGACTACCTCCTCAGCTCTGACTAAAGACTCGGTCTTTAGTCCGGACCAAGGTTCGGGGGAGGTTTCACACTTGTCAATGAAGTTCAAACTTTCCTGGATAGTCCGAAAGTCCAGATTTTCTGAGTGCAGTGTGAATGCGCCCTAAGATACTGTGGTCAATGGTGTCAAAGGCTGCACTAAGGTCTAATAACACCACCATCCAAACTAATCCATCATTAGCGGCTAATAATAAGTCATTAGTGACTTTGACTAATGCAGTTTCAGTCTGTGATGCGCACGAAAACCAGACTGAAACTGTTCAAATAAACTATTATCCTGCAGGTGCTGACACAGCTGTTTAACTATTACTCTTTCTAGAATTTTTCAGAGGAAGGGCAGATTAGATATAGACCTAGAATTGTCTAGAATGTCAGGATCTAGGGTAGGTTTTTTCAGAATTGGTTTAATAACAGCATATTTAAATGACTGTGGCACATATCCAGTAATTAATGAAGTGTTAATTATATTTAGGACAGTGTTAATAATTAGGGGCAGAATCTGTTTAAAGAGTTTAGTTGTAATTGGATCTAAGAGGCAGGTGATGATTTGGAAGACATGATAATAGATATGACATCAGTTTGGTCTACAGTGGTGAAATTATTTAGTGTTACAGAGGGGTTTATAAAAAGGCCTAGGTTTGAAACCACTGCTTTTTATGATCTAATATTTGGGAGAAATGTGTCTATTTTGTCTCTAATAGTTGATATTTTATTGTTAAAGAACTGCAGGAAATCATCAGAATGGAGCGTGGATGGAATAACTGGTTCCACGGAGGTGTGTCTGTTTGTCAGTCTGGCTACAGTACTGAACAGGAATCTAGGATTATTCTGGTTTTCTTCTATTATGGATGAGTAATATCTAGTTTTGGCTGTACGCAAACATTGATTATACTTTATTAAGCTATTTTTACAGGCATTGAAAGAATGTTGTGAATTGGATCGGCGCCATTGCCTCTAATTTAGGTGTTGTTTATTTAATGGAGCGAGTGTCAGTGTTGTACCATGGGGAGGTTAATCTAATCTTAGTAGTTTTTAACTGAAGGAGGCAACTATATCTAACGTAGTTTGTAGTGTGAGCATGGTACTATCGACTAACTCATCACTTATACTGGGACTAAATGTGTCCTTTACATAATCACATGACATAGACACAAATAGTGACTGAATTAACTCTTTGTACTTTGAGACAGCACGGTCACATAGTATCCTTTTCATTTGTGTTTTAATCATAATTCAATGAACACACGTTCTATCATATTTACATACCACACAAGCCAAGATGAAATCACACCACATCACAAATAAAGACACAAATTACACTCCATACATTTAACATAAACACAGAAAAAATGTCTAGTCACCTGGTGTCCCCTTACCCCCCTCCCCCCCTGGGGGGAGTGGTTGCTCTCTTGACTGTGTCTGCATGGCAGCCATGGACGACAGGATCTGTGGTGACTCGCTTGAGTCCTGTGCTGACCTGTGACCCTGGACCTCCTCCCTCACCTTTCTGCTGTCTGGACCTGTCCCCCCCCCTCTTTCATTTATAAATGGACGTTCATGTATTGTCTGTCCGTCCATGGGAGTGGATCTGTCCTTCAGTGTTGGTTCTACCCAAGATTTATTCTTTTTCCCACTGGGTTTAGATGTTTTTTTCAGCTGAGAAGGAGGGTCTAAGGACAGGGGGAGGGTCTAAGGACAAGGGGAGGGTCTTTTCATATATCTCTGTGGTTGATTGTGTTTCTGTAAAACCCTGTGAGGCGACTTTGTTGTGATGTGGGGCTTTATGAATAAAACTTAATTGCATTGAATCTACGTCTGTCTGTCTGTCTGTCACCATTTCGCTCTGTCTGTCTGAAGCTGGAGACATCCCGTCACCACAGTTACGCTGACATGGAGCCCACTCACCTATTCAAAGAACCATGTGGCAACAGTGACTGAACTCTGACCTACTTTCTGCATGTGTTAACTTTAACTTTTCCACACAAACAAAGATCTCTGGCTGGAAAGTACCCCACCCCCCCAACACACACACACACCCTGGGAATTGTCTGACTTAAACATTAAAAAGGAGAAGAAGCAGCTGTGGGCTCAGCCTGGGTATGAAGGGTGCTAACACTAACCCGCTGGGAGAGTTTGTCTATGGCAGAATCAGACCAACCACAGCATGTCTGTGCTCAGGACTGGAGCTAAAGTTGGCCTTCTGCCAGCCGGGGGCCGCGGTATAGGGAGGGGCACCCAGTATACATTACATATGTGAGATTTTTGCTGGAATTTAAATGGAATGAAAGGGTTACTGGATTAAAGTGTTTGAGTTGAACAAAGTCCAAGCAGAACCAGTCTGATCTAAGGTGTCAGATTATAGCAAAGCAAATGTATTTGTATAGCACATTTCATGTACAGGACAATTCAGGGTGCTTTACACAGAAACAGAAACAGATAAAGATGCATTAAAAGACAATTAAAATAGAAACATAAAAACATTTCAAAGCAAATGAGAATCTAAGTAAAAGCTCCAGTGAATAATAATGTTTTCAATCCTGATTTAAATGAACTGACAGTTGTTCTCAGATTTCAGGTACCCCCCATCACCAAGGTTACATTGAAGATTTGGCGTAAAATAAAGCAGTCATTTGATCTCCCAAAAGAAATTTCAGTTCTTTCAGATATTTCTTCCCTCCAGGGCTTTGCCCCGTCTCTCACCGATGCGGGATTTAAAATGTGGTCACTATATGGTCTCAGTAAACTATGTCATATTGTGAAAAATGGTTGTCTGAAGTCTTTTGAGCAGTTTGAGGGGCCAATTTTAGCTTCCCTCTTCCTATTTTTCCCGATATTTACAGTTAAGGAGCTTTTTGACTAAACATAAGGAATGGAAGAATGTTTTGGACCCCTTACTTGTGGAAGAACTGTTGTTAAAAATACAACAGGGCAACACACTTCCAAAAGTGTTGAGTCTTTTTTATAGAGCATTTTCAAGTTTCAATAACTGCACCCTAAATATAAAGGCAAGGTGGGAGGCCGAGATTGGTACCCAAATGACTGATGAGGTGTGGGAGGGGATCTGCACTGAAGCCCACCTGGTGACAAATTCTGGTTTGTGGAGAGAGTTTAAATGGAAAGTGGTCACAAGATTCTTTAGGAAGTCAGAAATAACCGCCAAAATGAATCCTCTAAATACTGACAGCTGTTGGCCAAACTGTGGTACTTACCTAGGAACTCATACACACGTACTCTGGACTTGTCCCAAGATTACTCTTTTTTGGAGTGACATTTTCACAGCCCTCAATACAATCTTTAATCGACCATTAGCTAAAGAACCACAGCTCGCTATTTTAGGGGCAATTCCGAATGGTTTTGGGGTAAATGATAGAAAATATCTCTTGAGGATTTTACTGACTGCTGCTCTTAAATGCATCACTATTAAATGGTTGAGTCCGGATTCACCCACGTATAATATTTGGATTGAGAAAGTAAGAGAGATCTATCAGATGGAGGAAATCACGTACTCCCTGAGACTTCAGGGAGAGTTCTTCATTAACAGATGGAGTCCTGTGTTTGCTTGCTTATTCCAACATGCTTAACATTTCTGTTGTTTCTTTTGTTCTGTTTTATTCTTTATCATTTATTTTTTCAAAATATTTAGTGGTTATGTGCACTTGTACATTTACTTTTGTATGACTACAAAGTGGACTTCACAATGTGTGTAATGTACATGTGATAATTGTAAAATTCAATAAAAACAGAGTTAAAAAAAAAGAAAACCATGTTGTTTTCATAGATAATTGGCGTGTGTTCTGGGGAAAGCCTTGGCTTATTGGCAGACATAACATACATCCCACTTGGGAAGGTGCCTCTCTTAGCACAAAATGTGGCACAGAGTTGTAGTGTAAAACACTTCTCTGTGCATCAACTTCACCTGGAAAAATACTATTGGACAGACGCGAGGACAGTGGATGGAAGACATCATCTTTAAATCATCTTTTACTTGAACAAAAGTGTTCTGATAAACTAGAAACAAACATGTGAGGGTCCGATATCAGCTGTCTGTCACCATCTACCTCTGTCTGTCTGTCACCATCTACCTCTGTCTGTCTGTCACCATCTACCTCTGTCTGTCTGTCACCATCGTAGTCTGTGTGCATCATCAACTTCACTCTGAGCTGTCACAAACCCACCATGTAGCAAATAATAGAAAGACTGTGTCTATCCCCGGTGTAGTTAATAATAAACCCTGTGTAGTTAATAATAAACCCTGTGTAGTTAATAATAAACACTGTGTAGTTAATAATAAACACTGTGTAGTTAATAATAAACACTGTGTAGTTAATAATAAACCCTGTGTAGTTAATAATAAACACTGTGTAGTTAATAATAAACACTGTGTAGTTAATAATAAACACTGTGTAGTTAATAATAAACCCTGTGTAGTTAATAATAAACACTGTGTAGTTAATAATAAACACTGTGTAGTTAATAATAAACCCTGTGTAGTTAATAATAAACACTGTGTAGTTAATAATAAACACTGTGTAGTTAATAATAAACCCTGTGTAGTTAATAATAAACACTGTGTAGTTAATAATAAACCCTGTGTAGTTAATAATAAACCCTGTGTAGTTAATAATAAACACTGTGTAGTTAATAATAAACACTGTGTAGTTAATAATAAACACTGTGTAGTTAATAACAAACCCTGTGTAGTTAATAATAAACACTGTGTAGTTAATAATAAACACTGTGTAGTTAATAATAAACACTGTGTAGTTAATAATAAACCCTGTGTAGTTAATAATAAACACTGTGTAGTTAATAATAAACACTGTGTAGTTAATAATAAACCCTGTGTAGTTAATAATAAACACTGTGTAGTTAATAATAAACACTGTGTAGTTAATAATAAACACTGTGTAGTTAATAATAAACCCTGTGTAGTTAATAATAAACACTGTGTAGTTAATAATAAACACTGTGTAGTTAATAATAAACCCTGTGTAGTTAATAATAAACACTGTGTAGTTAATAATAAACACTGTGTAGTTAATAATAAACACTGTGTAGTTAATAATAAACACTGTGTAGTTAATAATAAACACTGTGCAGTTAATAATAAACACTGTGTAGTTAATAATAAACACTGTGTAGTCAATAATAAACACTGTGTAGTTAATAATAAACACTGTGTAGTTAATAATAAACCCTGTGTAGTTAATAATAAACACTGTGTAGTTAATAATAAACCATGTGTAGTTAATAATAAACACTGTGTAGTTAATAATAAACACTGTGTAGTTAATAATAAACACTGTGTAGTTAATAATAAACACTGTGTAGTTAATAATAAACACTGTGTAGTTAATAATAAACCCTGTGTAGTTAATAATAAACACTGTGTAGTTAATAATAAACACTGTGTAGTTAATAATAAACCCTGTGTAGTTAATAATAAACACTGTGTAGTTAATAATAAACACTGTGTAGTTAATAATAAACACTGTGTAGTTAATAATAAACCCTGTGTAGTTAATAATAAACCCTGTGTAGTTAATAATAAACACTGTGTAGTTAATAATAAACCCTGTGTAGTTAATAATAAACACTGTGTAGTTAATAATAAACACTGTGTAGTTAATAATAAACACTGTGTAGTTAATAATAAACACTGTGTAGTTAATAATAAACACTGTGTAGTTAATAATAAACACTGTGCAGTTAATAATAAACACTGTGTAGTTAATAATAAACACTGTGTAGTCAATAATAAACACTGTGTAGTTAATAATAAACACTGTGTAGTTAATAATAAACCCTGTGTAGTTAATAATAAACACTGTGTAGTTAATAATAAACCATGTGTAGTTAATAATAAACACTGTGTAGTTAATAATAAACACTGTGTAGTTAATAATAAACACTGTGTAGTTAATAATAAACACTGTGTAGTTAATAATAAACCCTGTGTAGTTAATAATAAACACTGTGTAGTTAATAATAAACCATGTGTAGTTAATAATAAACCCTGTGTAGTTAATAATAAACACTGTGTAGTTAATAATAAACACTGTGTAGTTAATAATAAACACTGTGTAGTTAATAATAAACACTGTGTAGTTAATAATAAACCCTGTGTAGTTAATAATAAACCCTGTGTAGTTAATAATAAACACTGTGTAGTTAATAATAAACACTGTGTAGTTAATAATAAACACTGTGTAGTTAAAGACGCCGACACAGTCTCTACATTTAAAATTAGGCTGAAAACATTCCTGTTTGAGGAAGCCTATGGTCAGGTTAGTTAAAAATTATGTGACTCATACATCATGAATATATGAGTCACAGTTCAGTCTAGGCTGCCCTAGGAGCTAGAATGCTGCCCCTTTCACCCCTCCCCCACTGGGGGAGTGGTGGCTCTCCTGACAGTGTCTGCATGGGAGCCATGGACGACAAGATCTGCAGTGTCTCGCCTGTGCTGACCTGTGACCCTGGACCCCCACCCTTGCCTGTCTGGTGTCTGGACCAGCCCCCCCCCCTCTCCTTCAATTATAAAAGGACGTTCATCTATAGTCTGTCCGTCCATGGGAGTGGATCTGTCCTTCAATGTGGTTCTCCTCAAGATTTCTTCTTTTACCCACTGGGTTTGGAAGATTTTTCTTGCCGAGAAGGAGGGTCTAAGGACAGGGGACACTTAGGACTTTTCATGTATCTCTGTAGTTGATTGTGTTTTTGTAAAGCCCTGTGAGATGACTTTGTTGTGATTTAGGGCTTTATAAATAAAATTGAAATTGAATTGAAATTGATTACTGAGGAAAAAACTAATTAAAGAAAATAAAAACACATAGTGATGATGATGATGATGAAGGCCCTTCCAGTCCAATGATAATGGCTGTAATAGTCATTGTTTAGGTCTTTGTTAGTCGTCTACACCGAGGTTCTCATTTCCTCAGACATCCCGTCGTAAAGTTCTAATCAGAGATGGAATCTGCAGGACATTTGTTCAAACCCTGTGGGCGGGGCTTGTACAACTACCACAAATTCCTGGGAAATTGTTCGATTAATTAAGATGATCAGGACTCAATGATTCCCAGCTGCAGTTTGGGCGTTTGTTTTTCCTGGGAGGAATGGTGTTGAGCTGCCGCTGAGTCTGACTGGATGTTTGAGGAAATGTTATTGGAATGTTAGTGTCGTTCCTGGGAATACCGTCCTACAACCAAGAAACTGAAGAAAGAAAAGACAAACTAAATGTAAATAGTATAAAGTACAACTATTTATATAAATGTAAATAGTATAAAGTACAACTATTTATATAAATGTAAAGAGTATAAAGTACAACTATTTATATAAATGTAAAGAGTATAAAGTACAAATATTTATATAAATGTAAAAAGTATAAAGTACAAATATTTATATAAATGTAAAGAGTATAAAGTACAAATATTTATATAAATGTAAAGAGTATAAAGTACAACTATTTATATAAATGTAAAGAGTATAAAGTACAACTATTTATATAAATGTAAAGAGTATAAAGTACAACTATTTATATAAATGTAAAGAGTATAAAGTACAAATATTTATATAAATGTAAAAAGTATAAAGTACAAATATTTATATAAATGTAAAGAGTATAAAGTACAAATATTTATATAAATGTAAAGAGTATAAAGTACAAATATTTATATAAATGTAAAGAGTATAAAGTACAAATATTTATATAAATGTAAAGAGTATAAAGTACAACTATTTATATAAATGTAAAGAGTATAAAGTACAACTATTTATATAAATGTAAAGAGTATAAAGTACAACTATTTATATAAATGTAAAGAGTATAAAGTACAACTATTTATATAAATGTAAAGAGTATAAAGTACAAATATTTATATAAATGTGAAAAGTATAAAGTACAAATATTTATATAAATGTAAAGAGTATAAAGTACAAATATTTATATAAATGTAAAGAGTATAAAGTACAAATATTTATATAAATGTAAAGAGTATAAAGTACAAATATTTATATAAATGTAAAGAGTATAAAGTACAAATATTTATATAAATGTAAAGAGTATAAAGTACAAATATTTATATAAACGTAAAGAGTATAAAGTACAGATATTTATATAAATGTAAAGAGTATAAAGTAAAAATATTTATATAAACGTAAAGAGTATAAAGTACAAATATTTATATAAATGTAAAGAGTATAAAGTACAACTATTTATATGAATGTAATGAGTATAAAGTACAAATATTTATATAAATGTAAAAAGTATAAAGTACAAATATTTATATAAATGTAAAGAGTACAAAGTACAAAGTTAATTCACTGAATATTTTAGTTCTGGCTCAAATGTAAAAAAAAAACAGGCAGGTTTGATTTGACCCAAATGGAACTGATTCAGAATAAAACGTTCAGAATTCAAAGCGATCATATGGACTGGACTCACAGGACCAGGGAGGTTATGTTGGAGGCATTTGGGCCCAGGTCAGGAACCTCCTCCAGCTCATTGTGGTTCAACTTTCTGTGTAAAAAACCAAACGACAGGTTAAAAACAGCTGATCAAGCGAGGACGGATGTGGAGAAGAAGCACTGACGACAACAAATGTGACCCACCACCACGAAACCAGGCATAAGTGTCTGGAAATCAAAACTGAGTTATCTGTGTAGATTGGTAGAGTGGAAACTAAGGTTTAAGATGGTGAAAAAATTATGTTTCTATCATAAGTAGAACCAAAGTTATGGTCATTTTAATATCCACAGTTGGACCTATTATGCAATTTGCATATTTTTAGATATTGTCCGTTAAAGTTTTGGATTGTTTTGGGGTAGGAAGTCCTTAGCAAGGCATAATAATTCGTATCCAATTGACAAAAATTATTCACAGATGTTAGAGGACACTCTGATGGACATGTCACAGAAGTTTTATATATTATAATAATAGGACAGAATTGCAACGTATTATAATCATTTGGCTTACGACATTGGACAAGAACATTCAATATAAGCTTTTACCTCGTACCGAACACTTGGGTGTTTAATCACGGAACGGAGACCGGTTTGTTCGGCGAAAAGAGGTGGAAGTCGTCTTTGTCTTTGCTCAGCAATCCTTAAACTTTTGTCACCGCTTAAATAATTGACTCAATAAACACCTTTATTGATTGGATTTCAATGTAATGACCACAGGAACTGAACATAGAGGTGTTACGGTACCGTTTTTTGATAAGGTGTAAACACAAATAAGAAATAACCTTCCAGCCTAAATTTGGCTGTAGCTCTGAACGGCTCAGCGCGACTTATGCCTGGTTTCGTGGTGGCGGGTCACAAATACAACTTACATTTCAGTCAGATGTTGTTGTTTGTAAAACAACGTGGTGTGAAGCGTCTGCAGTTTGTTATGACTTAGGTCCCTGAGAAAGACAAAGACAAAAGACATTTATGGACTATCACTGGATTACAACTGTACAGAAGAAAAAAAACTACTCAATCAATCAATTTATATATATATATATATATATATATATATATATATATATAAAATGTTCCTCTCGCCCCATGTGGGCCGTGTCTCCTTCAGACTCGGGTCCTCTACCAGAGGCCCCTCCCACCTGGGTGGTGTCCTTCAGACTCGGGTCCTCTACCAGAGGCCCCTCCCACCTGGGTGGTGTCTCCTTCAGACTCGGGTCCTTTACCAGAGGCCCCTCCCACCTGGGCGGTGTCTCCTTCAGACTAGGGTCCTCTACCAGAGGCCCCTCCCACCTGGGCAGTGTCTCCTTCAGACTAGGGTCCTCTACCAGAGGCCCCTCCCACCTGGGCAGTGTCTCCTTCAGACTCAGGTCCTCTACCAGAGGCCCCTCCCACCTGGGCGGTGTCTCCTTCAGACTCGGGTCCTCTACCAGAGGTCTGGGAGCCTGAGGGTTCTGTGCAGGATCTTAGCTGTTCCTAACAATGTTCTCTTTTGGACACAGATCTCTGATGTTGTTCCTGGTATCTGCTGGAGACATTGTCCCAGCTTGGGGGTCACTGCCCCTAGTGCCCCCATCACTACTGGTACCACTGTTGCCTTCACACTCCACATTTTCTCTAACTCCTCTTTCAGCCCTTGGTATTTCTCTTCTCTTCTCATGTTCTTTCTTTCTCATGTTGCTATCACTGGGGACTGCTACATCTATCACCACCACTGTCTTCTCATGTTTATCCACCACCACTATGTCAGGCTGATTGGCCATCACCATCTGGTCAGTCTGGATCTGGAAGTCCCACAGGATCTTGGCCTGTTTGTTCTCTGTCACCTTTGGGGGGTTCTCCCATCTTGACCCTTGACCTCCAGTCCATACTCTTTACAGATGTTCCTGTACAGTATGTCCTCTACCTGGTTATGCCTCTCCATGTATGCCTTACCTGCCACCATCTTACACCTGCTGTGATGTGCTGGACTGTTTCAGGGGCTTCTCTACACAGCCTACACCTGGGGTCCTGTCTAATGTGGTAGACCCCGGCCTCTATTGCTCTGGTGTTCAGGGCTTGTTCTTGTGCAGCCATGAGTAGTGTCTCTGTGCTGTCCTTTAGTCCAGCCTTTTCCAGCCACTGGTATGTCTTTTCCATATCAGCCACTTCCTCAATTTGTTGATGGTACACGCCATGCAAGGGTTTGTCCTTCCATGATAGCCCCTCTGGTTCCCTCACCTTACTGGGCTTTATATATATATATATATATATATATATATATATATATATATATATATATATATATATATCTCAGTGATGCGTGGGTCGATGTAGAAACGACCTGCAACCAACCACTTTTTTTAACTAGCCCACCCGCCCGCCACTCGGACCGCAACTAATATCTTTGTAAAGGACGGACCCGACCCTCTTCTGGATCCACATTTTTAAAGAGTAGTCAATGGTCTTTATGAACACCTAATGACATACCTGCATTTATTTCTGTTATAATCTTATGTCATTGCTTGCACGCAGCATCTAAACCATCCTGTAACACCCAAAGACACTTTTGAACCTGGTTTCCATGGAAACGAAAACACTGGGAGCTGCTCATCATCTTTAAAAATCTCAGTGAATGTGTTCCAAACCTTAGTGTTTTTGTTTGGATGTTTCCAGAGCTTCCACTCTTCTAACGCCTCTCTCTCTCTCCCTCCATACCATAGGATACTGACCACAGAGTACGACACCTTCACAGACATTCAGTTAATAAAATGCATTTACCAGGTTATTTTAATGTCTGGTAGAAAACACACACTGTTTAATTGTTTGTTTTTTAATTATATTTATTCAGGAACAACTCATTTTCTGTAAGTTTTCAAATATTCCACAAACGCACCAGTGATGTTATGACGCACCTCCGTGTTGTTGCTAAGTAACCGTGCCCAGATCGCTATCTCTCCTTCTTTTTCTATTTAGTCATATACTCCGGGTTTATTACTGTGTGTAAATACCACATGGGGACATGAATAACACAGTACAGTTCAGATAGATGTTAGCATGGTGTGTTAAGTTAACGCTGTTTAGAACCCGCGTGTTGTAGAAGCTAATACTGTAATCAAATCAAATCAAACTTTATTTATATAGCACTTTTCATACAAGAAATGCAACACAAAGTGCTTTACAGCATTAAAAACATTAAAAACAAGTACCCATCCCTCCCTCCATATATTCACAGAGCACACATACGCACATCAACACACTCTCAGCTTCAACTACAGGAGACATGACCTGGCACTGAGCATCATGGAAACATCTACCCTGGGGTCCTCCATACTGGGACGGGCCCCAGGCCATGACCATTAGAGGCGCTGGCACACGGACCCCCGACACCGACAGACAGGGAGGGCCCCCCACCAAGGTGAGGAGCCCCCCAACCAGCCGGGCCGAGGGGACGTGCGGGCAGTACCCCCAGCAGCAGGCCAGATACAACCCCCGGTGTGGAGGACTTCCCTGAGGAAACTGGAGTTAAAACTTAAAAGTTTTAAGCTGAGAAATGCAGTAAAAACCTAAAACATAAGTAAGAGGTTAAAAGAGTAAAACACATAAAATAACAAGAACAGTTAGTTAGTTCAAAGCCAGAGTAAAAAGGTGAGTTTTTAACCTTCTTTTAAAAGCATCGACAGTCTCTGCAGCCATGAGGTTCTCCGGCAGGCTGTTCCACAGGCGGGGTCCATAGTGGCTAAATGCCGCCTTGCCGTGGGTCTCAGTCCTGGCTCGGGGGACAGTTAAGAGGCCACTGCCGGAGGACCTCAGGGTCCGCGAGGGTCGATACGTCAAAAGCAGGTCAGATAAATAAGAAGGCGCAAGGCCGTTAAGACACTTAAAAACTAATAAAAGAACCTTAAAATCGATCCTGAAGTGGACAGGGAGCCAATGCTGCGACTTTAAAACCGGTGTAATGTGTTCCCGCCCTCTGGTCCTCGTCAGCACGCGAGCGGCTGAGTTTTGCAATAATTGTAGATTTAAAATGCTCTTTTTAGGAAGACCGGAGAGCAGGGCATTACAATAATATAAGCCAGAAGAGATAAAAGCATGCATTAACACCTCCATGCTAGCCTGAGAGAGTCCACCTGGATCTCCATGGACGGTGGTCACGGACGCCTGGACCTGTAAGGAATGCAGGAGGAGGCAGAGAAAAAGCGAGGATGCTGGGAAGGAATTAAAGCCAGACTGGTGAGGCAAAAACACCGTCTTGGACTCCCGTTCGGACTGTTCGAGCCCTGAGGGACAAGATGGACGAGCTCCGATTACTCACCGATGTGCACGGCGCCGCCCGGGATGCCGATGCAATTGTGGTCACGGAGACCTGGCTGGACAATAACATCCCCGATGAAGCAGTACACCTGGAAGGACGCGCTCTTCATCGATTCGACAGAGACTTGCAGGCGACAGAGAAAGCACGAGGTGGTGGACTGTGCGTCTATATCCATGGGAAGTACGCGTTGGACAGTCGGACTGTTTACACTCACTGCTGTAAAGACCTGGAGGTACTCGTGATACCGGCACTGACGCTGCTCCATGACGTCATCACTGAGCGACTACGCCGACAGCCAGACGCGGGGTCCTCGTGGTTGGCGATGCAGATTTCCCTTTCGTAAACGGTCGTTGCCATCTGAAAGGGTCGATGCCATTCAACGACACCCCTGACGTCATGACGTACGTTACGTCCCATTACTGTTTATGAAAAAATGGCGGATACGAACGAAGGTGTAGTGCTGGCATCGGTAGTAATTCTGCAAAACATACCCGCTTGTTGGCCTCTTCTTTGTTTTTATTTTAATAGTTACGTTATTTATCTGCTAGCATTTCAACACCCTGTTTAAGTGTGCTTTCTTGTTCATCACTAGTGATTAAGACACCAAGTGGTAGTCCACCAAATACACTGTGTGTGCACATTACAAACACTTTCAGATTGTGCTCTTCTGTGTTAGAAGTCACATCCACAAATGCCAATTCCCCAGAATGCTGTACTTCCTTGCAGAGTCCTGCACGGTTCTGATTTTGACATACCGCAACCGCCCGTACCTGTCATGTTCAAACTCGTATCCGATCCGTTTTCCGACGAAAAAAAAAATTTAAAAATCCGCACCCGAACCGACTCGGTATAAATGAACCCGATATCTGACCCGAACCCGGAAGAAAATGCCAGATAGCCAAACTTAAATACAAACATTTATTGCCACGAATATACTGAACAGTGACATAGCCAAGGCAGAGCCAAATAAAAATGTTGTTAAACAGTAGCAGACAAATAATAAACTCAAATATTTTTATCCGCGCGCACACACACACACACACACACACACACACACACACACATGTTTGAAAAATGCATCAAAAAGGAAGCCGACAGGAGGCAGCTATACTAAAAAACAGTTTTTAGCCTATGAACCGCAAATTAGACCCACGATCACCCACGTCCGACCTGAACCGAACCCGTATCCGACACAGCACAACATTCTTCACCCGTTTCGTGAAAATCTGCGGGTCACCCATGGGTACCCGAACCCGTGCAGGACTCTGCTTCCTTGTGCACATGTAACCCAGGTGATAAAACTTGTGCCTGCCTAGTATTTCTGCCCTTTACCTGTTAGCCACTCCCTGCGATCCTCTTTGCATGAGCGCAGCCAATCGGTGCGTCTCTTTAAAAAGTCACTGCATTCAGGTCAGTTATGCACAAGCAGTCGGGGAAGCAGGACGCGAGAGGAGCTACAGGTCTGTTTCGTTGTGTCTTTGCTAATTTTCATAAACCCGGTTGTTACTTAAAGGTGTATTTATTAACTTGTAGGAGCCGTCTACCGTGCCAACCGTGGAAGAAAGTGAAGATTATATGTTGATTAAAATCGCGGAACTGGTGAGTCTACAATTGTTTGTAGCTTAGCATTAGCTGCGCTCCATTCATTTACATGGTGCCGGTTAGCTTAGCGTTAGCCTACCTGCTCCCGTGCTTCGTCGGGTGCAGGTAGCGCATTTGCTACAAACTATGCCTGTTTCTGCCAACTTGGGTCATTGAAATGAAATGTTTTGACTAACCGTCCATTACTAAACTCGTAATGCCAAAGTCCAGTTGCCATATTTCACTTGTTTCTTTTATATGGAGGCACATTGCTGCTGTTGATTCACTGGCATTTTAGGTGCTTTATTATTAGTCCTAATGAATGAAATGCCGTTTATTTAAACTGAGCACTGTTAATCAGATGTAATAATAAGATGTATTTTGAGTGTTTATATTGTTTCTGCCAACTTGTTTCATTGAAATGTTGCTAAATAATATGGCACATGTTATTTGGTATTTGATATGAATGTATTTCAAATGTTTTCTATTGTTGGAATGTAATTTGTGATATTCATAGTGCAATCAGTGCTATTTATTATTGAATTTTGTGCACATGGAACAGAGTTAATGAAAGATTTAAAAAGATAATGTACATTATGATTCATTGCAACTTTGGTCCTGTTCTGCAGGCCAGGTTCCAATTATTGATGGCGAGCTAAGGACCAGGCCCTAGAGCCTAAAAGAAATTGTCTAGCAAATCTGCTGAAGAAACTAGGAGTCACATCTCTCCTGCCAGGCCGGTAGGGGGCTCCTAGCAGCCCACAAAACTCTCTCCCACACTCGAACTCTCTCCCTTTGTCACCGGCCACTTCAATAACAATTTCTCCCTCACAAACAATTTCACCCCCCCTCTGGACTGAACAATATTAAACCCAGACGTGGGTTCCTTAAATGAACTGTGGGTGGGATTGGGAATCTCCGGGATTGTTTTCTTTGTGATATTTTGAATTGTCAACTGTATTATTGCAAATTGCTATTTTTTTTTTGTATATTGCACTGTAAATAATAACACAAACTTGTCTATGCAAAACCAAAATATATGGTACCATCAAAAGCAAATTTCTCATGTCTCCTGTCTCTCGCTCCATGAGTGATCCTAGCTTCTGATCACTAGCCTATAACAAATGTTGATATTCCTATAGCTAAGGTAATACCTAACCATATTTTTCCCATATATATATATAAGTAGTACTTGCAACACACACAGTTCATGAGTGGTGTTACAATGGCAATTATAAAAGGTTTACCATGACCTTCATATACTTGATGAGAAGTTGTAGCTTCTGGGTTATCATCCTGATATTGTACTAGCCTCTCAGCAAGTCTCTCATACATCAGAACCCCTTGCCCACCATACCTGTCCCTGCCAAACTGAGAATAAAGGTAACTAAAGTCTCTTTTCCTTGGCATAATGGCCCTATTAGCTTTTTTTCTCTGAAAGTCCAGTTCATCCTCGCATGAATCTTTCAACTCTTTCAAATACTGTTGTCTGGCAACAGATGGGGTATATCCTCTTTCAAACAATTTCAAGACCTTTTCTGTACATTCATGAGAAAGACTGCTGAAATTAGAGGCCTCAAGTGTTGCCACAGAATGGTTGTGTTCCCACTCTACCTCAATAGAACAGCACCCCTGAGTATCCATTTTGACATTCATCTGGAAGGGACAATTTGTGTTCTTCACGCGAGCACATGGATTCTTGTGCAGTTTTTTTTTTGCGGGTGTTGTGCTGGCATCGGTAGTAATTCTGCAAAATATACCCACTTGTTGGCCTCTTCTTTGTTTTTATTTTAATAGTTACGTTATTTATCTGCTCGCAGCTCGACATCCAGTCATCCAGGTTTCCCTTTGTTATGTCCTCAGAGACAACTTTCCATTTCTGTGCTGTACCGCTTACTGATATGACGCGATAAAAAAAATCTTCAGGTAAAAAAGAAACGATAACCTTCTCATCGATACTTGACTTATATGCACTCTCGTTAGCAGCAACATTTTTAAAAGCAGACTATACGTCTTTTTATGTCTTTATCAGCCATTGTGTGCTCTGTGTAGTCTGTGTATTATTGGTAACCATGGTTACCCCGCGCTATGGTTTATGGTCTGTGGGACGTAACGTACGTCGTGATGTCAGGGGTGTCGTTGAATGGCATTGACCATTTCAGATGGCAACGACCGTTTACGAAAGGGAAATCTGCCTCGGCGATTTCAACAGAGCGTGCCTGAAGGATGTATTGCCCCGCTTTGTGCAGCATGTGAAGTGTGCTACACGCGGTAATAACACTCTGGATAAAGTGTACACTCAGTTAAAGGGAGCATATAAAATCACGCCCCTCCCCCACGTCGCAATGTCTGACCATGTAACCCTGAAACTCTCCCCCACATATACCCCACGCAGACGCTCCGCCCCCATCGAGAAGCGGAATATCAGGCTGTGGCCAGCAGGGGCGCTGGAGATGCTCCAAGTCTTTCTCCACCATTGACTTTGATGCCTTTGACAATGGAGACATCCACGACACCACAGACGGAATACTGTCATTTATTTGGAAGGTGATCACAGATGTGACCACCCAGAAGACCATCAAGGTCTTCCCCAACAGGAAACCGTGGATGACTCCATCTGTCACCAACCTCCTGAGAGCTAGGAATGAGGCCTTTAAGCTAATGGCCAGTGACAGTGCTGCTCACCAGGAGAAGTACAGGGAGGCTTACACCGAGCTCAGGAAAGGCATCAAGGTGGCCAAGAGGGAGTACAAGGGAAAGGTGGAGGAACACTTCCAGGCCAAGGACGCTAGGAGAGTATGGTGGGGCAAGTAGGCCATCACTGGCTACAAAGTGCGCGGTCCCAGCCCCCCCTCCAACTCTGCATCATTGGTGGAGGAGCTGAACCACTTCTATGCACACTTTGAGACACCACCATCGGCCAGCACCTCAGCACCACCCCCGTCCACCACCCCGCAGCGAGCTGGCCCTCAGGCGCTCACACTGACCACTGAGCAGGTCAAACTGGTGCTCCAGGCGGCCAACCCAAGAAAGGCGGCCGGCCCTGACTGTATCCCAGGCAAGGTGCTGAGAGCCTGCGCAGACCAGCTGGTGGGTGTCCTCGCCAGGATCTTCAACACCTCCCTTGCCCAGGGAGTGGTCCCCCGCTGCCTGAAGAAAGCAGTTATCATTCTGGTCCCCAAGAAGCCGACCATCGGGGGCCTCAATGACTACACACCGGTGGCACTGACGTCGATAGTAATGAAATGCTTCGAGAGGCTGGTGCTCCAGCACCTGAAGAGCTGCCTCCCACTGTGAAGTTCCTCGGGACCCACATCTCGGAGGACATTAGCTGGTCTGTAAATTCTGCAGCATTAGCAAAGAGGGCCAACCAGAGACTCTACTTCCTATGTGTCCTCCGCAGGCAGCAAGTACGACAGAGACTTTTAGTGGACTTTTACTGCGCTATCGTCAAGTCAATTCTGACTAGCGGAGTATCAGTGTGGTGCCTGCACAGCAGGTGACAGACGCGTGCTGCAGAGAGTAGTATGGACTGCGGAGAAGGTCGTTGGCTGCCCTCTCCCCTCCATAGAGTCAGTCGCCGCCTCACGCGGCCTGGACAGAGCCAAGAGAATACTGGGTGACACCTCCCACCCAGCCAATGCCGTATTCAAGAGACTGCCTTCAGGAAGACACTACAGGTCAGTGGCCTGCAGGACAAACAGACTAAGGGACAGTTTCTTCCCATGGGCCATTAGGCTCCTCAATAGTGCCAGTAATTAGTAGGGGACTGCAGCCAATACGCAATGTGCGATAATAGAGGGATAGTGCAATTCTTCCTCACCAGTCACTTTGTTATTTTATCGCTTTTTCTTCTTATCAGTAAGATACAACAACTTACTGGGTAAATGTTCATCCTGTTCATATCCACAGTCAGATCTCAGTCAGATGTTGAACTGTTCTCTGTAGTGTCTCTGTTGTTTACATGCTAGCACGTGGCTAACAGCTAACACTTCACAAAGCTTACCAGTAACATTCAGGAAAATACAGTTACTCACTGTTACTCACTAAAACTCTCTAAAATGACTTAGAACTAAGAGAAAAGTCGGGAAATATAACTATAACCGGTACACCGATGTGCTCTACTCTGCTGTAGCGTGTCTGCCCCAGGACGGTCCCGTGCATGCGCCCGACATGCGCAACGATGCCAACCTTTCACCTTTTACGCATGCATTTCCTGTCCAGAGGGAAATGTAGTTCATGGAATGTGAGGTGTCAATGGATTCAGGAGAATCTCCTCTTTCAAACGCCTACAAACATGGCTGCCTTATCGCTCGCCAGAACAAGATATAGATGAATTAATTGCGCGGATCGGTGATTAACAATTACTTATATTTCACCACACACACATTAAAGATCATGTTTAAAGGTGACTTTTATCACTAAAATACACTTTATATGTACTTTTATTAACATTAGGGTCTTAACTTTGAGCAAAAGTTGAAACAAATTTCCATTGTCCAGATTTATTATATGTTAATAATTAATGAAAAATTATACAATTTTCTCGGCCCACCCTTGGGCCGACCGGGCTTAAGGGGTAAAACTACTCCATGTTTATATGGTTTTATTCATTTTAGTTGTGCAAAAAGGTAGAAGTAGAAGTTGTAGAAGTTTGGCACAACAGTGTGCCAAACTGTGCCAAATGCAGTGTCCGCCTGGTGTTATCTGGACTTAAACCTTTCTGGAGGCTTTGTCCTTTGCTCTAATTCTATCAACTCTTGTACCTGTGTTGTAAAGGAGTTACTGAAGGTGATCAATAGTGTCTATATTCATGGAATAATTGTTAGCAGGGTGTTTTCTTTTGTCAAATAAATAATAAATTCAGGCAAGACCAAAAAATTTTATTTTATCTTTTAGTTTATTCCAGTTTATTCAGTCATAGTAGTAGCTACACTATTTTAGACAATGGGAATAGATTGTGTGAAGCCTGTAGATGTCCATAGATACAAAGAACATCCATATAAACCTTAGGATTGTGGAGCAATTCTTCATTTACTTTGGGTATGTTTTTTTAGGCGTTTTTCTCTGAAAATAGGCTCAGGGTGGAAGAGGTTAAGTCAGATGGTTTTACTCAGGCCTGAATTTGCAAGCTCCAGAGAAATGTATATCCGTACGGTCCAGGGAAAATGAATTCAGGAAGCGATGATGAGCAGTCCTCCTCACGACGGATAGTCATTAGAGAAGCAGTCCTTCTTTTCCAGGTTAGATCAGGTTAAAAGCCCATATTTTAAAAGTTGGGTTTGAGTAAAAGAAAACATTAATAGTTAAAAACAGGTCATTTAAAAGCTGTAGCTGTAATAAGCTAGCTGTCATTGGTGTGCTTTCTGTGAGGTGGTTTGTGTATTCCATGACCCATGACCCATATGATACATTTAGAAGTGTCTAATGCAAGATGGCGGCAGCGGCCGTGAGTGGTTTGGCAGGCTCCACTCATGAGCAGAAAAATTCTAACATCGCCGATTACCATCTCTTTTACTCACTTTTAAAGATTATTTTTTGGATGGTCGGAAAGCTACTGCACATGTCCATCAAACGGTGCTGTAAAGACAAAGGCAAACTCAAACAAGGCAATGTCGGCATCTATCTCCTCACCAGCGGTCTCTTATTAAGCCTACTGACGCCAACGTATTTTATCTATAACAAATCAAAGCCCTTTGTGCCTGCTACAAAGGCGGATCATTCTCACAATAATACCGTTGATCCACTGGGCATTTTGACAGAAAAAACACAACTGAACTTCCTTGGACTTGGATATTATACCATTCTCACACGGTTTCTCCGGGTCCGGGTTTCCACGCCAGGACGCAAAATCAACACCAGGAAGAAGACCAACCAGTCATCAGCCGAAATGCTACTACTACTACTGCTGTTACTATCAGGAGATATCCATTTAAATCCAGGCCCTCTTTGCAACTCAGAGACTGACCCAATAGCGCAAAACATCACCCTGCTTCAGTCAGAACCATCGGTAGCGATTAACCCCAGATCTGCTCCGAATGCTAACGCTACGCAACTCACCCTGACTCCGGTGCCGGAGAGTGTCTATCACGGGGAACGCGTGGCGGGCGGACCTGTTGCGCTTGGGAGTCGTCTGGCCGAGTGGAGCACCTGTTGGCGGGACTCTCTTGCTGAGTCGGGGACGGCGGAACTGGTGAGTTCAGTGGCCGTCGTTGGAAATAGCGAGCCAGGTGACCAGAGATCCACGGGCGCTCCGGGAGGCTCTCGGCCGCGGTTCTTGCGGCGGCTGCAGTCACATCGTCGCGTCTCCGAGAGGAACGCGGAGTCATGCCGTTCTGAAATCGTGGCGGCTCCAGCTAAAGTAATGTCTGAGTATTTTGGGTCTACCTGCACAGTAGTGGACTCGGTGACCCGCGCAGACTTACATGACATCTCCCCGGCCGTGGAGTGCTGTCCTCGGGATGAACCGACCGTAACAGCGGACGAATGTCAACAAAGACGGTATCCTGTGAGTGCCAAAAACCATCTTATCAATCGTGCAGTCTTGAAACAAAGACAGACGAGACTTTTTCAAACTGTGAATCATGCTCAAATCATCTGGAACTCTGATAAAAAACCGAATGGAATTTTGGGAGGGCATATAAACATCAGAAGCATCCTACCAAAAATAGATCAGATACAAAATTTACTTTTAGAGTCTAACTTGGATTTTTTGTGTATATCTGAGACTTGGTTGACTAGTAACATTCCTACTGACCTAGTTAATTTACAAGGATATACATGTTACAGGAGAGATAGACCCAAGGGAAGGGGAGGGGGTGTTTTGATTTACATAAGAGAACAGTTTAAGGTCATACAGCTTGAACTAAATGTGAACTTGGAGTGCCTAGGACTAAATGTAATTCTCTCACCGAACATGAAATTTAATATAATTGCACTGTATAATCCTCCATCTTGTGATGTAAACTTTTACAATGGTTTGAAAAGTCTTTTGAATGTTGTTGACAACTCCTGTGAATGTATGGTGTTTGGGGATTTTAATATTAACTGGATAGACAAAAAGGGGAAAACAAAGCTGAAATCAATGATGGACAAATTCAAATACAAACAGCTGATTGATAGACCTACACGAGTTACTAGAAAGAGTGAAACACTTATAGACCTGATTTTCACAAATAGGCCTGAGAGAATAACAAAGACATACAACCTCATTACTGGCCTCTCAGACCACAACATGATATTGACTATAAGAAAGCTAACAAAAAAGCGGCTAGTTTATCACAGCAAAACACCACATCAGGTTTTAACAACTGCAATCCCCAAGTCAAAATTGGCTGATTTTGAACATGATCTGAAAGAAGTCAACTGGGAGAAGGCAACTAAAGAGTCAGATTTAGAACATAGTGCGAACACTTTTACATCAATCCTTAGTGATATAATAAGTAGGCACACAAAGACTTGGAAAAGTAAACCTAAGAAAAAGTCTCTCCCATGGTTTAACAGTGACATCCTACAGCTCATTAAAGAGCGGGACCTCGCACTGAAAAGGTCTTTAATTACTAAAACTAACACTGACCATCTTACATACACTAGTTTAAGAAACAAAGTAGTGTCTGAGCTGCGTAAAGCAAAGACCAATCATTTTTACAAACTTATTGAAGAGGCCAATGGCAGCAGTTCTAAATTGTGGCAACAGATAAATAGACTAACCAACACAAGCAAACAAAAGCACTCAAAAATAAACAGTCTCAAAATATGCAATGAACTCACTGACAGTAATGAGTCAATTGCAAATGGTTTTAATAATTTTTTTATTGAATCTGTGAAAGAATTAGCCACTCCTTTCAAATCTACTGGACCACCTCTTGTCCAGTTTGATTATGACAATACAAACTCCTTTTGCATAAAAGAAGTAACTCATGATAAAGTTAAAAAGTGATTGCAAACTTGAGAAACTCTATGGCGAAGGATAATCAGAACTTAAACACTGCATTTATCAAGAAATATCAGAGCTGTCTGCTGGAACCAATTACTTACTTGGTGAATTTGTCAATTCAAACAAATAGGTTCCCAGAGATCTGGAAAATGGCAACAATCACTCCAGTTTATAAATCAGGAGAAAAGGACTTAGCAAGTAACTACAGGCCTATTGCCATCCTCCCTGTAGTCTCTAAAGTTCTAGAAAAGATTGTAGCTGAGCAATTAGTGGAACATCTGGAATCTAACCAACTGCTCTATCCACAGCAGTTTGGATTTAGACAAAAGCACTCCACAGAATCAGCAAACTTACATCTGCTTGAGAAGATTAAAACATCTCTTGATAAAGGAAATGTTGTAGGGGCAGTGTTCTTGGATCTAAAAAAAGCCTTTGACACTGTAAATCATAATGTCTTACTAAACAAATTAAATCAGTTCAAAATGTCACCTGGAGCTGTTAAGTGGTTCAAATCATATCTGGAGGGGAGACAGCAGTGTGTCAGGGTCAATGGGGTGAAGTCTGATGTACATGAAAACAGCATGGGTGTGCCACAGGGATCAGTGCTTGGTCCATTGCTGTTCTCTATGTACATCAATGACCTCCCGAGCTGCTGCCCAGGTGTCAACTGCCAGATGTATGCTGATGACACAATTATCCATGTGACCAGCAAAACATCTAGTCTGGCAGGCGAGCGTCTGACGCAGGCTCTTTTTAACATATCTGAGTGGCTTGAGTTATCTCACTTAACTCTTAATATCAAAAAAACTGTGTCCATATGTTTCTCTATGCAAAATAAGCCCCTTACTCACAACGGATTCAAGGTTAGGATTAAGGGGGAAATCATTGATATTGTAAATGAGGTGAAGTATCTAGGTATCATCCTGGACAAACACCTAAAATTTAATAGTCAGGTTACATATATTTGTAACAAGGTCAGACCAAATCTGAACTGTTTCCGATTTATTAGAAGGAACCTGTCAATGCAAGCTGCAAAGTTATACATGCATGCAATGATTTTCTCCCACCTATCATACTGTATCACCTCATGGTCACAGGCTTCTCCAACAACTATGAAACCTATAGTTTCAATTTACAAGCAAACAATTAAAATCATGGACCAGAAACCAATGAGGTGGCATCATTGCCAAATAGTAAAGAAGCACAGCCTTTTTACCTTTGACAGTTTTGTCAATTTTAGTATTCTTACTTTTTTTTTTAGATGTCTAAACGGTCATGTCTCAACACTGTTCTCTGAGGTGGCTATCAGGCGTCAGAGTTCTCACAGAGTCACGCGAGCTGCCACTAGCGGTGACTGTTTAGTTCAAAGATGCAAGACCTCTTTCTGTCAGTCTGCTATCTCTGTAAAGGGGGCTAAACTTTGGAACTCTCA
The DNA here is from genome assembly GCA_020466265.1 of Siphamia tubifer. Taxonomy (NCBI): domain Eukaryota; kingdom Metazoa; phylum Chordata; class Actinopteri; order Kurtiformes; family Apogonidae; genus Siphamia; species Siphamia tubifer. The sequence continues at coordinate 46,208,336 of CM035790.1, forward strand.
GCCAACAGAGCTCAAACTAGAAACCAACAGAACTGTTTTTTACAAGGGACTCAAACACTGGCTAAAGTCTAGACAACAGTGTACACATGAAGGGTTTTAGCTGGCTGACTGCTTGATTTTACTGCCTTCACTCTGTAGTTTGTTTGTTTGTTTGTGTTTTTTATTTTTTTTTTTCCTTTTCCTTTTTTCTTGTTTCATATTTTAATAATTTTATATTACAAAAGCCTCCTGTGGACTAGTGTTGCAAATTAGCATTTGTGCTAAAACACTTAATCAATGCATCTGGTTTGTCCAATGTAATTGTCATGTCCACATCAAATAAACATTTAAAAAAAAATAAAAAATAAAAATTTGAGTGACTCATACAGTCTACGGTTCTAGTTCATTTATTATTGTATGATATTTGTTATAGTGAGTGTTACTGTGTTATTACAGACTGCACTAAATATATGGTCAATAAGGACATGTGTATTAATGTTCTTTAATCGGAACAACAACCTCACACCTTGACACTATAAACCACATAAATCCTGGAGACAACCCCGCGCTCTACATTTTAATGTTTATCTCAAACGACCACAACCTGAATATCATTACAAATATTTTTCAATCACCCGTAACTGACACTTCCACTTCCTTCAGCAAACATTGATAACACACTCTAACATGGACGCTCTTATCAGCTGATGAACAGTAGATGAAGGAGCTGTTTGAAGATAATAATAATAATAATAATAATAATGTTTTTTTTATTCACAATTCACAGAATTAAAGTTATTTCCTTCATATTTACATGGACGTGTTAATTCTGAATAAAGGTTTCCATGGAAACGGTTGTATTCTGCTCTAGTTATTTTGTCTAGAATTATTTTTTTATATTAGATCAAAAAAGAACATTATTAAATTGTGATTAATGTAAAAGAATCAATAAGAACCACGTGATTAATCTGATTAAATATTTTAAATAATTCGACAGAACTCATTTTTAGACAAAACAACTGGAAAATATGACTTCAACAAATCTTATATGAGTCACTTACCATTTCTTCCACTGATAAATACTGTATATATTTTTGCTTAATTGAAGTTTTATTTTGTTTTTTCCCTTAATTCAAGCACACAAAAAATGGATCAAGTAAAAAAATAATCTTGGTCAGATTTTCAGGTGTTTATATTTCACTGGCCACGTTTACATGATGGCTTTTAAATTTTAATAGAATCATTTGAATGGGTAATGGTGATGTTTTTATCTCCAACAATGATCGGCTTTTATGTTTGTTCTGTGATGATGGGTTGAGTGATTTTTTCTGCTGCTGTAACAAAAGCAATTCTATCTATCTATAATCTGTCTATAATCTATCTATTATATATCTATAATATAACTATAATCTATAATCTGTCTATAATCTATCTATAATATATCTATTATCTATCTATAATATAACTATAATCTATCTATTATCTATCTATAATCTGTCTATAATCTATCTATAATCTGTCTATAATCTATCTATAATATAACTATAATCTATCTATTATCTATCTATAATCTGTCTATAATCTGTCTATAATATATCTATTATCTATCTATAATATAACTATAATCTATCTATTATCTATCTATAATCTATCTATAATCTATCTATAATCTGTCTATAATCTATCTATTATCTATCTATAACTATAATCTATCTATTATCTATCTATAATCTGTCTATAATCTGTCTATAATCTATCTATTATCTATCTATAATCTGTCTATAATCTATCTATAATCTGTCTATAATCTATCTATTATCTATCTATAATCTGTCTATAATCCCAGTCTCCACTCATGTGGGATCAAAGTGTATCACTTACATTATTGATCAAATATTGGCCGTGGCTTTGATGACTTCATAATAAAGATGTTATTTTCAGATCTATAGAAGAGTCATCATCTGAACCTGTTTTTATCCTCACTAGGGTCACGGGGGGTCACTGTGGGCCGAATCCAGCTACAATGGGTGAAGGCAGGGTCAGAGGTCACCCTGTATGACTCTCTAGATCATCTGAGGACTGAACATATATAAACAAACAATCATTGATACATTCACACCTATGGGTGATTTAAAATGAACCAGTTAACCTATCAGTGTATGTGTTTGGATGGTGGGAGGAGCCAGAGTACCTGGAAAAAACTGTAAACTCCACACAGAAAGGTCTGATGTGGGAATAGAACCAACAACCTTCTGTCTGTGACGCACCCGTGTTAACTACTGCACCACCCTGTTAAATACCACACCACCCTGTTAACCACTGCACCACCCTGTTAACTACTGCACCACCCTGTTAACTACTGCACCATGCACTGTTAACTACTGCACCACCCTGTTAACTACTGCACAACCTTGTTAACTACTGCACCACCCTATTAACTACTACACCACCCTGTTAACTACTGCACCACCTTGTTAACTGTTGCACCACCCTGTTAACCACTGCACCACCCTGTTAACTACTGCACCATGCACTGTTAACTACTGCGCCACCCTGTTAACTACTGCACCACCCTATTAACTACTACACCACCCTGTTAACACTGCGCCACCCTGTTAACTACTGCACCACCCTATTAACTACTACACTGCCCTGTTAACCACTGCACCACCCTGTTAACCAATGCACCACCCTGTTAACTACTGCACCACCCTGTTAACTAATGCACCACCCTGTTAACTAATGCACCATGCACTGTTAACCATTGCACCACCCTATTAACTACTGCACCACCTTATTAATTATTGCACCACCCTGTTAACTACTGCACCACCCTGTTAACTACTGCACCACCTTGTTATCTATTGCACCACCCTGTTAACCACTGCACCACCCTGTTAACTACCACACCACCCTGTTAACCTCTGCACCACCCTGTTAACCACTGCACCACCCTGTTAACTAATGCACCATGCACTGTTAACCAATGCACCACCCTGTTAACTACTGCACCACCTTGTTAAATACTGCACCACCTTGTTAACTGTTGCACCACCCTGTTAACCACTGCACCATGCACTGTTAACTAATGCACCATGCACTGTTAACCAATGCACCACCCTATTAACTACTGCACCATGCACTGTTAACTACTGCACCACCCTGTTAACTACTGCACCACCTTGTTAAGTACTGCACCACCTTGTTAACGGTTGCACCACCCTGTTAACCACTGCACCACCCTGTTAACTAATGCACCACCTTGTTAAGTACTGCACCACCTTGTTAACTGTTGCACCACCCTGTTAACTACTGCACAACCTTGTTAACTACTGCACCACCCTATTAACTACTACACCACCCTGTTAACTACTGCACCACCTTGTTAACTACTGCACCACCTTGTTAACTGTTGCACCACCCTGTTAACCACTGCACCACCCTGTTAACTAATGCACCATGCACTGTTAACTACTGCACCACCCTGTTAACTACTGCACAACCTTGTTAACTACTGCACCACCCTATTAACTACTACACCACCCTGTTAACTACTGCACCACCTTGTTAACTGTTGCACCACCCTGTTAACCACTGCACCACCCTGTTAACTACTGCACCATGCACTGTTAACTACTGCGCCACCCTGTTAACTACTGCACCACCCTATTAACTACTACACCACCCTGTTAACACTGCGCCACCCTGTTAACTACTGCACCACCCTATTAACTACTACACCACCCTGTTAACACTGCGCCACCCTGTTAACTACTGCACCACCTTGTTAAATACTGCACCACCTTGTTAACTGTTGCACCACCTTGTTAAATACTGCACCACCCTGTTAACTACTGCACCACCTTGTTAAATACTGCACCACCCTCTTAACTACTGCACCACCCTGTTAACTAATGCACCATGCACTGTTAACCAATGCACCACCCTGTTAACTACTGCACAACCTTGTTAACTACTGCATCACCCTGTTAACTAATGCACCATGCACTGTTAACCAATGCACCACCCTGTTAACTAATGCACCATGCACTGTTAACCAATGCACCACCCTGTTAACTACTGCACCACCCTGTTAACTAATGCACCATGCACTGTTAACCATTGCACCACCCTGTTAACTACTGCACCACCTTGTTAATTATTGCACCACCCTGTTAACTACTGCACCACCCTGTTAACTACTGCACCACCTTGTTATCTATTGCACCACCCCGTTAACTACTGCACCACCCTGTTAACTAATGCACCACCATGTTAACTAATGCACCATGCACTGTTAACCAATGCACTACCCTGTTAACTAATGCACCACCCTGTTAACTACTGCACCACCCTGTTAACCAATGCACCACCCTGTTAACTATTGCACCACCCTGTTAACTAATGCACCATGCACTGTTAACCATTGCACCACCCTATTAACTACTGCACCACCTTGTTAATTATTGCACCACCCTGTTAACTACTGCACCACCCTGTTAACTACTGAACCACCTTGTTATCTATTGCACCACCCTGTTAACCACTGCACCACCCTGTTAACTAATGCACCATGCACTGTTAACCAATGCACCACCCTATTAACGACTGCACCATGCACTGTTAACTACTGCACCACCTTGTTAACTGTTGCACTACCTTGTTAAGTACTGCACCACCTTGTTAACTGTTGCACCACCCTGTTAACTACTGCACCACCCTGTTAACTACTGCACTACCTTGTTAACTACTGCACCACCTTGTTAACTGTTGCACCACCCTGTTAACCACTGCACCACCCTGTTAACTACTGCACCATGCATTGTTAACTACTGCACCACCCTGTTAACTACTGCACAACCTTGTTAACTACTGCACCACCCTATTAACTACTGCACCACCCTGTTAACACTGCACCACCCTGTTAACTACTGCACCACCCTGTTAACTACTGCACCACCCTGTTAACTACTGCACCACTCTGTTAACTACTGCACAACCTTGTTAACTACTGCACCACCCTATTAACTAAGGCACCACCCTGTTAACTAATGCACCATGCACTGTTAACCATTGCACCACCTTGTTAATTATTGCACCACCCTGTTAACTACTGCACCACCTTGTTATCTATTGCACCACCCTGTTAACCACTGCACCACCCTGTTAACTACCACACCACCCTGTTAACCTCTGCACCACCCTGTTAACTGCCGCACCACCCTGTTAACTACTGCACAACCCTGTTAAATACCGCACCACCCTGTTAACCACTGCACCACCCTGTTAACTAATGCACCATGCACTGTTAACAATGCACCACCCTGTTAACTACTGCACCACCCTGTTAAATACCACACCACCCTGTTAACCAATGCACCACCCTGTTAACTAATGCACCACCCTGTTAACCATTGCACCACCCTGTTAACTACTGCACCACCCTGTTACGTACTGCACCACCTTGTTAACTACTGCACCACCCTGTTAACTACTGCACCACCCTGTTAACTACTGCACCACCCTGTTAACTACTGCACCACCCTGTTAACTACTGCACCACCGTGCTGCCCTCTATAGAAGAGGGTCTATTTATTTATTTTTTTTTGTTCCATTTTAATTTTACTTTGTTCATATTATTTGGTTTATTATTTATTTTTGTTGGTTTTATATATTTCTTTGGTTGTTTTTGTTCTTCTTTTTCTACATTTAATCTATTTACAGATGATGATTTGACTATGATGCAGATTTTTACACTTTGAACTCCTCCTCCTCCTCTGTTGTTAATTCAGCAGAAATAATGTGGTGTTAGAAAACAAAGCAGTCGTGTTTTAAAGCTTTTCAGTTGTTGCTCCACAGACACTCAGTCATAAATTCCAAACTGAAAAGAATTTTCCCCTGTGCGGAACTTTTTCTTCCCATTTTCTTTGGAAGCCGTCGTCAGGCTGAGTCTGTTTTTTCTGGGTCTGTTTTTTCTGGCAGCGCTGACTTTTCCAGAGCAGCACATTTTAGACGCAGAAAAAGTCAAAGCAACGGCATCCATCAGTAGAGCAGAAAAAATACATAAAATAATAAAAAATACAATAAGAGTAATTATCTGTAAAGTAGAAAAAAGTGACACTGCCATGTTTTAACCCTGTGATAAGTAATGTGATATAATTAATTAGTTAAATCAATAAAGAAAGAAAGAAAAAACAATGAAAATTAAAATGAATATAAATAAATAAATAAATTCATAAACATTTTTAAAAAATTATAAAAAATTCATCAAAATTGATGAAAACATTTAAAAGACAAATAAACAAAAACAAAATAAATAGAAAAAATAAAATAAATAAATACATTAATTAATTACATGAATGAATAACGCTGTGGCTCAGTTGGTAGAGCGGGTCCTCCATTGATCGAGGGGTTGGCGGTTCATGTCAAACCACTGGCTGTCCACATGTCCAAGTGCCCTTGGGCAAGAACCCTAGGTTGCTCCCAGTAGGGTCAGGGGTCGGGCAGCAACCATCTACTGGTGTATGAGTGTGTGTCCATTTACCATTCAATAAATAAAAAAAAGTCAAATATATAAATAAATGGAGAAAAATGAATACAATAAATTAAACACTAAACTCAAATTAAAATGGATGAAAATGTAAAAAAGACAAATAAAAATAAAATAAATAAAAATAAAATAAATAACGATAAAAATACATGCAAATAAGTAAAAATTAAAAAAAATAAAATAAGAATAATTGCAGGACCTGTGATGTGACTCCAGTGAACACGTACATATTAAACATTTCTATTATTCAGGTTTTACAGTAGAACACTGAGGAACGTTCTGTTAAAAGAACATCTGGTCCAAATGTTTTCAGATCTACAACATACGACTGTAGGAAACATTTATCACATTTATGTTTGTGAAGCTTCTATTATCCATAGACGTCAAATCTGAAAAAACTTTGAAATCTGAAGATTCATCAATTTTATTAATTAGTCTGGAATGTCTGGTCTAGAGGTCCAGAGGTCTAGAGGTGTAGAGGTCTAGAGGTCCAGAGGTCCAGAGGTCTAGAGGTCCAGAGGTCTAGAGGTGTAGAGGTCTAGAGGTCCAGAGGTCTAGAGGTCCAGAGGTCTAGAGGTCCAGAGGTCTAGAGGTGTAGAGGTCTAGAGGTCCAAAGGTCTAGAGGTCCAGAGGTCTAGAGGTCTAGAGGTCTAGAGGTCCAAAGGTCTAGAGGTCCAAAGGTCTAGAGGTCCAGAGGTCTAGAGGTGTAAAGGTGGAGAGGTCTAGAGGTCCAGAGGTCTAGAGGTGTAGAGGTCTAGAGGTCCAGAGGTCTAGAGGTCCAAAGGTCTAGAGGTCCAGAGGTCCAGAGGTCCAGAGGTCCAGAGGTCCAGAGGTCCAGAGGTCCAGAGGTCCAGAGGTCTAGAGGTCCAGAGGTCTAGAGGTCCAGAGGTCTAGAGGTCCAGAGGTCTAGAGGTCCAAAGGTCTAGAGGTCCAGAGGTCTGTCTTAATGAGGCCGCCATATTGGATGATTCAAAATGGCCACCAACAAAAAATGTTTTTTGTTTTTTTTTCATTTCTAGCCAGAATAAGACTAACAAAGAACATTCATTAATTTTAAGCCTCAAATATATTAAATCTGTATTTAATATGACAGGAGTATAGTGACAAAAACAGAGGTTTACATTGATTTAAGATGAACACGACTGATCAAATATTGATCATTATTGTAGTTGTAAAGAAAAGTGATGGAGAGATCAATATATTTATTTAGTTTTTAAATGTATTTGGTAACATACATTCATTTTTCTATTTAAGCGGGACACACACACGAGGACTGGATTTAGTCTACATTCATACAGGCCATGAAAACTGAAGACGATAAAAGTGTCATCTTCAGTTTTTTATCTGCATTTAGACGAAGACGCAAGAGTAGGACAAATACGATTGGATAGTCCTGTGATAGACCCGCCCACTTGTCCTTTTCTGTTTTTGACATATGGAATTGTCCACTCGTCTCTGTTCATCTATGGTATGTGTGTAATGTCTGTACAATAACTGAAACCAATACTGTACATTTACTAGAGATGCTAATGCTAATGCTAATGCTAATGCAGCTGGAAGATCAGTTGGGTCCAGGTTGTCCCACATGTTTGTTTCTTTACCTGCTCAGTGTATGAATGTAAGGTCAAAGGTTATGTGACGGAAAGACACAATGTCAACATGTGCGTTTAGACGCAGACATGTCCCAGAGCGTCTTCAGTAAGTCCCAGTGTGGACAGAGTGTGAACATTAGTGTGTGTTCACACCCTGATGACGACAACTTTATGTAAATGAAAAACACTGGTGATAAAATATGCTGTTGTATTTAAGCACAACTGTCCCGGTGTAAAGGTCATGGGGCAAGACTCTTAGAGGATGTAACACACACACACACACACACACACACACACCTTTAAGTTCTAATAAACTTCTGTACATTCATACTGACTGATGACTGGTAGGTTATTTTAACACTTTACTCTTTTTAATCCATGTCAAACCAGTCGACATTCAAATGTAGAAACAATTAAAAGAATAACAAACAAACTCTTTTTACTATATTCCGGGGTTTTTTTAACTTTTCCTCATCTGCTTGTAGCGGAAGAATAAAAGTTATACAAAGACTGAAAAGTGTCAAAAAGTGTGTTTCCACTATCGGAATTTCCTGGACATTTGGTTTGTTAATGTTTGTTCATTATGTCTTAAAGGAGACATTCCACTAAAACCACTTTTCCACTTTTGTCCTTTTGGAATCTGACAGCTCACCCGCGTTACCATGGTGACGGCTCACCCAGCGTTACCATGGTGACGGCTCACCCAGCGTTACCATGGTGATGGCTCACCCAGCGTTACCATGGTGATGGCTCACGCAGCGTTACCATGGTGACGGCTCACCCAGCGTTACCATGGTGACGGCTCACCCAGCGTTACCATGGTGATGGCTCACCCAGCGTTACCATGGTGATGGCTCACGCAGCGTTACCATGGTGACGGCTCACCCAGCGTTACCATGGTGACGGCTCACGCAGCGTTACCATGGTGACGGCTCACCCAGCGTTACCATGGTGACGGCTCACGCAGCGTTACCATGGTGATGGCTCACCCAGCGTTACCATGGTGATGGCTCACCCAGCGTTACCAACACATGCTCCTTTGACAGTGGTTCATCACCTCCACTGGCTGCATACTGCATTCACACTAAACAACAACCAGAACCAGTGACCCAGAAAAAAAATCTGCAGTAGCATTAGCATTAGCATCTACTAGAGCAGACGGCGCCACAGTAGCTGCTGCACAAACTGTAAAAAACTGTTGGATCAAACTGGTTCATGTGTCTCTGTGGAAATAAAGACTGTTTTTTTACTGCACGTTTTCAAAACAAGTGACGTCACCAAACCTAGCTGGATGTTACTCTGGGATGGTAAACACACACAGAGCCAGAGGGGAGGGGGGAGTGTTCCTTCACACATTCTGAGCCAATCACAGACGCCTCATCAGCGCGTCATGGACATGTATGAGGAAGTAGAAGTAAACTGTGTTGTTCCACCTCCAGTCATTTTTCTACCGTGAAAAAACAACTGGAAACAAAACAATCTGAACGATTTTATAAATAGAACCAACACACAATGAATTCAATAACAATGAAGAACAACAATATTAATAAATAAGCATAGAATGAGTCCTTTAATAAAGTTAATATTAATAAATAAGCATAGAATGAGTCCTTTAACAAAGTTAATATTAATAAATAAGCATAGAATGAATCCTTTAATAAAGTTAATATTAATAAATAATCATAGAATGAGTCCTTTAATAAAGTTAATATTAATAAATAATCATAGAATGAGTCCTTTAATAAAGTTAATATTAATAAATAAGCATAGAATGAATCCTTTAATAAAGTTAATATTAATAAATAATCATAGAATGAGTCCTTTAATAAAGTTAATATTAATAAATAATCATAGAATGAGTCCTTTAATAAAGTTAATATTAATAAATAAGCATAGAATGAGTCCTTTAATAAAGTTAATATTAATAAATAAGCATAGAATGAGTCCTTTAATAAAGTTAATATTAATAAATAAGCATAGAATGAGTCCTTTAATAAAGTTAATATTAATAAATAAGCATAGAATGAGTCCTTTAATAAAGTTAATATTAATAAATAAGCATAGAATGAGTCCTTTAATAAAGTTAATATTAATAAATAAGCATAGAATGAGTCCTTTAATAAAGTTAATATTAATAAATAAGCATAGAATGAGTCCTTTAATAAAGTTAATATTAATAAATAAGCATAGAATGAGTCCTTTAATAAAGTTAATATTAATAAATAAGCATAGAATGAGTCCTTTAATAAAGTTAATATTAATAAATAAGCATAGAATGAGTCCTTTAATAAAGTTAATATTAATAAATAAGCATAGAATGAGTCCTTTAATAAAGTTAATATTAATAAATAACCATAGAATGAGTCCTTTAATAAAGTTAATATTAATAAATAAGCATAGAATGAGTCCTTTAATAAAGTTAATATTAATAAATAACCATAGAATGAGTCCTTTAATAAAGTTAATATTAATAAATAAGCATAGAATGAGTCCTTTAATAAAGTTAATATTAATAAATAACCATAGAATGAGTCCTTTAATAAAGTTAATATTAATAAATAAGCATAGAATGAGTCCCTTAATAAAGTTAATATTAATAAATAACCATAGAATGAGTCCTTTAATAAAGTTAATATTAATAAATAAGCATAGAATGAGTCCTTTAATAAAGTTAATATTAATAAATAACCATAGAATGAGTCCTTTAATAAAGTTAATATTAATAAATAAGCATAGAATGAGTCCTTTAATAAAGTTAATATTAATAAATAACCATTAACCCATTAACTAGTGATGTGTCAGCACTGACACGTTCTGAATGGATGGTTTAGGTTAAAAATTAACAATAATTCACATTTTTTAAAATGTTAATTTACTGATACTTTTGTTGATGGAACTGATGTACAGGTGTCAAAAAACAACTGATTTAGAAAAATAAAAAAATTAACTAAAACTACTGGAACCAAATTACAACACTGGTTATTTATTTATTTTTTTAACTTCTTTTGTTTGTTTGTTTTTGTTGTATTTTTTCATGTTATTTCTTATTTGTGAATATTTATTAGTTTCTGTTGATGTTGTTGCTTGTTTTTGTTTATCTTTTCTACGTTTTGCTTTTTAATTTTATTATTTTTCTTAAATTGTGTTTGTGCCTTTGTTCATGTTGTATATTATTTTGTTTATTTATTATTCATTTTACTGATGACATTGGCTGTTTTTGTTCATTTTGTTGCTTATTTTATCTTCTATTTTACTGGGGAAGTGCTAAAGGTCAGGAGTTAAAGGGTTAAAGTGTGAAGGCAAATCAAATGTGATGGAATATTGAACATGTTTGGATGTAGACTCACAGTTGAAGTGTCCATTCTGGGATGGTCAGTGGCATTTGGCCTCTTTTCAGTCGACTGCAGTCCAACACTTCCCCCAAACACACGCAGGGAGGGGGACACGTCCTGGGCTCAACAGCACATCCAGGCTGAAGAGTCCAAACCAACAAAAACACACAAAACCTGAAGAAAACTAAGGACTGAGTGGACGAACACATGTTTGTGTGAACAACACAAAGCCTTCTCTGTTTTCTACTTTTCTTTTCTCTTCTGAAGGAGAGCAAAAGAACAAACAAACAAAAAAAAAAAACAATCCAGACAGTAAAAAACGAAGACAAATCCAACTTTGATTCGGTTAGTCGAGCTCTCGTCGATCCTTAATTCCAATCAGTGGGTGTTTGAAAAATCCTCCTGGAAAAATAGGAAAAAAAAGGTTGATCGGAAACTTTCCCATTCCTGCTGCTGCTGCTGCTGCTGCTGCTGGGAACTAGTGCTGTTGAGTCTGGACAGGATCCCCACGGAGCAGCGTGAGCACACAGCAGAGGTATGTGAGGGGGAGGGGCCACAAGGCACCATGGGAAAAGGAGTCCTTATACACCTTTTTAAAAAACGTCACAACATATAATATACAAACTCTTACAGAAGACATTTGAGTTACTGCAAAAAAAAAAAAAAAAAACCCACATGCTAACCCTTTAACACCTGAGACTTTAACAGTTCCAGTCAAAAAATAATAAAATAAGCTAGAACATGGACAGTAAGAAAAATAAATGTAAAATAAACCAACAAAATAATAAGTAACATGAACAAATAAGACACAAGTGGGAAAGAAATAATTAAAATACAATATTAAATGTAGAAGTATAAAACAAAATAAGGAACAAAATCTAATAAATATTTACAACACATTGACATGATTTAATTAAAATAAAATAAAAATGAAGTATAAATAAATGTGATTTGGTTATGGTATTTTTAGTTTCGGCCTTTTCATCTATCTATCTATCTATCTATCTATCTAATAATAATTGATAAAGTGAATTAAAAAAAGGTGTCCCAAAAGGGGAAATACAATGTGAGAAAACAAAAAGGTACAATTTTTAAATACGGGTAACAAAGTATGTTTGTTACCCGTACTCAAATAACTAAATTTAGCTTCTTTAACTGAAGGCAAACAAAGCTAAAGAAAACTAAATTATCGAGTGTCTCATATAAATAAACAAGTCACACAAATAACGCTAGCCTAGTGACAGGACTAGAGACACAGACGAGTGGTGGTGGTGGACTGGGACACAGTGATCCCAGCCGATGAGCTTCTCCAAGGTGTTCAGTCTTATAGTAGGCGGCTCAATCGAGTGGCAGGAGTCTGATTGGTTGGAGCAGAAACAGGACGGAAAAGGGAGAGGCGGGAACCCAGGAGCCAATCAGAACGGGGAAGGGACCAGAGGGATGGACTTTAGTTTTCCCTGCGACTTCCAAGGACCAACCACGTGCAGGACTCTGAGCAGCAGGTTTTACATATAAGACATAACAATATTAGCATAGCAGAGAATCACGAAGAATGACCAACGAACCAGATAAGGGCGGGGCCCGTAACATATACACATATGAATTGGCATAAAAACCAGGATAACCGAAACCAGTGACAACAATTGTTTACATTGCAGTAAATAAAGAATAAATCTCACAGTGATCTCTTCTGGATTATCAGCAAAATCTAATATTTTGTTCCTTGTGAAACTAACAACACATCATGAAATTTTCATCAACATCCGTCCACAAGTTTTTGAGTTAACTTACTAATTAACAGACAGACAGACATCAGCTCCTTCTAATAAGAAGATTCAAGCTTTTAATGTGGTTGTATACAGTGCATACAGCGACATTAAAAATACTTCTACACAGGTGTTTTGGAAAAAAAAAACAGGTGAAATAAAGCAAACATTAAAATAGCAAGAATCAAAATGTTATAAAAGAAGAAACCCTACAAATCCTACTGCACATCCGTCTCTACGGGTACTAGTACACTAGTAGTAAACTAGTACACAAGTAGTAAACTAGTACACTAGTAGTAAACTAGTACACAAGTAGTGAACTAGTACACTAGTAGTAAACTAGTACACAAGTAGTAAACTAGTACACTAGTAGTAAACCAGTACACAAGTAGTGAACTAGTACACTAGTAGTAAACTAGTACACAAGTAGTGAACTAGTACACTAGTAGTAAACTAGTACACAAGTAGTGAACTAGTACACTAGTAGTAAACTAGTACACAAGTAGTAAACTAGTACACTAGTAGTAAACTAGTACACAAGTAGTGAACTAGTACACAAGTAGTGAACTAGTACACTAGTAGTAAACTAGTACACTAGTAGTAAACCAGTACACTAGTAGTAAACTAGTACACAAGTAGTGAACTAGTACACTAGTAGTAAACTAGTACACAAGTAGTGAACTAGTACACAAGTAGTGAACTAGTACACTAGTAGTAAACTAGTACACAAGTAGTGAACTAGTACACAAGTAGTGAACTAGTACACTAGTAGTAAACTAGTACACAAGTAGTAAACTAGTACACTAGTAGTAAACTAGTACATTAATAGTAAACTACTACACAAGTAGTGAACTAGTACACAAGTAGTGAACTAGTACATTCGTAGTAAACTAGTACATTTGTAGTAAACTAGTACATTTGTAGTAAACTAGTACATTTGTAGTAAACTAGTACACAAGTAGAAAACAAGTACACTAGTAGTGAACTGGTACACTAGTACTGAACTAGTACGCTAGTAGTAAACTAGTACACTAGTAGTAAACTAGTACATTAGTAGTAAACTAGTACACTAGTAGTAAACTAGTACATTAGTAGTAAACTAGTACACAAGTAGTGAACTAGTACACAAGTAGTGAACTAGTACACTAGTAGTAAACTAGTACACAAGTAGTAAAGTAGTACACACGTAGTAAACAAGTACACTACTAGTGAACTGGTACACTAGTACTGAACTAGTACCCTAGTAGTAAACTAGTACACTAGTAGCAAATTAGTACACTAGTAGTAAACTAGTACAATAGTAGTAAACTAGTACACAAGTAGTGAACTAATACACAAGTAGTAAACTAGTACACTAGTACTTAACTAGTACACTCATAGTAAACTAGTACACAAGTAGTGAACTAGTACTCTAGTACTGAACTAGTAAACTCGTAGTAAACTAGTACATTAGTAGTAAACAAGTACACAAGTAGTGCACTAGTACACTAGTAGTGAACTATTACACTAGTAGTTAACTAGTACACTAGTAGTAAAATAGTACACTAGTAGTAAACTAGTACGCTAGTAGTAAACTAGTACACTTATAGTGAACTAGTACATTAGTAGTAAACTAGTACACAAGTAGTGAACTAGTACACTCGTAGTAAACTAGTACACTAGTAGTAAAATAGTACATTATTAGTAAACTAGTACACTAGTAGTAAACTAGTACACTAGTAGTAAAATAGTACATTAGTAGTAAACTAGTACACTAGTAGTAAAATTGTACATTAGTAGTAAACTAGTACACTAGTAGTTAACTAGTACACTAGTAGTAAAATAGTACATTAGTAGTAAACTAGTACACTAGTAGTAAACTAGTACACTTATAGTGAACTAGTACATTAGTAGTAAACTAGTACACAAGCAGTGAACTAGTACACTTATAGTGAACTAGCACACTCGTTGTAAACTAGTACACTAATACTAACTAGTATACTGGTGTGTGTTCTTGTGTGTTCTGTGGGACTCCTTAACAATCTTCACCGCTCTGCTGAGGTAGCAATCCGTTGTCCAGGGGGGGGTACCACAGTAACCATGGGCTTCTACACTGGTACTATTTCTGTACCCACCAGTGGAACCATGTGATAGATCAAACTGTTGACAAACCTGGTCAGAAGAAGAAAGAAAACATCATTTATTAAACTCTTCCACAGTCGTCCTCTGTTCATCTGTTAATGAATGAACATGTGGAAGAAAAAACACTGGAAATAGTCCAGTCCATAGACACAACACTGGAAATAGTCCAGTCCATAGACACAACACTGGAAATAGTCCAGTCCATAGACAAAAAACACTGGAAATAGTCCGGTCCGTAGACAAAACACCGTAAACAGTCCAGTCCCGGACCCTGGGATACCTACTCCACGCTGCCATTGTTGTGTATCTGAAAAAACGACACTGCCGCCACTTCTGCTTTACGTCACACCAGACACAACACTGCTGGGTAGTCCCACCCTGCGACACTTATTAGCTCCTTCATTTTAAAATACAGTAGATTCAATCCCTGTGCGACTCAGATGGTTGTGTAGCGTAGCGTAACCCAGCCAGGTGATATAAATCAGGTTAGGTGTGCACCCCCAGAAGACCAAAACATAGCAAATGGATTGAGCAGTCCAGTTTACTAATATGTCCCAGTAGAGCTGCGCTTCATGAACTCCCCACTTATGGAAAAAAAGTTAGTTAACCACATGTACAGTAGTTAGCCACCTGCCTCTTAGATCCAATTACAACTAAACTCTTTAAACAGATTCTGCCCCTAATTATTAGCACTGTCCTAAATATAATTAACACTTCATTAATTACTGGATATGTGCCGCAGTCATTTAAATATGCTGTTATTAAACCAATTCTGAAAACACCTACCTTAGGTCCTGACATTTTAGCCAATTCTAGGCCTATATCCAATTTGCCCTTCCTGTCAAAGGTTTTAGAACGAGTAATAGTTAAACAGCTGTGCCAATTCCTGCAGGATAATAGTTTATTTGAACAGTTTCAGTCTGGCTTTCGTGCCCATCATAGCACTGAAACAGCGTTAGTTAAAGTTACTAATGACTTATTATTAGCCGCTGACATCGGATTAATATGGGTCCTGGTGTTATTAGACCTTAGTGCAGCCTTTGACACCATTGACCACAGTATCTTAGTGCACAGATTAGAATATGATATAGGTATTAGAGGAGCAGCCCTCTGCTGCTTTAAATCATATTTATCTAATCCATAACAATTTGTTCACGTTAATCAACAATCATCGCAGTCCTCCAGAGTTAATTATGGCGTTCCTCAAGGGTCAGTCCTTGGGCCTATTTTGTTTACACTATATATGCTCCCTTTAGGTAACATCATTAGAAATCATGGCATTAATTTTCATTGTTACGCGGATGACACACAGCTATATTTATCGATTAAACCTGATCAAAGACAAATAGATAAACTAAGTACATGTGTCCAAGACATAAAAATTTGGATGAGTGCCAATTATCTTTTATTGAACCCTGAAAAAACTGAAGTCGTTATAATTGGTCCTAAGAATGCGAGAGACTCCCTAACTGACCAGGTAATTACTGTAGACAACTTAAGTGTAACACCCAGTGACACAGTTAAAAATTTAGGAGTTTTATTTGATCAAGATATTTCATTCAAAGGGTCAGGGGTCAGAGGTCAGGGCACATTAACCAAACATGCAGAACAGCCTTCTTTCACCTGTGCAACATTAGCCAAAATTAGGAATATTCTGTCTAAAACGACTGCAGAAAAATTAATTCATGCATTTGTTACATCACGATTAGATTATTGTAACTCCTTACTTGTAGCGTGTCCTAAATATTCCCTAAAAAGCTTCAACTGGTTCAAAATGCAGCAGCAAGATTATTAACAGGATCAAATAGAAGAGAACACATCACCCCTGTGCTCCAAACCCTGACCCCTAACCCTATCACCCCTGTGCTCCAAACCCTGACCCCTGACCCCTAACCCTATCACCCCTGTGCTCCAAACCCTGACCCCTGACCCCTAACCCTATCACCCCTTGTGCTCCAACCCCTTCACTGGCTACCAGTTGAGTCTAAAATTAAATTTAAAATCCTCCTCCTTACATATAAAACCATTAATGGTATGGGTTAGGGTTAGGGTTAGGGGTCAGGGGTTAATGGTATGGGCCCCTCTTATCTTAAAGATGATCTGGTTCCGTACCAGCCCAATAGAACCCTTCGTTCTCAGAATGCAGGTTTATTGAAAGTTCATAGGGTTTGTAAAAGTACAGTAGGAGCTAGAGCCTTTAGTTACCATGGTTACTGTCTTATGGAATCATCTTCCCTTTAATATTAAAGACGCCGACACAGTCTCTACATTTCTCTACATTTAAAATTAGGCTTAAAACATTCCTGTTTGAGAAAGACTATGGTCAGGTTAGTTAAAAATGATGTGACTCATATATCATGTATACATGATGTATGAGTCACAGTTCAGTCTAGGCTGCCCTAGGAGTTAGAATGCTGGGGGAAGTACAGACACTGAGTTCTTTCTTCTCTTTCTCTCTCTCACACCTGTTTCTGTAATTTTTATAACATATCTTTCATACCAAGTCTGTTCATGACTAGTCACCTGGTGCCCCCCCCCCGGGGGGAGTGGTGGCTCTCCTGACAGTGTCTGCACGGGAGCCATGGACGACAGGATCTGCAGTATCTCGCCTGTGCCGACCTGTGACCCCGGACCACCGCCCCTGCCTGTCTGGACCAGCCCCCCTTCCTGCATCTATACATGGACGTTCATCTATAGCCTGTCCGTCCATGGGAGTGGATCTGTCCTTCAATGTGGTTCTCCTCGAGATTTCTTCTTTTTACCACTGGGTTTTGAAGTTTTTTCTTGCCGAGAAGGAGGGTCTAAGGACAGGGGGAGGGTCTAAGGACAGGGGGAGGGTCTAAGGACAGGGGGAGGGTCTAAGGACAGGGGATGCCTGGGACTTTTTTCATGTATCTCTGTAGTTGATTGTGTTTTTGTAAAGCCCTCTGAGACGACTTTGTTGTGATTTAGGGCTTTATAAATAAAATTTAATTGAATTGAATAGTTAACCGCATATACGTTAGTTAACCGCAAGTACAGTAGTTAGTTAACGGCATATACATTAGTTAGTTAACCACATGTACACTAGTTAGTTAACCGCATGTACAGTAGTTTGTTAACCGCATGTACAGTAGTTTGTTAACCGCATGTACAGTAGTTTGTTAACCACATGTACAGTAGTTTGTTAACCGCATGTACAGTAGTTTGTTAACCGCATGTACAGTAGTTTGTTAACCACATGTACAGTAGTTTGTTAACCACATGTACAGTAGTTTGTTAACCACATGTACAGTAATTAGTTAACTACATGTACAGTAGTTAGTTAACCGCATGTACAGTAGTTTGTTAACCACATGTACAGTAATTAGTTAACTACATGTACAGTAGTTAGTTAACCGCATGTACAGTAGTTTGTTAACCGCATGTACAGTAGTTTGTTAACCACATGTACAGTAGTTTGTTAACCGCATGTACAGTAGTTTGTTAACCGCATGTACAGTAATTAGTTAACTACATGTACAGTAGTTAGTTAACCGCATGTACAGTAGTTTGTTAACCACATGTACAGTAATTAGTTAACTACATGTACAGTAGTTAGTTAACCGCATGTACAGTAGTTAGTAGACCCTCTTTTCAGATCACTTCTTTAACATTCCTCTGAGTTAAATCCTATGTTTTATTCACTGAGTTGTTTGGTCACAGCCTGGATGATTGATGTTTTTCTGGCTGTGACCCCCCCCTCATCTCTCTCTCTCTCTCTCTCCCTCCCTCCCTCCTCCCTCTCTCTCTCCCCTCCCTCCCCCTCCCTCTCTCTCTCCCCTCCCTCCCTTTCTCTCCCCTCTCCCAAGTCTCCCCCCCACCACCACGTTTGTATGTATGTGCAGTTGTTAGTCCATCTAGTGTGTGTGAATGACGTTCCCATTTTGGTAGAACAAACACTGGACTGTTAATGTTTCCAGTTTCTGCAGAACACACACATTATACTCAGAATAGAAACGCTGCTGAAAAATGTCTACCCAGCATGCTTTGCTCCAGGTGTTAGTTAGTGCCAGTAACAACACAGAAGGTATTTCTGATTCTGTGTGTTTTCAGCAGAGGTGGTCAAAGTACTCCCATTCTGTACTGCAGTAGAAGTATAGCTACTTATGTGGAAAAATACTCTGGTAAAAGTAGAAGTACTGATTCAACTCTTCTATTTCAGTAAAAGTAAAAAAGTACAACTTGTCAGTTGTAATAAAGGAAAAAGTGAAAAATAAAACTGCTTTTTTTGTCATGAACGCAATATTTATTGAACCAAGAAAATTTGAATTTTCAAAAGTATCTAAAACTACAAAATCACAAGCTCCGCAAAGGCAGATATTGGCTTGATCACACTAGTACCATTACTTGATCACACAAGTACCTGTGCTTGTACAGAGAGTCATTTCTTGAATCATTTGGGTTCTTACTGTAACTGTGCATCATGTCTGAGCAGCGTGTTGCATTCAGCTTCCTTGCATATGTCGGGTCATATTAAACACAGGAGCATTGAAGGCATCAGAACAGAGCGTGTGTTGTCAAAGCTGAAGTTAATGAGGAGCTGAGAGCATCTAAAGTGTTCAGTGTTCAGGACAGCGTTGAGTGGCCGAGTACAACTGGAAAAAAAACTGTGTTGAAGAGTGAATAAACCAACTGGTGTGAAGACTGAACGATAAGACTAAGAAGACTGAACGATAAGACTAAGAAGACTGAACGGTAAGACTATGAAGACTGAACGATAAGACTAAGAAGACTGAACGATAAGACTAAGAAGACTGAACGATAAGACTAAGAAGACTGAACGATAAGACTAAGAAGACTGAACGATAAGACTAAGAAGACTGAACGATAAGACTAAGAAGACTGAACGATAAGACTAAGAAGACTGAACGATAAGACTAAGAAGACTGAACGATAAGACTAAGAAGACTGAACGGTAAGACTAAGAAGACTGAACGGTAAGACTAAGAAGACTGAACGATAAGACTAAGAAGACTGAACGATAAGACTAAGAAGACTGAACGATAAGACTAAGAAGACTGAACGATAAGACTAAGAAGACTGAACGATAAGACTAAGAAGACTGAACGGTAAGACTAAGAAGACTGAACGGTAAGACTAAGAAGACTGAACATAAAGAATATGAAGACTGAACATTGTTAAGGTACAGACAAGGAGACCCAATTGCAGATCCTTTTCAAGTCTTTATTGATCACTGGCAGACAAAAAACAGAGGCAGTCGAAAAAATGTCCCAAAGACCCAAAAACAGTCTGTAATAAGCAGGCGAAAAACACTCAGAGGTTATAGGCAAAAACACAAAAAAAACTATATACAAAAATCTTCAGTCAAAAAAGGGCGATGCTGGGGAAAAAAAACAAAGTAGCAACATAAACTATATAAGAAAACTCTTCAGCCAAAAAGGGCAATGTAGGAAAAAACTAAAGTAGCAAATAAACTGTATAACATAAATCTTTAGCCACTCACGGAAACAAGGACAGACAATCTGACAAGGAGCAGTGGATGAACATGCCTTAAATAGGTGGTGTGCAAAATGAATGCACCTGTTCCACACAGGCCCAGGTGACAACAATTAAAGTGAAAGGTCAACTGAAACAAGGGCCCAGGGGAGGTCTTGCGCAAATAGACCACAAGAGGTCGGCAAACAGTCAATGACAGAAAACAGTCTATAACAACATAAAGAATATGAAGACTGAACAGTAAGAATATGAAGACTTAACAATAACAATATGAAGACTGAACAATACGAATATGAAGACTGAACAATAACAATATGAAGACTGAACAATACGAATATGAAGACTGAACAATAACAATATGAAGACTGAACAATACGAATATGAAGACTGAACAATAACAATATGAAGACTGAACAATAACAATATGAAGACTGAACAATAACAATATGAAGACTGAACAATACGAATATGAAGACTGAACAATAACAATATGAAGACTGAACAATACGAATATGAAGACTGAACAATAACAATATGAAATCTGAACAATATGACTATGAAGACTGCACTCTTCCTCCACACACAAGGAGCCCAGTGCCTTGAAGACCACAAGCCTGTCATGGTGCTGGGGAATTTGGTGTCCTCTTGGCAGTGACAACACCACTGGGTGGAACCTCCTCCCACTTTGGCTTGTTGAGGGTTTGACTTTGGAGTTTGGAAATGTTGCTGAACCACTTCACATCTAACTGCTGATCCAATCAGCCCTCGACCAGTTGGCTTCTGATCTTGACTTTGGGTTGGTGCTTGCTGTGCAGAGTGGGACCTTGCTATTGCAGCCACAAAGGCTTTCTTTTTTCAGCTTGTTGATACCTTCTCCTGCAGCAGCAGCAATTTCCTTTGCAGACTTGATGGGTCACTCACCCACAGGTAAGGCCAGGAACTTGGGACCAGTCTGTCATTCAGAATCCTCCTCCAGGTTTTTGGCACCTCCATCTCTTGTGATCAGGTCCGCGGTGTTCTGTGGGCCTGGGACACACCACCAGTCTTGTACTCATGAGGTGCTTTTAATCTCTCCAATGTGATTTGCAAAGAAGGTCTGATATCCATATCCATTTTCCCTTTCCTCTTGGAGAAATTGATGGAGGACATAACATGGAGCTTGTCTTCCTGGACGATGTAGCCTAAGCCGAGTGCTTTGTTGTTGTCATCTCCCATTTGATTGGGAAGGACCGTGTTTTCAGCTTGGACCTAGTCTCTGTCCGTCAGCTCTTCTGGAGCCTCCTGCCACCCACTTTGCCCAAACAACACCCATGGCCTGAGTTGGAATCCTCCGGCCTTCAGGTTGAGTTCCACATTTGTGGCAGTGGCATGCAGCCGGCTTAGGTCATCGTCTGGAGTAAGGATGTCATCGACGTAGCTGTCCTGCTGCAGTACAAAGTGTTATTGTTCAAGGTGCATGAGCTGAGAAAGACTGGATGTTTCTCACATAGCAAGCTGAGCAATGCATCCTGCAGGCTTGTCTGGGACATGCATCCTTGTGATGGCATACACTCCGAGCTCATCATTTTTGGGGTCCCACTATAGGGACCTGTGCAGGTGTACCTCGTGTTCTTCCAGCCAGACAGAGATGTACATCTTCTTGATGTCACCCAGGGCAGCGAACACTCCACTTTGAAACTACTGGTGGACTGCTCGAATGGGGTTGAGGACGTCTGGACCTTTCACGAGCATGTTCTTCCGGCTCACACCTCTGAACTTTTGGCTGCTGTTCCAGACGAGCCTGACTGGGGTTGTGACCGAGTGAGGGTTTGGTGCTATGAGGTGACTCACATACCACACAGGTCCAACCCAGCTGGTGATGGCTTCCTCAGACAGCTTGACTGCAGCTCCTCTGGAGACCATTTCATGATCTTGGGAAGTGTAGACTGCCTTCCACTTCAGCTCCTTTGCAAGCTGTTGTTCTGTTCTGACAGCTCCTCTATTGTTTGGGAGTGAAGCTGGGTCTCCTAGCCATGGGTACTTAAATGTCACTGTGTATCCTTACTGTGGTTGCTACTTGTGACGTAGGTGAGCCCCCCTCTCACTACTTCGAGTTTTCGTTAATCAGCAAGTGTCATCTCTTTGTCTCCTGGCTGGCAGTTTCCACACTGGCAGCCTCCACATCTCGGTTCACAGGCAGCATCGATGCTGTCCCACCTCCACCACTCCAGGAAGTCTCGACAGGTGGTCAGAGTTGCAGCCTCCTGAATGTCATGGTAGGCCTGGGTGGTTGGAAGCAGCTGACTGGGAAGCCTAGCTGATAACTCCTCATACTTGGTTGCAGTAGTACTCATGGACCTGGAAAAGTGTGTGCCTGACATGTGGTCTGACATTGCAAGCTCCTCAAATAGATCAGGGTGGGTATCTCCAACCATTTTTTCCAATGGACAGTCCAAAGCACAAGATTTCCACTGACCTTGATCTGTTGCGGTGCCAGCTTACCTACTCTGTGGCTTATCAGAAGATTTATCTCCTTTGGTCTGGTGACCTCTCTTATGGGAACATCAGGGAATAATCTGTGCATCTTGACATCACTCAAATTTGGATGTCTGCAATGTTGTCCAGTCCATAACAGACCAATTGGTGGGACTGTAGCCTACTCTTTGGAGTCTTTGCTCGGATTTTCAGCTGGTATCTCCTTGTCTGCACATGGAGCTTCATCCCTCCAATCCCATGGACGACGAGGGTCATCTCCTCACTGTGGAGGTTGAGTCCATCTGTTGCCTTGTGGGTAATGTAATTTGTGTCTGATGCGAGGGTCAATCAGGGTGCCAATCTGTTGCCCAGCATTTGCAGTCACTTCCATGAGCATCATTATTACTGGGAGTTCTCTCAGACCATGTTGCATGAGGAGGCTTGATTGTTTGCTTGCTGTATTAAGAGTCCTTGAGGCAGAGTTAGAGAACACATCTCGGCACTGCATTGCCAGTTCAATGGGTCAGCTTGCTGATGAAGTCTTCCTGGTCAGCAGTGTATCCTGTCCTGCTTACCTTGGGGTTATCGCTCCTCAACGCAGTGGTGGTTCTTGCAGCAGCGTTTGAGCAAAGGTAATTGTGGTCGTCTGGGTGGTGTCCATCCTTGCAGTCAGGGTGTGTTGTGGAAGTTTTGTATCACACAAGGAGAGAAAACTGTTCAAGTCATAAACAATTATTTATTGAAGAGATGAACAGATTGATTTGGAACTTGCATGCAAGTGAGAACATGAACAGAACGAGCTGTCGTCAGATGTTCTGATGACCAGTGTAACAAACAGACACTTTATACTCCCTAGCCATTCCCCGGGTGGAGAGGGAGGAAGATAAGACGGTCTTTTTCAGACCCTGTCTGTCTTTGGAGAGAGTGAGAAACTCTCCTCAGGAACGTACAAAGTTACTGTCTACAACACCACTGAGACTTTTACAGAGAACTTAATGACAAACAATATCAATGAGATGTAGTGACCCAGTCAAGGTAAAATTTTTCATCACAGGTGTTTGCAGAGGTAGGTTACTTTGCAAAACACTTGGCCGTCATG
This sequence comes from Siphamia tubifer, assembly GCA_020466265.1. Classification (NCBI taxonomy): domain Eukaryota; kingdom Metazoa; phylum Chordata; class Actinopteri; order Kurtiformes; family Apogonidae; genus Siphamia; species Siphamia tubifer. Next base: position 46,232,707 of record CM035790.1, read on the forward strand.
CACTTCAAGACGCCGCTCACATGCCCCCAGCTTTTTGACAGCAGCACTCTACTCCGCTGGTCTCAGGGCCTGGAACTGCTTGCAGAAGTAGAGCTTGCATCTGTGTTTCATGTCACTGCAGACAACACATCCAGCGGGTGGATCACTGGACTTTGTAGCTCTGGTTCTTGTGTGCCTTGGCTCAGGTCGTTTGTCTCTCTTTGGCTCCTCTTTTTTCAGGTGCTCAAGCTGCTCGTTGATAGACTTGTTTCTTAAGGAAGGCAAGCAGACTGTCAAATCTCTTGCCAGGGCCCACTGTGTTTTGAGCATCCATCACATGCACCAGCCACTCTTTCTTCAGGATGTCAGGGAGCTTGCTCTCGGTGGATGTTGTGACCAGGGGATTCTTAATTTCCCCGGTGAAAATCCTGTAGCACTTTCTCCACTGTCTGGGTAAGTTCTACAACTTTCCGTGGTTAGTGGTTCTTAACAGCTGGCAGCTTTTGCACCTCCTCCACAATCTCAATTGCAATTGGCAGCCTGTTTGCCAAAGCTGTTCTCCAGAATGTGGAAGATGTCATCTGCCTCCTGGTAGCTTATGAGCCTCATCTCCAGGATGATCCTATCCTCCAGGCTATCCAGCAGTTGGAACTTCTTCACCTCTTTGGAGCCTGAGGTTTCGCCTTGCCTCTGCAGAGCCTCCCAGCCTTTCCTCCATCTGTGGAAGTCACGTTTATTGCCTGAGAATTTTGGAAGTGATGTTGGCCTCAGTCGGACGGCAGTAGTGGGTGGGTTTTGTGAGACTGAAAAGGCTTCATCCTGTTCTTGTTTTAGCCTCTGGCCAATGAATTCCACCTTCCTAGATGTCAGCATGGGGATTTGCTATTTGAGCTGCCTCAGATGGTCCTGGATATCTCCACTCTGTCCAGCTGGCTCCCATTGCATCCATCGCTGAAAGGAGTGTTTTGCTGCTGCTGTGAGGTCTTTGACATGAGCAAGCAGGAATTCGTAGCCCTTGAGGTTGGTGTTTGGGTCCACCAAAGCTGTGCGCTTGCCCTCCATCTCTGTCACTTAGAGCGCAGTAAGAACCTCGGCCTCAGCAGCATTGGTCCACAGCACATCTTGGGGGAGACTCTAGATCTCGTACAGTTGTTCCTCAAACTTACCAGCAGTCTTTGTGAGGTTAGCCTTTTGACGGTCATCCAGAACAGGGTCTCCCTCTTTTTTGTCTTCGAGGAGCTGGGCTTCCACATCGTCGTTTGCCTCCCATACTTTTTCCGTTGCTTTAGTGAGTTTGTTGAAGAAGTCATCCAATTCTGCTGCTGGTTTCCCTTTGAAGGTCCTCTTCAAGGAGTTCGCTGTGTGGGTGAATGCTCTTTTTGCCACAGCTTAGTCCTTTTTGAGCTCCTCTGCTGTCTTTGACATCGCGCTTCCGGCCCTTGAACAGCAAAGCACATTTCTTTTTCTTTCAGCCCCTGGTCCAGTGGCTCTCCATGTCCTTGCCAGGTCTTCGCTGTCGGATCAGCACTGCACTATCTGGATGATCTCCCGGATTCCAGTTCCTGGACTACGTTTTTTTTACTGTCAAGTTTGACAGACAACTTGAAAAGGATGTGCTCTCTGGTGGAGATTTTAAAGACGTTGGAATTTACGTAAAGAGTCCACTCGACAACAGTTGTTAGTTTGAATTTTCCTCTTTTTTTCAGTTTTTTATTCAAAGTTCATGATCACATTTGCTGCAATTTTTCTGGAACAGTTGCCAGTGTCGCCTTCTGTAAAAAACTAGCTGCCTCTCCAGTCTTTCCGGAGTCACGTTTGCACAAGGTCAGTTTTTTTTTCTTTTCTCTTTTCTGCACAAGCACAGAGTTCAGAGGTCCCTGTGCAGCCCTCACCACCACACCTAAAACTGAACTACCTGTGGAATATCCTCCCACCTGATTGAGGAAAATCAGCTGAAGTGCAGCCAGCTGATAACGATCAGCTGACTCGCACTTTACTCTAATTGACACAGCTGACTCGGGCATTGCACTGTTCAGACGCAACCCCCTTTTTTTCCCTAATTTCACCTGTGCATTTTTTTCAGTGAACTAAAACTATCTTAACCTTTTGTTTGACTGCACAATAAGAATATGACGACTGAATGAATGAAAACACATGAGAAATATTTGTAATGTCATGTGTATAATGTAACATAAATATAAGGTATATTACTATTTTATCAAGATATTTGTACTTTATACTCTTTAAATTTATATAAATGTATGTGTTCAGGGTAAACAGTGTGTTCAGCCTAGTGTCGTCTGTGTGTTAAGCTAACAGTTGAGCTAAAGTTAAATGCTAACTTGCAGATGTACTGATGCAGTGTTGGTGTAAACGTTGTTAGCATGCAGATCTACACACACAGTTGTGCAGTAAATGTCAGTGAGGGAAAAGAGCAGAAGGTTGATTGTTCAGTTAAATTAGATATTGAACTCACACGTGTGCGTTAGGCTCAGTGCAGGTTGTTATTGGCCCAAATGCACCAGCGCCTAAATAAGATCAACTGAGTTCCAGGACAACGAGGTCACGTAGCAGCAGCAGTTCCACCTCCAGATGAAAAATAATTACAATCAATAGGAACCAATCGGAAGCTGGGGCTGATGTCTGGACGTTCTGACCTTCAACCAGAGGTGACTCCGCCCCTTTATTTGTTCTGTCTGATGCTCTGTTTATATGGAGAAGAATGATGTCAATACACTAATGACAAATGCATTAGTGCCAAAATGTCCCTTCAAACTGATGTCAAGAACAAAACCATCTGACACTGGAACCAGTTCCAAAGCCTTTAGAACCGTTTTGTTCAACTACTGTTGGTCTGGTTATGGTCTGCTCTAAATTCACACAAATGACAGCAGTCATTCAACAATGTTGGTATCTATGCGTAAGTACTGCACTGAAAATAAATAAACATTTAAAACTAAAACCGACTTGTGCCCCTATTTTTTTGTGTGCTCCTAAATTTTTTAACTTAGGGGCACGTGTGCTCCTGGAAAAAAAAGTTAGTGTAGAGCCCTGGTTTTACTGTTCTGTTAAAGGACCCCCTCGAAAATGAGATGTGACATCTCAAGGGGTTTATCCTTTCAATAAAATACACAGCTATTATACAAATCTAATATTTTAACAGTAATATACATACTATTATACTAGTAATATGATATATTACTAGTATAATTGTTATATATATTATATTTATGTCAATTTTGACTTTTTAGATCCTTATTTTGACTTTTTATATCATTATTTGTATTTTTTATATCCTTATTTTGACTTTTTATATCATTATTTTGACTTTTTATATCCTTATTTTGACTTTTTATAACATTATTTTTTACTTTTTATATCATTAATTTGACTTTTTATATCATTATTTTGACTTTTTATATCATTATTTTTACTTTTTATAACATTATTTTTTACTTTTTATATCATTAATTTGACTTTTTATATCATTATTTTGACTTTTTATATCATTATTTTGACTTTTTATATCATTATTTTGACTTTTTATATCATTAATTTGACTTTTTATATCATTATTTTGACTTTTTATATCATTAATTTGACTTTTTATATCATTATTTTGACTTTTTATATCATTAATTTGACTTTTTATATCATTATTTTGACTTTTTATATCCTTATTTTGACTTTTTATATCATTATTTTTACTTTTTATAACATTATTTTTACTTTTTATATCCTTATTTTGACTTTTTATATCCTTATTTTGACTTTTTATATCATTATTTTGACTTTTTATAACATTATTTTTACTTTTTATATCATTAATTTGAATTTTTATATCATTATTTTGACTTTTTATATTATTATTTGCATCTTATATTGTGGAAAATGTAATAAAAAAGCAGTTGTGGAGCCTTTAGCTCTAGTAATTTGTTGGACAGTAACTGTCTGATGTTTGACCTTACTGATCCCACAGCGCCCCCTGCTGTTGGACATCTGATGGACATCTTGTTGGACTGAAATGATGCAGATTCTGACACAGTTAAAGTTTGACATTGGAACTGTGTGTTGCTCCATAGTTATTGTTATTTTATTCATTATTTAATGACTTACCTTGTTCCTTTACTTCCTGATCTTTTCTACTTTTATTCTTACACTGACATGAACACTGCTGACTCTGACACTGGCCTTACATTGTTCTTCGGGATACATTTTATCTCATGATTTTGGCTTTTTTTTCTAATAATTTACTTTTTTTTTCTTTTTTTTTTCTTTTTATCATAATTTAGATTTTTCATTTCACCATTTTGACTGTTGAAAGTCTGTCAGAATGAATGCAGTTTGAATCAAACTTTATTAATATATTGTTCAACCATCTCAGGCCACAGCCACAGAGTGCTTTAGGGTTAAAGGTCAGAGTAAACTTCACAACAGCATAGCTTCCATAAAATACACAGTGACAGTCAAAGGTTCTGGACAATAAATTGTTCAAACCATCTCTATTTCATCCAAGTGTCAACGATAACCAGCTAGCTAAAGCTAAGCTAATACAATTCTCATCATTTTGGATTTTTATCTAATAATTTAGATTTTTTATCTCATAATTTTATTTTTTTATCAAATACTTTTGGTAAAAAAGTCCATGTGAGCAGTAGTGATATTCTCTAAACAGATAAGACACTGTCAAGTCCATGTATATGTTTACGAACTGTTCCTGACGGGAAGGAAAGACTGATGTGGTTCTTAAATCTGGTCCTCGTGGCCCAGGCTGAGCTAACAACACTAACTGTTTTCCCAGGACTCTCTGTCCATACGACGGACACATTAGGGACATATGACAGACACACATGGGACACATTATTGACGCACAACAGACACACGATGGACACACAAGGGACACATGATGGACACATGAGCGAAAAAAGAGGGACACATGATGGACAGGTGAGGGACACACAACATTCAGACGATGGACACATGAGGGACACATGATGGACACACGATAGACACATGACGGACACACGACAGACACATGAGTGACATACGACGGACAGACAACGGAAACGTGAGGGAGACACCACAGACAGACACATAACGGACACATGCCGGACACACGATGGACACACAAGCGACACATGATGGGCAGACGACTCACGAGGGACACATGCCAGACACACAACAGACATGTGACGGACACACAAGGGACACATGGCGGACAGACGAGGGACACATGATGGAGACATGACGGACAAAAACAAAAATACTTGAAGAAGCCCTAAAGGTCCTCCTGACAGAGGTCAAAGGGTCAAAGTTCAAACCCAGACATTGGTGGAGGTTGAGCAGCAGATCAGCTGTTTGACTTTGGGCCAATCCCATTTCTATTTTGAACCCCTACCACTTCAAACGGAGGGGTAAGGCGTAGGGCTAGAAAGGCAACCCCTACGAAATGGGACAACGCTCCAACACTCACGTACGTCATCAGTTCACGCCGCCAGTTATGATGTAACCGAACGCGACAGTTGTCATCCGAAGTAATCAAACGAATCTACTGATGTGGTTGTCAGTCTTTCCATGGCTGTTCAGATATTTGTACATATGTCTGGAGGAGGAATGCCATTAGGCGAAGACGTCTTCTACATTTGCTACACTGCGGGACAATGCTACAGTATGTAAAATGACAAATTAATACAAATAACGAGTAGCTGTGACGCTCCAGACCAGTAGCCTCCGTGTGTGTTTAAAGTGTTTCTAACTATACAGTTGTGATATCGTGTTTGAGTCGTTTAAATTATTGATCGATTAATTGCAGTTCTGTCATAGCCTGGCTAATTCAGTTGTAAACAATCGGCTAATGTGTAGCTTTTTGCTAACGTGTAGCTTTTTGCTAATGTGTAGCTTTTTGCTAACGTGTAGCTTTTTGCTAACGTGTAGCTTTTTGCTACTCTCCTCCTTCCACAAACATGTAGTTGATAGGTTTTTTTAAACTGGGTTCAAAGTTGATATCATTAAATACATGCAGTGGATTGTCTGTGTTATTAATGTGTTGGTTTGGGTGTGTGAAAGCATGAAATTTTAGACAAGTAAGCTAATATCCTTCCTTTTTGTTCTTTCCAGGTGTGTCATCCTGTAAACTACTGTCAGTTGCACCACTACATGTCTGTTCTAAGCTTGTGTTGAGACGAGGCCCTGGTGTCTCTGTACACATGTGGAATGGACTTGTTTTTTTATACTGCAACATTGAAACATTATTTATTATTTGTGTTAAATGACTTGTTGTCATGTTTTGTTTGTTTATTAAAGTCAAATAAACTTCACCAGATCAATATCAGTTTCAGATGTTGTTAATATGAAGTTAGTGTGAATCATGCTCATGAACTTTTTCCTTTTCCTTTTTTTATTAGTGCAAATAATATACAATAAAAATGAACATAGACAAAATGTAGATTTTATTGTTTGTTTTTTATTGATGCCTTCTGTTCTAACAATTTTCCGAACAAAGTTAGAAAGTGCTGTGTTTTCTCCTGTGTCTCCTGGTGGAGCTTCTCCTCTTTCAGCTTCTCCTGAACCAGTAAGTCCAGAAGTCCATTGGACTTCCTCCTCTTTGCCGGTGGGAATGAAGATGGGGAAGGTCCATGGTTCAGTAGAAGTACTGGGCTCCACAGCGTTCTGATAAACATGACAAAGTGTTTCACTATTAGGTACTAATGGCTCTGTGTACAATACATGTTAGTAACTATACTTTTTTTTTTTTTTTTTTACAAATCCTACTACATATTATCATTGTTAAAGACCAATATATAAGATGAATAAATAACATATGTGTGTATACTTACCATAGCAGTAGACATGTGTTCCTCCTCTGCACCTACATCCACCAACAGCAGAGGATCCACTGATGCTCCAGCGTCCAACACCTCATACATTTCCTCCCCAGCATCTGTCCCTCACCCACAGCATCTGTCCCTCACCCACAGCATCTGTCCCTCACCCACAACATCTGTCCCTCACCCAGAGCATGTGTCCCTCACCCACAGTATCTGTCCCTCACCCACAGCATCTGTCCCTCACCCACAGCATCTGTCCCTCACCCACAGCATCTGTCCCTCACCCAGAGCATGTGTCCCTCACCCACAGCATCTGTCCCTCACCCACAGCATCTGTCCCTCACCCAGAGCATCTGTCCCTCACCCACAGCATCTGTCCCTCACCCACAGCATCTGTCCCTCACCCAGAGCATGTGTCCCTCACCCACAGTATCTGTCCCTCACCCACAGCATCTGTCCCTCACCCACAGCATCTGTCCCTCACCCACAGCATCTGTCCCTTACCCAGAGCATGTGTCCCTCACCCAGAGCATCTGTCCCTCACCCACAGCATCTGTCCCTCACCCAGAGCATCTGTCCCTCACCCACAGCATCTGTCCCTCACCCACAGCATCTGTCCCTCACCCACAGCTTTTATGAGCATCCATATCATCTGGAAATGACATGTTGGAAAGCAGCAAAAATGTCCAAATACAGAGGTCTACTTTATAATAAATGTTAAATGACTTTAGAAAGGTTAAATCAGGGATCATTTGGATCTACCACAAAAGTAGCACTGTGTCTTTATGGGTGAAGTTGGAACAAATCAAATCTCCCTCCAATGTCAATTCAAGCCCATTTAAGTTGAGTTGACTTTTCTGCTTTAGCATTAGCATTAGCTTTGACCTCTGTGGAATCACTGGTTTGTATTGAGTGACCAGACTGGAGGCAGGGGTCTGATCAGCTGTTTGGTTTGAGCTGGAGTGTGTGAAACACATGGTCATATTTGTGACAACAGTAAGAGGAATAACACACACAAAACAGTGTCTCTGTGGTTACAACAAAACTACATAGTTTGTAAATACTCAGGTTTGGACAACGGTATTGTTTTACTTTCACAATAATACCTTCAGCCTTTAACTCATTGTTCCATTACTACTCCACGTTAAACTAGTGATTTTCCATGAACGTTTTATGTAGAAAAATACCACTACACATTATGACAATGTCAAACTTTATACAACACCTCAGTTATTACACCTTAACAACACTTATAAAGTGTTATTACAGAAAAAATACTCACATTTATGTGCTTCCTTCGGAGATGCCGCTGCCATTTTTAAAATGATTCACGTTGTGTTCTGGGAAATATCTCCTACCCCTCCAAACAAAGTGTGCTCCTCATAACCCCTACGTTTGAAGGGGGGAAAAGCCATAGCCCTTACCCCTACCCCTCCACGTTAAGAGAATTGGGACAACCCCTCCCCTCCACGTGAACGCGCAAAATGGAGGGTAAGGCGTAGGGCCAAGGGGTGAATTGGGATTCAGCCTTTGTCTTCAGTCGAACCACTGCAGCTTCATACACATGAGAAGGTGGAGGTTTTACTCCTCACACACTCAGGGAATTCCTCTGAAAACTCCCAGATTTTCCGTAAAACAATAGAAACATCAGCTCCTGGATCACGTTCACCACCCTAACCCCCACCCCCCGGTGAGCGCCCCTTCACCTCCACAGACTTCAGCCACTCTGAAGTTAGTCTTTGGATTCTGGGAACGCCATGCTTCCATAATCTGAGCTTCCATAGTTGTGTTTTTTTCTCTGACCTCTAAAGCAGATTGTTTACAGTTTCCAACAGTGCAGGTCGTGTGAATTCTGGTTAAAATCAACACTGGGTTTAAGACAGATGGAAACAATGGAACTTTCTTCAACAGGGCCACAAGGGGTATAATAATATATAAAGCATAATAATAATAATAATAATAATAATAATAATAATAATAATAATAATAATAATAATAATAATAATAATAATAATAATAATAATAATAAATAATAAAAATAATAATAATAACAATCATAATAATAATAATAATAATATATAAAGCATAATAATAATAAAAATAATAACAATAATAACAATAATAATAATAATAATAATAATAATAATAATAATAATAATAATAATAATAATAATAATAACAATAATAATAATAATAATAATAATAATAATAATAATAATAATAATAATAATAATAATAATAATAATAATAATAATAATAATAATAATTAGTGACCCATTATTCATTCACTCTCACATTCTCCCTCTAGTGGTGGTAAACTACATATGTATCCACATCCATTTTGTGCTTATGGACCCTCCCACCACCACCTATGGCCCCTCCCATCACAAAATGTTCATACACCAGTGTGAGTGACAGTGGAGGCAGGAGGGTCACGTGTCTTTGCTCAGGGACAAAAAGGACTGACTAGGACAGAGCGGGATTTGAACCACCAACACTTCAGTTACTGAACGACCTGCCCCCCCCCCCCCCCCCCCCCCCCCCCCCCCCGGTGGAGTGAACAGGTAATGATAAAAGGTGGTCCACCATGCAGGACGCACAGATACATCCTCAGTGTCATTGACTGTTTGGGACTTTTTACATTCAATTTAGTTCTATTAAGAAAACTACAAATCACAACAATGTCGCCTCACAGGGATTGACAAAAAACCCACAATCAACCAGAGAAATAGATAAGGTCCAAAACAGCCCCTGTCCTTAGACCCTCCCCCTGTCCTTAGCTCCTCTCCTGTCCTTAAACCCTCCTTCTCGGCAAGAAAAATATACACCCTCCTCTGAGGCAGACCACTACATACCACAGACCCACCACAAACCACCACAGGTCCAACACAGACCACCACAGACCCACCACAAACCACCACAGGTCCAACACAGACCACCACAGGACCACCACAGTCCACCACAGACCCTCCACAGGACCACCACAGACCACCACAGACCCACCACAGGTCCACCCTAGATCCACCACAGACTACCACAGACCATCCACATATTCACCACAGACCAACACAGACCACCACAGGTCTACCCTAGATCCACCACTGACCAGCACAGCTCCATCACAGGACCACCACAGACCCACCACAAACCACCACAGGTCCAAGAATGACCACCACAGGTCCAACACAGACCACCACAGACCCTTCACGGGTCCACCACAAACCACTACAGGTCCAACACAGACCACCACAGGTCCAACACAGACCACCAGAGACAACCACAGATCCACCACAGTCCCCCACAGACCACCACAGTTCCAACACAGACCACCAGAGACAACCACAGATCCACCACAGTCCCCCACAGACCACCACAGGTCCAACACAGACCACCACAGACAACCATAGGTCCACCACAGACCCACCACAGGACCACCACAGACCCTCCACAGATCCACAACAGATCCACCATAGACCACCACAGACCCACCACACCTGGGTATGTGTCCATAACTTCCCTCTTTTTAACTACAGACACCGACTTCAACACTGCTGGTTCTGCTGGTTACGATTGTTCTACTGGTTCTTAGTGTTCTTCTGGTTCTGCTGGTTCTACTGCTTCTGATGGTTCTGCTGGTTTTGACAATAATAACAATAATTATTATTATTATTCTAACTTTATTTGTAAAGCACCTTTCATACAAACCCTGTCGCCCAAAGTACTTCACAATGATTAAAAATTAAAGTACAATTTTAAGACAGGGTGAAATTAAAAGTCGATTGCACAAAATTATAACATTACAAAAGTACCAGATAAACTGATTATACAGCACAAACTATAAAGAATATAAAGATGTAAAGAATATAGTAACACAGTTGTGACTCCATTCTTTATCTTCCTTCAAAAGTTGATGAAAATCAAACAGTTTTTAGTTTTAAATCTACTCAGTGAAGTGTTTTTTTTTAAATTGTATTCCATAACTTTGGTTCATAGTTACCATAGTTACCAAAGGCTGCGTCCACACTTGTCTTTGTCATATATGTGGGAGTCACTATAATGACCTTAGTGTTCTAGTTTGGACACAACTGCTCAGTGAGTTTGAAATGGAACTGGGTCTTGTTCCATTTAAGGCTTTAGAAGTGAGCAGTAGTATTTGAAAATGACTTGTGTAGGTTAGTGGTAACCATGGAAACCAACACTGGACCTTCTTGGTTCTGGTTAGTAACCTAGCTGCACAGTTGTGGATCAGCTGAAGTCTGTCTGTGAAGAGTCATTACAGTAGTCCAGTCTGCTGGAGAGAAAAGCACCCACACGCTTTTAAGGAACCTGTTGATTTATAATTGGTTTAACTGTGGCTGTGTTTGTGAGGAGGAAGAATGACCTTTGACCTTATTTATGTGGGACTGAAAGTTATAGTCTGAGTCTAGAGGGACTCCCAGACTTGTCACTTCTGGTTTGATCCAGGAGGTGAGTTTGCCCATCCTACTCATCAGCATCCTACTCATCAGCATTTCTCCTTTTGCTTTAGGCCAGTCGAATTTCTGTTTTGTCCTCATTTAATTTCAGAAAGTTTCTGCTCATCCTTTGATTTATTGCCATAAGGCAGTTTGTAATAGAATGGATGGATGTGACGTCATTGGTTCTGTACAGATGTATATTTATGTTGTCGTCCTCGTAGCTATGGAAGCCAAGGGTACTAACAGACTGTTGAGGTTATAGTAAACAGGGTACTAACAGACTGTTTAGGTTATAGTAAACAGGGTACTAACAGACTGTTGAGGTTATAGTAAACAGGGTACTAACAGACTGTTTAGGTTATAGTAAACAGGGTACTAACAGACTGTTTAGGTTATAGTAAACAGGGTACTAACAGACTGTTTAGGTTATAGTAAACAGGGTACTAACAGACTGTTTAGGTTATAGTAAACAGGGTACTAACAGACTGTTTAGGTTATAGTAAACAGGGTACTAACAGACTGTTTAGGTTATAGTAAACAGGGTACTAACAGACTGTTTAGGTTATAGTAAACAGGGTACTAACAGACTGTTTAGGTTATAGTGAACAGGGTACTAACAGACTGTTTAGGTTATAGTAAACAGGGTACTAACAGACTGTTTAGGTTATAGTAAACAGGGTACTAACAGACTGTTTAGGTTATAGTAAACAGGGTACTAACAGACTGTTGAGGTTATAGTAAACAGGGTACTAACAGACTGTTTAGGTTATAGTAAACAGGGTACTAACAGACTGTTTAGGTTATAGTGAACAGGGTACTAACAGACTGTTTAGGTTATAGTGAACAGGGTACTAACAGACTGTTTAGGTTATAGTAAACAGGGTACTAACAGACTGTTTAGGTTATAGTAAACAGGGTACTAACAGACTGTTTAGGTTATAGTAAACAGGGTACTAACAGACTGTTTAGGTTATAGTAAACAGGGTACTAACAGGCTGTTTAGGTTATAGTAAACAGGGTACTAACAGACTGTTTAGGTTATAGTAAACAGGGTACTAACAGGCTGTTTATGTTATAGTAAACAGGGTACTAACAGGCTGTTTAGGTTATAGTGAACAGGGTACTAACAGACTGTTTAGGTTATAGTAAACAGGGTACTAACAGACTGTTTAGGTTATAGTAAACAGGGTACTAATAGGCTGTTTAGGTTATAGTAAACAGGGTACTAATAGGCTGTTTAGGTTATAGTAAACAGGGTACTAATAGGCTGTTTAGGTTATAGTAAACAGGGTACTAATAGGCTGTTTAGGTTATAGTAAACAGGGTACTAACAGACTGTTTAGGTTATAGTAAACAGGGTACTAACAGACTGTTTAGGTTATAGTAAACAGGGTACTAACAGGCTGTTTAGGTTATAGTAAACAGGGTACTAACAGACTGTTTAGGTTATAGTAAACAGGGTACTAATAGGCTGTTTAGGTTATAGTAAACAGGGTACTAACAGACTGTTTAGGTTATAGTGAACAGGGTACTAACAGACTGTTTAGGTTATAGTAAACAGGGTACCTACAGACTGTTTAGGTTATAGTAAACAGGGTACTAACAGACTGTTTAGGTTATAGTAAACAGGGTACTAACAGGCTGTTTAGGTTATAGTAAACAGGGTACTAATAGACTGTTTAGGTTATAATAAACAGGGTACTAACAGGCTGTTTAGGTTATAGTAAACAGGGTACTAACAGACTGTTGAGGTTATAGTAAACAGGGTACTAACAGGCTGTTTAGGTTATAGTAAACAGGGTACTAATAGACTGTTTAGGTTATAATAAACAGGGTACTAACAGGCTGTTTAGGTTATAGTAAACAGGGTACTAATAGACTGTTTAGGTTATAGTAAACAGGGTACTAACAGACTGTTTAGGTTATAGTAAACAGGGTACTAACAGACTGTTTAGGTTATAGTAAACAGGGTACTAACAGACTGTTTAGGTTATAGTAAACAGGGTACTAACAGACTGTTTAGGTTATAGTAAACAGGGTACTAACAGGCTGTTTAGGTTATAGTAAACAGGGTACTAACAGACTGTTTAGGTTATAGTAAACAGGGTACTAACAGGCTGTTTATGTTATAGTAAACAGGGTACTAACAGGCTGTTTAGGTTATAGTGAACAGGGTACTAACAGACTGTTTAGGTTATAGTAAACAGGGTACTAACAGACTGTTTAGGTTATAGTAAACAGGGTACTAATAGGCTGTTTAGGTTATAGTAAACAGGGTACTAATAGGCTGTTTAGGTTATAGTAAACAGGGTACTAATAGGCTATTTAGGTTATAGTAAACAGGGTACTAATAGGCTGTTTAGGTTATAGTAAACAGGGTACTAACAGACTGTTTAGGTTATAGTAAACAGGGTACTAACAGACTGTTTAGGTTATAGTAAACAGGGTACTAACAGGCTGTTTAGGTTATAGTAAACAGGGTACTAACAGACTGTTTAGGTTATAGTAAACAGGGTACTAATAGGCTGTTTAGGTTATAGTAAACAGGGTACTAACAGACTGTTTAGGTTATAGTGAACAGGGTACTAACAGACTGTTTAGGTTATAGTGAACAGGGTACTAACAGACTGTTTAGGTTATAGTAAACAGGGTACCTACAGACTGTTTAGGTTATAGTAAACAGGGTACTAACAGACTGTTTAGGTTATAGTAAACAGGGTACTAACAGGCTGTTTAGGTTATAGTAAACAGGGTACTAATAGACTGTTTAGGTTATAATAAACAGGGTACTAACAGGCTGTTTAGGTTATAGTAAACAGGGTACTAACAGACTGTTGAGGTTATAGTAAACAGGGTACTAACAGGCTGTTTAGGTTATAGTAAACAGGGTACTAATAGACTGTTTAGGTTATAATAAACAGGGTACTAACAGGCTGTTTAGGTTATAGTAAACAGGGTACTAATAGACTGTTTAGGTTATAGTAAACAGGGTACTAACAGACTGTTTAGGTTATAGTAAACAGGGTACTAACAGACTGTTTAGGTTATAGTAAACAGGGTACTAACAGACTGTTTAGGTTATAGTAAACAGGGTACTAACAGGCTGTTTAGGTTATAGTAAACAGGGTACTAACAGACTGTTTAGGTTATAGTAAACAGGGTACTAATAGACTGTTTAGGTTATAGTAAACAGGGTACTAACAGACTGTTTAGGTTATAGTAAACAGGGTACTAACAGACTGTTTAGGTTATAGTAAACAGGGTACTAACAGACTGTTTAGGTTATAGTAAACAGGATACTAATAGACAGTACCATCTTCGGCTGGACAGTGTGGACCAGGTTATTACTGGGGTAAAGGTTCTAACACGTTCTGTGGAAGAAAATAGTTTTATAGTCATTTCATTTACTGGTACCAAACAACACTTTGAATTTATTTACTCTTTCCATTTGTTTATTGATATTTTTTGGTGTAATAAACACCGTGATGAGGAAGGAAATAGTTTAGCATTTTGTTTCCATACTGTACCAAAAATTAACTGAACCGTGACTTCAAAACCGAGGTGTGTTCTGAACGCTTCTACACCCTTATTCCCATGGATGGACCCAGACAGTGCGGCACGGATCCGTTTGTACACCGCCAGTTGCACCTGTGTACGCACCCGTCCCAGGTTAGGGCCGACATCGGGTCCTCACCGTGTCACAGTCGGTTCACAGAATCAAAACAGATCCGGGCCAGAGCTGTGGGATTGAGCGCGCCAATTGTCCCACTTTTCTTTTTTTTAAAGAAACCAAACCAGTTCAGACTGGAATTTTCAGCACAGTAGGAGCCACTGGACTGGACCGAGTGGACCAAGTGGACCAAGTGGACCGAGTGGACCGAGTGGACCGAGTGGACCAAGTGGACCGAGTGGACCAAGTGGACCGAGTGGATCTGTGATGTAGGTTTACTCTAACTTTACTAAGTTATAGCGAACGACATTGTGGTTAAAAGTTTAAAAAAGTGCGTGAGGGGAACACATACAGTCATGACATAAACTTCCAAGTGTTTTTTTGAATCATATGTTTTTTCACAGTAACTAGCGTTAGCGTACATGTGCCCCTCCCTCTACTGTTCCTTCTAATCAAAGTGTGGGCGGGGCTAGAACATCATCATGAACATACAAACACTGAACTCCACAGGTTCTGCACCACCATCACACACTTCAAATACACACTTTTCCTTCCTTTGTGGGGACATGAGTCGAATGTGACACATGCTGTGGAGGTTTGGATAAGAAGACAAAAGAAGGAAAAACCTGTGACACCACAAGAAACTACTGTTTACTCAGATAGAAGTACTACTACTAATACAGCAGACGAAGTGCTACTACTACAACTGGAGCAGACAAAGTACTACAAAGAAGTACAAGTACATGTTATGTCTGTATCACAATAAGAAAGGATTTTGATTCCATTTGTTTTTCATGAAAAAATAGTTAACAGCGAAGATGTAAAACACGAGTGTCAAACATAAGGCCAGGGGCCAAATCCAGCCAACCAAAGGGTCTGGTTCGGCCCTTGGGATGTAATAAAAAAAATGACCCTGAAAACAGTGGTTCAATATTACAGTGGGTCAGACCAGTAAATACTGTAAAATACTTCTTTGTTTTATTATAAAAATTCAAATTACATAAAAATATTGACAATGTTTAACCCCGCCCCTCCAGTTTCCATGACAACCTGTTCTTGAATTAGAGCCAATAATGTGATTTTGACCTTTCTGCTAAATGCGACCTTGACCTTTGACCTTTTGCAATATTAATAATGTGGTTCTATGTATATATGTGTAATATTATAATCAACTAGAAAAGCACTCTGAGAGCGCAGACCTCCGCCAAAGTAGAACCCCCACCCCTATCACCCCCAAAATGACATCAGTTCTTCCTGTTCACATTTCCAACATATCCTGAAAATTTGATCAAAATCCGTCCATAAGTTTTCCAGTTATCTTGAACACAGACAAACAAACAAAAACATAACATCCTTGGTGGAGGTAAATATCCAGTATTAATGAAGTGATAGCGTCATATTTATTATTATTATTATTATTATTATTATTATTATTATTATTATTATTATTATTATTATTATTATTATTATTATTATTATTATTATTATTATTATTATTATTATTATTATTATTAGTATTATTATTAGTATTATTATTATTATTATTTGACAGTGGTCTGTGGATGTTGTGGCTCCTTAGCTTCCTCAGGTAGAAGAGGCGCTGTTGAGCCTTACCTACTACTGAGGCAGTGTGTTCTCCCCAGAAGTTCAAAACTATTAACCCTGTGCAGCGCCTCAGAGCCAATGGTGAGAGGGGAGTCTTTTAGTAAAAAGAACAATAACATTTCCCTCATTGTGTTGTTTATTTTTATTTATGAACATTTTCTGACGTTTTTATTCATGCATTTTTTTTATTTAATATGTCAATAGTATTTAAATAAAGAGTATTAACAGCTTTTATAGGTTTTCATTAACTCTGTCATTACTATGAAGACATGTTAAAAGTACTGACTTCTGTACTGCAGTACAAGTACAGCTACTGCTGTGAAAAGTACTCTGGGGAAAGTAGAAGTACTGATTTAACTGCTTTACTAAAGTAAAAGTAAAAAAGTACAATTTCACAATTGTAATAAAGTAAAAAGTAAAACTGCATTCTTCGTCATGAACACAATAATACTTATTTAAGTAGAAAAAAATCTGAAAAGTATTTCAAGTATTCAAAATAAAGTATTTAAAAGTGAGTTAGTGTGTTTGATAGTCACTGTTACTGTGTTTAGTGAAGATGGACAGATAATGTAGGAAAAATGAGGGAAAAAAGTCACAGTTGAGATGAAGTCATCATGAGATTTTAAAAAATCCATAATTTTAAAAGAAAAAGTAAAAATTATTAGATAACTGTTATATAAATATCATATATAAATATAATAAATATAAATATTTATAAGAATAATAATAATATAATAAATATATATATTTTTATTACTGATTTAATTTGAAAAAGTTAAGAGTCTATCCTGAGAATGTAAAGAGTATAAATACATATATTTATATAAATGTAAAGAGTATAAAGTACAAATATTTATATAAATGTAAAGAGTATAAAGTACATATATTTATATAAATGTAAAGAGTATAAAGTACATATATTTATATAAATGTAAAGAGTATAAATACATATATTTATATAAATGTAAAGAGTATAAATACATATATTTATATAAATGTAAAGAGTATAAAGTACATGTATTTATATAAATGTAAAGGGTATGAATACATATATTTATATAAATGTAAAGAGTATAAAGTACATATATTTATATAAATGTAGAGTATAAAGTACATATATTTATATAAATGTAAAGAGTATAAAGTACATATATTTATATTAATGTAAAGAGTATAAAGTATATATATTTATATAAATGTAAAGAGTATAAATACATATATTTATATAAATGTAAAGAGTATAAATACATATATTTATATAAATGTAAAGAGTATAAATACATATATTTATATAAATGTAAAGAGTATAAATACATATATTTATATAAATGTAAAGAGTATAAAGTACAAATATTTCTATAAATACAAAGAGTACAAAGTACAAATATTTCTATAAATACAAAGAGTATAAAGTACAAATATTTCTATAAATGTAAAGAGTATAAAGTACAAATATTTCTATAAATACAAATAGTATAAAGTACAAATATTTCTATAAATGTAAAGAGTATAAAGTACAAATATTTATATAAATACAAAGAGTATAAAGTACAAATATTTATATAAATGTAAAGAGTATAAAGTACAAATATTTCTATAAATACAAAGAGTATAAAGTACAAATATTTATATAAATGTAAAGAGTATAAAGTACATATATTAATATAAATGTAAAGAGTATAAAGTACAAATATTTATATAAATATAAAGAGTATAAAGTACAAATATTTATAAAAATGTAAAGAGTACAAAGTACAAATATTTCTATAAATACAAAGAGTATAAAGTACAAATATTTATATAAATGTAAAGAGTATAAAGTACAAATATTTCTATGAATGTAAAGAGTATAAAGTACATATATTTATATAAATGTAAAGAGCATAAAGTACAAATATTTCTATAAATACAAAGAGTATAAAGTACAAATATTTATAAAAATGTAAAGAGTATAAAGTACAAATATTTCCATAAATGTAAAGAGTATAAAGTACAAATATTTCTATAAATACAAAGAGTATAAAGTACAAATATTTCTATAAATACAAAGAGTATAAAGTACAAATATTTCTATAAATACAAAGAGTATAAAGTACAAATATTTATAAAAATGTAAAGAGTACAAAGTACAAATATTTCTATAAATACAAAGAGTATAAAGTACAAATATTTATATAAATGTAAAGAGTATAAAGTACAAATATTTCTATGAATGTAAAGAGTATAAAGTACATATATTTATATAAATGTAAAGAGCATAAAGTACAAATATTTATATAAATACAAAGAGTACAAAGTACAAATATTTCTATCAATACAAAGAGTATAAAGTACAAATATTTCTATAAATACAAAGAGTATAAAGTACAAATACTTATATAAATGTAAAGAGTATAAAGTACAAATATTTCTATAAATGTAAAGGGTATAAAGTACAAATATTTCTATAAATACAAAGAGTATAAAGTACAAATATATCTATAAATACAAAGAGTATAAAGTACATATATTTATATAAATGTAAAGAGTATAAAGTACAAATATTTATATAAATGTAAAGAATATAAAGCACAGATACTTAAAAAAGTCTACTTAAGTACATTAATGAAGTACTTGTACTCAGTTCCTTTCCTCCTCTGGTCACATGTCACTCAGTCCAGTTTTGTCCTTGGAGCAGATTTGATGTAATCTGAAAATAGCGTAGCCCCGCCCACCGCAGATCCACGTAGCTCCGCCCACTCAGGAAATTTAAACCCAACCAAACGCACAGACACACACACACACACACACATCTCTGTGCACCAAGGTCACGGCTCTTCCAGCTGACGGGACACAAACGCACCTTCGTTCCCCAAAAGGTAACGGTACTTTTTTTCCTTTAACGGAAGGTTGAAGCACCGGTGATCCTCCTCCGGTGATCCTCCTCCGGTGATCCTCCTCTGGTGATCAGCTGATGAGGAGGATTAACCCCGCGTGTCTGTGGATGCACACACCAGCAGGACAAATACACACCCTGTGTATTTGTCACTATTTATTTATTTGTGTAATCACGTTTGGATGCGGTCGTGTTGAGTTCAGGGGCTTCGGATGCTGTTGGAAAATCCAAAACCGCGCTGCTTTGACAAATTCCACAAGAGGATTTTTCAATTTCCATTTTCAGTTGTGCTTAATATGATGAATAGTAATAGCGTGTAAATGTTTGTAGCTGCTGTGATGGTTGTTTTAGGCCTGGGACACGAAAACTGGCTCCATCCAGTCCAAAAGAACTGACATCACCAACAGCATCATATGATCTGAGACCAGGATCCACTCTGTGTTGCATCATCACCGTCATTTATTTACAACACAAACAGTAGAAAATAAGAATAAAAAGTAGGGATGTCCAATGACTAACAATTTAAATGAAATTAAACACAAGGTTATTTTAGATTACTTTTTAACTCAAATTTCCATCAAAATACAGGAAAACACACTAGATGCGGAGAAAAAAACCCAAAGATGCTAAAATTGACCAAGAAAACAAAAACTAAGTGGTGAAAAATCAAAAACATGGTCCAAAATTATTCCAAAATACAGAAAACAATCAAATTTGATAAATATGTGCAAAAATATGCATGTATATGTTTTATTGAACTGAGTTTAAGATGTTGAACCAGATTAATTACAGGGATTGTTTGCATTAATGTAGATTAATTATGATTAAAACATTTTGTCAGTCGACTGTTCTGACACAGCTTTTGTGATTTCCCACAAAATAAAATAAAAAAAATATATATACAAAACATGTTAAATTCACACAAAAAAGTAATGAAAAGTCCAAAATATTTACTAAAACATTTCTAAAATACTTAAAAAATGTGAAGAAACTTTAATATGATTTTGAAGTTTTAGTTTTGACTCTTTCACTGTTTGTTTGTTTTACTGATGTTTACTGATTCCGTTTCACAAATGTGGCATCAATAAAGTTATTCTATTCCATTCTAAAATTCACCAAAATAAAGCAATGCAAATATGTAATGAAAAATCCAAAACAAATTCTAAATCTCTTAAAATACAGAAAAAAAAACAAATGAGATAAAAATCAGTGTATCAATTGTTGTTTTGTTTTTCAACTGTCAATGAAAAACAACAAAAACAAAAGGAGATGGATTCTTTTCATTTTCTTAATTTAGCATAAAAATTATTATATTCCTGGTTTTTCATATTTCCATTTTAGGCTCAGATCAAAAATACAAAATGGAAAAACAGGAAACTGGACTGAATTAGATTTGTTTATTTGTTTGTATTTATGTGACCTGGAAGTCATGCCGCAGTTACACTACATATTTAACTGATCAAGCATCCCCTGTCTAAGGACAGGGGGAGGATCTAAGGACAGGGGGAGGGTCTAAGGACAGGGGGAGGGTCTAAGGACAGGGGGAGGATCTAAGGACAGGGGGGGGGTCTAAGGACAGGGGGAGGGTCTAAGGACAGGGGGAGGGTCTAAGGACAGGGGGAGGATCTAAGGACAGGGGGAGGATCTAAGGACAGGGGGAGGGTCTAAGGACAGGGGGAGGGTCTAAGGACAGGGGGAGGGTCTAAGGACAGGGGGAGGGTCTAAGGACAGGGGGAGGATCTAAGGACAGGGGGAGGATCTAAGGACAGGGGGAGGATCTAAGGACAGGGGGAGGGTCTAAGGACAGGGGGAGGGTCTAAGGACAGGGGGAGGGTCTAAGGACAGGGGGAGGGTCTAAGGACAGGGGGAGGGTCTAAGGACAGGGGGAGGATCTAAGGACAGGGGGAGGATCTAAGGACAGGGGGAGGATCTAAGGACAGGGGGAGGATCTAAGGACAGGGGGAGGATCTAAGGACAGGGGGAGGATCTAAGGACAGGGGATGTTTGGGACTGTTCATATATCTCTGTAGTTGATTGTGTTTTTGTAAAACCCTGTGAGACGACTTTGTTGTGATTTAGGGCTTTATAAATAAAATTGAATTGAATTGAATCAATAATATTAGGTATTAATCATACTTTGGTGCCAACACTGGTAACCATGGTAACTAAAGGCTCTAGCTCCATCAGACAGTAACCATGGTAACTAAAGGCTCTAGCTCCTACTGTACTTTTACAAACCCTAGGAACTTTCAATAAACCTGCATTCTGAGAACGAAGGGTTCTATTGGGCTGGTACGGAACCAGATCATCTTTAAGATAAGAGGGGCCCATACCATTAACCCCTGACCCCTAACCCTAACCCTAACCCATACCATTACTGGTTTTATATGTAAGGAGGAGGATTTTAAATTTTAATCTCAACTCAACTGGTAGCCAGTGAAGGGTTTGGAGCACAGACGTGATAGGGTTAGGGGTCATTTAATTTTGGGTAATATTGCACAAGTGAAAGAAGGCTGTTCTGCATGTTTGGTTAATGTGCCCTGACCTCTGACCCCTGACCCTTTGATTGAAAGATGTGGATCAAATAAAACTCCAACATTTTTAACTGGCACTGGGTGTTCCACTTAAGTTGTCTACAGTAACTATCTGGTCAGTTAGGGAGTCTGTGGCATTTTTAGGACCAATTATAACGACTTCAGTTTTTTCAGGGTTCAATAAAAGATAATTGTCACTCATCCAAATTTTTATGTCTTGGACTCATGTACTTAGTTTATCTATTTGTCTGGTCTGATCAGGTTTAATTGATAAATATAGCTGTGTGTCATCTGCATAACAATGAAAATTAATGCCATGATTTGTAATGATGTTACCTAAAGGGAGCATATATAGTGTAAACAAAATAGGCCCAAGGACTGACCCTTGAGGAACGCCATAATTAACTCTGGAGGACTGCGATGATTGTTGATTAACGTTAACAAATTGGTATGGATTAGATAAATATGATTTAAAGCAGCAGAGGGCTGCTCCTCTAATACCTATATCACATTCTAATCTGTGCACTAAGATACTGTGGTCAATGGTGTCAAAGGCTGCACTAAGGTCTAATAACATTAATGACTTTGACTAATGCAGTTTCAGTCTGTGATGAGCACGAAAATCAGACTGAAACTGTTCAAATAAACTATTATCCTGCAGGTGCTGACACAGCTGTTTAACTATTACTCTTTCTTGAACTTTTCAGAGGAAGGGCAGATTAGATATAGACCTAGAATTATCTAGAATGTCAGGATCTAGGGTAGGTTTTTTCAGAATTGGTTTAATAACAGCATATTTAAATGACTGCGGCACATATCCAGTAATTAATGAAGTGTTAATTATATTTAGGACAGTGCTAATAATTAGGGGCAGAATCTCTTTAAAGAGTTTAGTTGTAATTGGATCAAAGAGGCAGGTGATGATTTGGAAGACATGATAATAGATATGACATCAGTTTGGTCTACAGTGGTGAAATTATTTAGTGTTACAGAGGGATTTATTAAAAGGCCTAGGTTTGAAACCACTGCTTTTTCTGATCTAATATTTGGGAGAAATGTGTCTATTTTGTCTCTAATAGTTGATATTTTATTGTTAAAGAACTGCAGGAAATCCTCAGAATGGAGCGTGGATGGAATAACTGGTTCCACGGAGGTGTGTCTGTTTGTCAGTCTGGCTACAGTACTGAACAGGAATCTAGGATTATTCTGGTTTTCTTCTATTATGGATGAGTAATATCTAGTTTTGGCTGTACGCAAACATTGATTATACTTTGTCAACCTCTTCCACCCTGAGCCTATTTTCAGAGGAAAACGCCTAAAAAAACATACCCAAAGTAAATGAAGAATTGCTCCACAATCCTAAGGTTTATATGGATGTTCTTTGTATCTATGGACATCTACAGGCTTCACACAATCTATTCCCATTGTCTAAAATAGTGTAGCTACTACTATGACTGAATAAACTGGAATAAACTAAAAGATAAAATAGAATTTTTTGGTCTCGCCTGAATTTATTATTTTTTTGACAAAAGAAAACACCCTGCTAACAATGATTCCATGAATATAGACACTATTGATCACCTTCAGTAACTCCTTTCCAACACAGGAACAAAAGTTGATAGAATTAGAGCAAAGGACAAAGCCTCCAGAAAGGTTTAAGTCCAGATAACACCAGGCGGACACTGCATTTGGCACAGTTTGGCACACTGTTGTGCCAAACTGTTCCAAATACATTATTTTTCACTTCCAGTAAAATCTGTCTGGAAAATACAACTCATATCCATTACAGAAGTCTATTACTGTCTACTGGAGCTTTTAGAAATGAAATTTACCTTGTGTTTCATCAACTTCTACCTTTGTGCACAACTAAAATGAATAAAACCATATGAACATGGATTATTTTGTCTCCAAATGGAGTAGTTTTATTAAGAACTTACTCCAAACAATATGATAATAATAATAATAATACACTTTAGTAAAAATCAAATATAAAGTTGAACAAATGTGCAAAAATATATGATAAATTCAATTAGAATAAATATAAATATCAAAATTAGTGCAAATTTACTAAACAAAATAACTAATACAAACATTCAAAACACAAACAATTGCAATAAAGTCCAAACATGTCCATGTGTTATCATCAGGTGGGGGCTGGTTTATCATTAGGTTGGGGGGGCTGGCAGCAGACTGAACTGGTCCATGTGTTTCTGCAAAAAGCACTTTTATTTGTGTCATCCTCCTACCTATGAAAAATGAAGACAATCATGATTTGAGACTTTTTCCTTCTCATGAAATGATAGAATGTTATTTATTTTTGACAGAGAAAGTGAATAAATCCTCAAACAATCATTGATTAATTATAAACTTATCTACTTATGTGTAAAAATAACAATACAATGAGAAATGAGACTGAAAAAATACTACTATAGTCAACAGTGTTTGCATGTGTATAGTATAAAATGTAGTATTATTGTTATTATTATTATTACTATTAGTTTGTAAAAACAGATATCAGTAAGATACAACAACTTACTGGGTAGATGTTCATCCTGTTTTGAGTTCATATCCACAGTCAGATCTCAGTCAGATGTTGAACATTCAGCTGCTTCTCTGTTGTTTACATGCTAGCACGCGGCTAACAGCTAACACTTCACAAAGCTTACCAGTAACAGCCGGGAAAATACACTGTCACTCACTGTTACTCACTAAAACTCTCTAAAATGACTTAAAACTACGAGTAAAGTCGGGAAATATAACTATAACCGGCACACAGATGTCTCTGCCGTAGCGTGTCTGCCCCAGGACGGTCCCGTGCATGCGCCCGACATGCGCAACGATGCCAACCTTTCAACTTTTACGCATGCATTTCCTGTCCAGAGGGAAATGTAGTTCATGGAATGTGAGGTGTCAATGGATTCAGGAGAATCTCCTCTTTCAAACGCCTACAAACATGGCTGCCTTATCCCTCGCCAGAACAAGATATGGATGAATTAATAGCACGTATCGGCGATTAAAAATAACTTATATTTCACCACACACACATTAAAGATCATGTTTAAAGGTGACTTTTATCACTAAAGTACACTTTATATGTATTTTTATGAACATTAGGGTCTTAACTTTGAGTAAAAGTTGAAACAAATTTCCATTGTCCAGATTTATTATATGTTAATAATTAATGAAAAATTACACAATTATCGGGCTAAAGGAGTTTCGCTATTTTTCCAGGCATTGAAAGAATCTTCTGAATTGGATCGGTGCCATTGCCTCTAATTTAGGTGTTGTTTGTTTAATGGAGCGAGTGTCAGCGTTGTACCATGGGGAGGTTCATCTAACCTTAGTAGTTTTTAACTTAAGGGGGGCAACTATATCTAACGTAGTTTTTAATGTGAGCATGGTACTATCGACTAACTCATCACTTATACTGGGACTAAATGTGTCCTTTACATAATCACATGACATAGACACAAATAGTGACTGAATTAACTCTTTGTACTTTGAGACAGCACGGTCACATAGTATCCTTTTCATTTGTGTTTTAATCACTGAGGTGGAAATATCCTCAAGCATAAACTGAAAGCTCATTAAAAAGTGATCTGAGAGTATGGGATTATGGGTAAAAACAACCAGGTCACTTATTTCAACAGCAAATGTTCAGATCAGATGGAGGGTGTGTCTGTGAATGTGGGTTGGTTTATGAACATTTTGGATAAAGCCTAATCTATCTAGTAGGTCACTAAATGCATTACTAAGAGAGTCAGTGTTGTTGTCAACATGTATGTTCAAATCACCAACTATTCTAATCCTATCCCAGTTCAACACTACACTGGATAGAAAGTCAGAGACTGATGAGATCCAAACTGTGAATAAGGACCAGTAGGGACATAAACTAGGACAAAAAGGACTGGTTTTTGGTTTCTGCAGTTGGGGAAAGTAATGGATAAAAGTAGACTTTCAAAGGAGTGGTAAGTGGGATTAATTTTAGGATTAATTTTAGGGCTAAGACCTAAACTGGAGTGAGATATTACTGCCACTCCTCCACCACCACCACTGGTTCTGGCTGTGTGATAGTTCACCTGGATTCATTTAATGGGACTAAGGTTTCCTTTGATGTCATCGACTCTGGCCCCTGGAGAACACCTGACAGACACCGTTGGGTGCTTCACGTCTCTAAAAATAGAACTGCCAATGAAAAGAGTGTCTGCTTCAGCAGGTGCGGTTCCAAGGCGTTTGAACCTATTAGAGACATGACGCTCTTGGTGCGCTAAATTTTTGCGTTTAGCACCACGCTTCCTCCGTACTGTCACAAACCGATCCCTGGGCTCTCCCGGATGCATTGGACTGGCTGGGGGACTAGCCACGCTAGCATTCCTGTGGCTATTAGCATAGCCTGCGGTCCCTTCAGCTACCTCGCTATAGCTAGGCCTAGCATTAGCCTCCAAGTTGCAGAGCCGTGCTTCTAACTCAAAATCCCTGTTCTCCAACCCTGACACTAAGCTACACTTCCAACAGCTACTTCTATCCTCAGTAAAGGAGGCAGGGACTCACTGTACATACAACACACTGAGCAGAAAATACTGAACAACAACGACTAGCCATGGCTAAGGGAAGCTAGGCTAGCGGAGTTAGAGAGGAAAGTTCTTCAGATAAACAACACACTCACTGGATGTGTGACACTGTGATGTCACTGCTGCATCTCTAAAACACATGTTGCTCCAAAATGACCACAGAACGAGCTTGTTCTTCAAAATGTAACCTTCTGTGACATTACGTAATTAAAAAATAAACTTAAAAACAGCTTTAAAAATAACACAAGCTTCTAATCAATCTAATCGTATTCTTACTGCACATGCTCAGTTGTGTCCAGGTCGTATTCTTACTGCACATGCTCAGTTGTGTCCAGGTCGTATTCTTTCCGCACATGCTCAGTTGTGTCCAGGTCGTATTCTTTCCGCACATGCTCAGTTGTGTCCAGGTCGTATTCTTTCCGCACATGCTCAGTTGTGTCCAGGTCGTATTCTTACTGCACATGCTCAGTTGTGTCCAGGTCGTATTCTTTCTGCACATGCTCAGTTGTGTCCAGGTCGTATTCTTACTGCACATGCTCAGTTGTGTCCAGGTCGTATTCTTTCCGCACATGCTCAGTTGTGTCCAGGTCGTATTCTTTCCGCACATGCTCAGTTGTGTCCAGGTCGTATTCTTTCCGCACATGCTCAGTTGTGTCCAGGTCGTATTCTTTCCGCACATGCTCAGTTGTGTCCAGGTCGTATTCTTTCCGCACATGCTCAGTTGTGTCCAGGTCGTATTCTTACTGCACATGCTCAGTTGTGTCCAGGTCGTATTCTTACTGCACATGCTCAGTTGTTTGTCTTTTTTGTATCTGACCAAACATAGAAAACATAAAAGTATAAATTAAAAAACATCCTTGATGATAACACTTGGACATTTCTTATCGCTATGGAAACGTCTCATCTGTGGACACATATGTCTGCAAATACTATAATGTCATAACCACAAAGTGACTGGACTGATGGGTCCATGTTCTAGAAGCTTCTCGTCAATCACTTCAACAATACTTCCATAACTCTTCGCAGTCTGATGTTTTGAAAGACCATATTTTCTACACTATTATTCACACTGGACTATAATTATAAGATAAAAAGTTAGTTAAAAACATGTAATGTCAGATTACTTCCAGATCTAGTGATTATAAATCTGTTCTTCTGTTTGATTGAAAAGTTTAGTGTGATTTTAATCTCATCACGTTTGGACTAAAAATGAGACAAACATACTTGAGGTCAGATTTCTATTTTTACAGTGTAGGAGGTTTTCTGTCAAATGCTAAAACAGCAGAAACTATGTGTGAAGGAGCTTCAGGTGTGGAGTGAAATAAGAGCTCCTATTGGAGGAGAATGTGGGCGTGGTCAGGCCACATGGAAAACACCTGTGTTGACACAGCCTGAGGATATGGAACTTTAATTTATGCCAACAATGATCTTTTTCACACATACTTTCATATTTTTAAGTACATTTTGCAAAAATAAATAATAAAAACAGTGCATTTATAGTATGAAACAGTTTAATTATTTTCTAATATATTTTATTGAACATGAATAAAAATGAATGTAAGCTGAAGTTACAGTGTGTGTGTGTGTGTGTGTGTGTTAATTTGACTTCTTTATCTCTTGATTTTGATGTTTTATCGCATTATTTTGACATTTTATTGCGTGATTTTGACTTATTGTGTGATTTTGTTCCTAATTGATGTTATCACGTATGACCAATAGTTTTTCAGATCTCTGGAGGTCAAAGGTCACATGTGTCCAAATTAACTTGTGTAACACTGTTTGTGTCAAACATAGACATATCACGCTATAACTTAATCAATACTGGATATATTATTATAATATTACACACACTGACACATATATACATATAACCAAACTATCAATATTGCAAAAGGTCAAAGGTCAAGGTCGTATTTAGCAGAAATGTCAAAATCACATTATTGGCTCTAATTCAATACAAGTTGTCATAGAAACTGGAGATTGACACAAAATAGGGGTGGGGTCAGACATTAGGGGCGGGGTTAGACATTCTGTGAAGACTAGTTGTAACATTAGTTTTTATGGATCAGCATCAGTTTTCACATTCAAATATTCACTCTAAAAAGTAAAACATTGAATCAACCTAAAATTTGTTCGTCAATAGGTCACACATAAAAAATAAGTTGAATGAAATAAATTGAATGAAGTCAATTAAATTAATGCTGTGTAATTTAATTTATTTCACTCAACTATTTTTTATGTGTGACCTATTGACGAACAAATTTTAAGTTGATTAAATATTTTATTTCAATATTTTATTTTTTAGAGTAAATATTTAGTAAACCAGCCCAGTCCTGGTCTTTAGGGGTCTTAAATGGTCTTTAAGGGACTTTAATGGTCTTCAATGATCTTTAAGGATCTTTAGAGGTCTTTAAAGGGTCTTTAGGGGTCTTTAAGGGTCTTTGAGGGTCTTTGAGGGTCTTTGAGGGTCTTTAAGGGTCTTTAATTATCTTTAGGGGTCTTAAATGGTCTCTAATGGTCTTTAGGGGTCTTTAATGGTCTTTGAGGGTCTTTAAGGGTCTTTGAGGGTCTTTGAGGGTCTTTAAGGGTCTTTAATTATCTTTAGGGGTCTTAAATGGTCTCTAATGGTCTTTAGGGGTCTTTAATGGTCTTTAGGGGTCTTTAAGAGTCTTTGAGGTTATTTAGGGGTCTTTAAGGGTCTTTAGGGGTCTTTAATGGTCCTGTATATTTTAGATGTTTTTGTCTTTGAATGCAAATGATGCTCATTATCATTCTTCGGTAGAGTTAGATGATCAGCTGATGGTTAGTGTTCATGTGGGTGTGTTATAGAAGACCTCACATTCACAGTTAAACTCATTGTTTCTGAATCGTTTCTTCTTCAAACTTGGTTTGTTCTGCACGACTGAGGACGTGTGTATGGAGAAACAACTGCTGCGCAGAGATTAGATGGTACCCAGATAAAACAAGCCCCTTGTTTTATCTGACCCCGCCCCTACACATTAGGGGCGGGGTTAGACATTCTGTGAAGACTAGTTGTAACATTAGTTTTTATGGATCAGCATCAGTTTTCACATTCAAATATTCACTCTAAAAAGTAAAACATTGAATCAACCTAAAATTTGTTCGTCAATAGGTCACACATAAAAAATAAGTTGAATGAAATAAATTGAATGAAGTCAATTAAATTAATTAAATTAATGCTGTGTAATTTAATTTATTTCACTCAACTATTTTTTATGTGTGACCTATTGACGAACAAATTTTAAGTTGATTAAATATTTTATTTCAATATTTTACTTTTTAGAGTAAATATTTAGTAAACCAGCCCAGTCCTGGTCTTTAAGGGTATTTAATGGTCTTTAGGGGTCTTTGAGGGTCTTTAGGGGTCTTAAATGGTTTTTAATGGTCTTTAAGGGACTTTAATGATCTTTAAGGGTCTTAAATGGTCTTTAATGATCTTTAGGGGTCTTTAAGGGTCTTTAATGGTCTTTGAGGGTCTTTAAGGGTCTTTAATTATCTTTAGGGGTCTTAAATGGTCTCTAATGGTCTTTAAGGGTCTTAAATGGTCTTTAATGATCTTTAGGGGTCTTTAAGGGTCTTTGAGGGTCTTTAGGGGTCTTTAATTATCTTTAGGGGTCTTAAATGGTCTCTAATGGTCTTTAGGGGTCTTTAATGGTCTTTGAGGGTCTTTAGGGGTCTTTAAGGGTCTTTGAGGGTCTTTAAGGGTCTTTAATTATCTTTAGGGGTCTTAAATGGTCTCTAATGGTCTTTAGGGGTCTTTAATGGTCTTTGAGGGTCTTTAGGGGTCTTTAAGGGTCTTTGAGGGTCTTTAAGGGTCTTTAATTATCTTTAGGGGTCTTAAATGGTCTCTAATGGTCTTTAGGGGTCTTTAAGGGTCTTTGAGGTTATTTAGGGGTCTTTAAGGGTCTTTAGGGGTCTTTAATGGTCCTGTATGTTTTAGATGTTTTTGTCTTTGAATGCAAATGATGCTCATTATCATTCTTCGGTAGAGTTAGATGATCAGCTGATGGTTAGTGTTCATGTGGGTGTGTTATAGAAGACCTCACATTCACAGTTAAACTCATTGTTTCTGAATCGTTTCTTCTTCAAACTTGGTTTGTTCTGCACGACTGAGGACGTGTGTATGGAGAAACAACTGCTGCCCAGAGATTAGATGGTACCCAGATAAAACAAGGTCACGACTACACTGTAAAAAATAATGCAAAAGCAGAGTTTAGCCCAACCCCCAACCAGATGAAAAGAATCAGTATTTATTTAATTCAACTACCTTAAATACACATGAAAACCAGAGGTGGAAAGGAACGCAGTACAAGTACTTCATGCCTGTAGTTAAATATATTTTTTAGGTATCTGTACTTTACTGGAGTATTTATTTTTCTGGAAACTTTTTACTTTATACTCTTTACATTTATATAAATATTTGTACTTTATACTCTTTACTTTTATATAAATATTTGTACTCTTTAGCATTAGCATTAGGGGTATTTATCCTCAGTTAGCATTAGCATTAGGGGTATTCATCCTCAGATGGAGTTTACCACCTGGTTAGCATTAGCATTAGATGCTGTTGTATTCACTAAGCAGTTTGCAGCAGTTTTCCATACACCACATTCTCCACACCCGCCTGTGGGACTAGAATTCTGTCTTCCTTCTTCACTCGCTGCTACTGAGAGAATCCTGGTTAGTTTGTGTGTGTGTGTGTGTGATGAGTGGAGGTGAGGGTTCTAATGATGGAGGGTGGAGGTGAGGGTTCTGATGATGGAGGGTGGAGGTGAGGGTTTTGATGATGGAGGGTGGAGGTGAGGGTTCTGATGATGGAGGGTGGAGGTGAGGGTTCTAATGATGGGGGGTGGAGGTGAGGGTTCTGATGATGGAGGGTGGAGGTGAGGGTTCTAATGATGGAGGGTGGAGGTGAGGGTTCTGATGATGGAGGGTGGAGGTGAGGGTTCTGATGATGGAGGGTGGAGGTGAGGGTTTTGATGATGGAGGGTGGAGGTGAGGGTTCTAATGATGGGGGGTGGAGGTGAGGGTTCTGATGATGGAGGGTGGAGGTGAGGGTTCTAATGATGGAGGGTGGAGGTGAAGGTTCTGATGATGGAGGGTGGAGGTGAAGGTTCTGATGATGGAGGGTGGATGTGAGGGTTCTGATGATGGAGGGTGGAGGTGAGGGTTCTGATGATGGAGGGTGGAGGTGAAGGTTCTGATGATGGAGGGTGGAGGTGAGGGTTCTAATGATGGAGGGTGGAGGTGAAGGTTCTGATGATGGAGGGTGGAGGTGAGGGTTCTGATGATGGAGGGTGGAGGTGAGGGTTCTAATGATGGAGGGTGGAGGTGAGGGTTCTGATGATGGAGGGTGGAGGTGAGGGTTCTAATGATGGAGGGTGGAGGTGAGGGTTCTAATGATGGAGGGTGGAGGTGAAGGTTCTGATGATGGAGGGTGGAGGTGAAGGTTCTGATGATGGAGGGTGGAGGTGAAGGTTCTAATGATGGAGGGTGGAGGTGAGGGTTCTAATGATGGAGGGTGGAGGTGAAGGTTCTGATGATGGAGGGTGGAGGTGAAGGTTCTGATGATGGAGGGTGGAGGTGAGGGTTCTGATGATGGAGGGTGGAGGTGAGGGTTCTAATGATGGAGGGTGGAGGTGAAGGTTCTGATGATGGAGGGTGGAGGTGAAGGTTCTGATGATGGAGGGTGGAGGTGAGGGTTCTAATGATGGAGGGTGGAGGTGAGGGTTCTAATGATGGAGGGTGGAGGTGAGGGTTCTGATGATGGAGGGTGGAGGTGAAGGTTCTGATGATGGAGGGTGGAGGTGAAGGTTCTAATGATGGAGGGTGGAGGTGAGGGTTCTAATGATGGAGGGTGGAGGTGAGGGTTCTAATGATGGAGGGTGGAGGTGAGGGTTCTGATGATGGAGGGTGGAGGTGAAGGTTCTGATGATGGAGGGTGGAGGTGAGGGTTCTGATGATGGAGGGTGGAGGTGAGGGTTCTGATGATGGAGGGTGGAGGTGAAGGTTCTGATGATGGAGGGTGGAGGTGAGGGTTCTAATGATGGAGGGTGGAGGTGAGGGTTCTGATGATGGAGGGTGGAGGTGAAGGTTCTGAGGGTGGAGGTGAGGGTTCTAATGATGGAGGGTGGAGGTGAGGGTTCTGATGATGGAGGGTGGAGGTGAGGCTAATGTAAAGAGCGTTGAGCACCATGAAGGTGGAACAGAACTATAGAAGTGCAGAACATTTAACATCAGTTTGTACGTGTCTCTATACGTCTGGTGTGTGACTCCCACGGTGCTTTATTTAATGGGCAGGAGCTTTTAAGTCCAGCAGGAATGTCCCCACAAAGCCCCACATAAAGACACTTCTGTTAATGACCTTTACTTTCCACTGTTTCGGGTGCATTTTCATGTCTCCATGGCAACACAGCAACTCAACTGTGTACAACAACATCTGTCTGTCTGTGTATGTCTGTCTGTCTGTCTGTCTGTCTGTCTGTCTGTCTGTGTCTGTCTGTCTGTGTATGCCTGTCTGTCTGTCTGTGTCTGTCTGTCTATGTCTGTCTGTCTGTGTGTGTATTTAGTTTTTATTCATTTTGATCTTTGTTCATTATTGTTTAATTTGTTAATGTTTTTTTTAACCCTGTGACCCTGCAGTATTTAAAGAACAGATGTTAATAAAATCTAAAACATAAAAATCTGGGTAAAATGTTTTTCTGTAACAAATGCATTCATTCATTCTTACTGCAGCATCACACATACTCTAAGTGTGTTTACATCACATGACGTCAGACGGTAGTTAATCTGACCCAACATTGGTTGGTAGAGATTGTGTGTGTGTGTGTGTGTGTGTGTGTGTGTGTCCACAGACACACATCATGTTTTAACTTAATGTATAGTTGAATAATAAGATGACATGTTCATATACTTATAACTAATGCACATCAGATGCAATGATCCATTTCAGTAAAGGTCAAAGGTGACATGTGGCCGAATTAACTTGTGTAACACACAAGTTTGCGTTTATCGCTTTATTTTGACTTTATCTTGTCATTTTTTCAAGATTAAAAAAATCAGTGCAAGTTTACAATAAAATAAATAATTAGGTTAATAAAAAACAAATAATGCATTAAAATGTAATGTATTGTTTTAAAATAGTTAATAATTTTGCAGCATTCAGAGTGCAATGGTTGACCTGATAGATGTGACGCCTTCAGACACTCCATGTCCAGGGTCAGAGGGGTGTTGGACGACCCTTGTTGGAGGCAGTGGGACTGCTGTGCTCCGTCCTCTGTGCAGCTGCAGAAGCAGAGGCAGTAGCTCAGGACAGTGCTGTGGCAGAAGAAGAACCCTCAGAACATAGTCTTTTCTGGGTTTGTGCAGTGTGCAGACCCCAGGTCAGGGTCTGAGACCCTCTCCACACAGACCCCGTTGATGTGAAAAGGCTGGATGTTATGGCTCTTCTTTCTTACTTGTATTCAGGAGCAGGTTGTTGCCATGGCAACATGCTAACAGTCGCTCCACTTACTCCCTGTAGAAGGACTCGTCCTCCCCGAGATGAGCCCCACTACTGTGGGGTCGTCAGCGATGGTGTTCCTGTGGTGGGTGGGGGTGCAGTCATGGGTATAGGAGGGGGCTCAGCACACAGCCCTGTGGGGAGCCGGTGCTGAGGCTCATCACTGAGGAGAGGTGGGGACCCAGTTTGACCCTCTGGATGGGCTCTGTCCAAAAGTCTTTAATCCAGGGGCAGGAGGGGTGAGGAAGTTTGGTCACCAGCCTGTGGGGGAGAAGGGTGTTAAAGGCAGAACTAAAGTCAAAAAAGAGGATCTGTGCATAGCTGCCCTGATGTTCTAGGTGGGACAGGACAGACTGGAGAGCAGGGATCACAGCGTCCTCTGTGGACCTGTTGGTTCTGTAGGCACTCTGGTGTGTTTGCTTTATAACATCAAACGTGTCGTGGGAGGAATACTGACCTTGCAAGGTGGATGACTGTGGAAGCAACAGGCTGATGCTCCAGCTCCATGGCTCTTACACGAAGGTGCATTGCCTGAACCTCCAACTCCCTGCTCCGCACCTCTACTTCCTGTATACGCAGAGTCAGTTTCAGCTCCTCCGCTGACAGACCGTGCGTAACAGCAGGTTTCAGGGGTGGGGGTGAGTGTGGGGACGTTTCCACGTCAGCCTTAGCTGCTGGAGGAGGAGGAAGCTCAACCAGTAGGCCTTCCACACGCAGTTTATCAACCACCAGCTGCCTAATTTCAGCGGCACATGAATTTCAAAATAATCCGTCACAAGAATTAGATCGGCTTTCCTACATTTCTCCAATTCTTGTAAAGTAGGACACTCAACAAACCCCTTTAAATTGAACTCCATCTTGCAAATTAGGATACCTTTATTTTACTGGGTACACACACAAGCAAAAGTGCCAACCAGAAATACACAGGAGAGAAAAAAAAACCCGAATACCGACCCGACCAAAAAAAAACACGTTAAATCGGACGAGCCCCCAATTTATGTTATGACCCAGTCTAGGGGTACTGAGTGCAACATAAAACTCCCACTCCTCTCCCACTAGCAGCAGGATCAATACAAAAAAAATAACGGAAAACAGAGGATAAATTTCAAAGGTTTTAATTACTAATTACTGGACCAAAAATCACAATCAAAATAAACCATTACCTCGGGGAGAAGTAACAAATAAAAGGAAAACAACAAACAAAACCCCCTTATAAATGAAATGCAACTAGTGTACCTCTAAGAAAATAATATATTTTCACAGCTAACTATACTTCCTAACGGAGAAACAGGACAAAACAAACACACCCAGCTACTCTCCCCTACGTTACCCAAAATACCTACACACATAAATCTACTAAGTCTCAAACTCTCGAACACGCTGTCAAACTGTCTGGTAGTGAAGGAGGAGAAGGACTCCACCAGGGTGTTTTCCCTCCCTCTTATATTGACAGCTGTCAGCTCCAGCCAACCGCCATCCACTACTCTCTGTTCGCTGATTGGAGGGGCTCCTCCTCCCATTTCAGGCTTGTGCGCCCCTCCGGTTGCTGTTCTAATCAGGACGCGCTTCACCTGCAGCCTTTTGAGATGGAAGGCGGAGAGAGAGAGAGAGAGAGCGAGAGGAGAAACTCTCTGCTCCATAATAAACAATATATACAAATATATATATATATATATATATATATATATATATATATATATATATATATATATATATATATATATATATATATATATATATATATATATATATATACACATGCAATATATTACACAGCAAAAATGACAGTCATAACAACATTAACAAATAGTTGTGCGTAGGGTTGTAAAGTGTATTTCTTGGCAGAACAGTTGCTCGTCTCACTAATGGAAGGTGTTGACAGTGAAACAGACTGTTTGAGCAACCTGATCTGCCACCAGGAAAGATGGGGACATCATTTATTGATGTTAGCAGGTGATGTTCGGTTCATTTCACTTGCTCGGCTTCGT
Source organism: Siphamia tubifer (assembly GCA_020466265.1). Classification (NCBI taxonomy): domain Eukaryota; kingdom Metazoa; phylum Chordata; class Actinopteri; order Kurtiformes; family Apogonidae; genus Siphamia; species Siphamia tubifer. The sequence goes on from CM035790.1 coordinate 46,268,735, forward strand.
CCTTTACTTCAATTCAATTTAAATTCAATTTTATTTATAAAGCCCTAAATCACAACAAAGTCGTCTCAGAGGGCTTTACAAAAACATAATCAACTACAGAAATACATGAAAAGTCCCAGGCATCCCCTGTCCTTAGACCCTCCTTCTCGGCAAGAAAAAACTTCCAAACCCAGTGGGAAAAAGAAGAAATCTTGAGGAGAACCACATTGAAGGACAGATCCACTCCCATGGACGGACAGACTATAGATGAACGTCCATGTATAAATGCAGGAAGGGGGGCTGGTCCAGACAGGCAGGGGCGGTGGTCCGGGGTCACAGGTCAGCACAGGCGAGATACTCCAGATCCTGTCGTCCATGGCTCCCGTGCAGGCACTGTCAGGAAAGCCACCACTCCCCCCAGGGGGGGAGGGGGGAAAGGGGACACCAGGTGACTAGTCATGAACAGACTTGGTAAGAAAGATATGTTATAAAAATTACAGAAACAGATGTGAGGAAGAGAAAGAGAAGAAAGAACTCAGTGTCTGTACTTCCCCCAGCATTCTAACTCCTAGGGCAGCCTAGACTGAACTGTGACTCATACATCATGTATACATGATATATGAGTCACATAATTTTTAACTAACCTGACCATAGGCTTTCTCAAACAGGAATGTTTTCAGCCTAATTTTAAATGTAGAGACTGTTTCGGCGTTTTTAATATTAAAGGGAAGCTGATTCCATAAGACAGGGGCCTGATAACTAAAGGCTCTAGCTCCTACTGTACTTTTACAAACCCTAGGAACTTTCAGTAAACCTGCATTCTGAGAACGAAGGGTTCTATTGGGTTGGTACGGAACCAGATCATCTTTAAGATAAGAGGGGCCCATACCATTAATGGTTTTATATGTAAGGAGGAGGATTTTAAATTTAATTCTAGACTCAACTGGAAGCCAGTGAAGGGTTTGGAGCACAGGGGTGATAGGGTTAGGGGTCAGGGGTCAGGGGTCAGGGTTTGGAGCACAGGCGTGATGTGTTCTCTTCTATTTGATCCTGTTAATAATCTTGCTGCTGCATTTTGAACCAGTTGAAGCTTTTTAGGGAATATTTAGGACATGCTACAAGTAAGGAGTTACAATAATCTAATCGTGATGTAACAAATGCATGAATTAATTTTTCTGCAGTCGTTTTAGACAGAATATTCCTAATTTTGGCTATGTTGCGCAGGTGAAAGAAGGCTGTTCTGCAAGTTTGTTTGATATGCATTTTGAAACTTAAGTTTACAGCTGTGAAACAGACTGCACTTTCTGCTGAAACACAACTGTCACTTTCCCATTAGATATACTCGCAAAACTTTCCCGATATTGACTAAATGTTGGAGAAAAAAAAAGAAGAAATGCATAATCAAAGCCTTTCATGTACTTAGAGAGTGTCCCCATAAATATCCATATCCAGCGTGTCCCCGTAAGTCTCCATAGACAGGGTGTCCCCATAAGTCTCCATATATGATTCTAACATGTACAGTAATACCTCAGTTTATTAAAGACCCAATCAATGAGTAACCCAAGTTACCAAATGCCTTCACGTAAAATTTTCCTCTCTGAATACGTAAGAAAATTCAAGTTTCAAAATGAAACCAGTACTGTATTTACTTTGCGTGAATACGTACGTACTCTACAGTTGCATGTAACATAATCCATGTATCATTTGTTGTTTTTGTTTTTCAAATAACAATCAAAAAACAAAACATAGAATGGAGATGGATTGTGGATTATTTTCTTAATCCATCATGAAAATGATTATATTCCTAGTTTTTAATATTTCTATTTTTGGCTCAGATCAAAAATACAAAATTGAAAAATGGGAAACTGGACTGAATTTGATTTTTGTATTTAATTGTATTTACGTGACCTGGAGGTTCTGTGCCTTAGCAGTTCAGGTACCAAGACAGAATGTGTGGGTCACGTAAATAAGGGGACTGTGTGGAGGTGGTCAGCACCTACAAATACCTGGGAGTGCAGTTGGATGATAAACTGGACTGGACTGCCAACACTGATGCTCTGTGCAGGAAAGGGAACAGCCGCCTGTACTTCCTTCAACATCTGCAGGGATCTATGACAGATCTTCTATCAGTCTGTAGTAGCGAGCGCCCTCATGTACGCAGTCGTGTGCTGTGGGGGGGGGGGGGGGACGCCCTGAAGAAGAAGGATGCAGCACGCCTGGAAAAACTGGTGAGGAAGGCAGGCTCTGTAGTCGACACAGAGCTGGACAGTGTAACATCTGTGGCAGAGCGGAGGACACTGAACAGCATCCTGTCCATCATGGACAATCCAGACCATCCACTGCACAGCACCATGTCCACACAGAGGAGGAGCTTCAGTGACAGACTGCTGTCACTGTCCTGCTCCACCCACAGACTGAGGAAATCGTTCCTCCCCCACGCCATCAGACTCTTCAACTCCCATAGAAACACTTAACAGACTTATGGACACTGCACAGTAACACTGCACTGTTTACACTTTAACTTTCATGCTGCACAGTCAACTGCCAGGTGTTGGTTTTAGAACACCATGGTCATGTCTTTACTCACTTTGTTCCCCCTACCATCACTACCTCCTGTTTTGTTTTTATTTTTATTACTTAACTAATTTCTGCTAATTGTATTTTATTCGACTTGCATGCCCTTATGTTTCAACTTTTTGAGCTGATGGTGCTGTAAATTTCTCCTTGGAGATCAATAAAGTATCTATCTATCTATCTATCTATCTATCTATCTATCTATCTATCTATCTATCTATCTAAATACAAACAAATATGAAAATCAACCATGACAGGTTAGTCATGTGACTTGGTAAATCACATGACAAAAGTCAAATCAACTCGCAGATCAGGAAAGTTCAATCAAGTCACAAATCTGGCTACTCCAGTCTGACTTGAGTCAAGTCATCGACTCGAGTCCCCCATGTCTGTGCGTGAGTGCAGGGCTCTAGTTTACATTTTTTTATTTCACAATTATTTATTCAGAATAAAATAATTCTGAATTAAATCTCTTTCCTTCATGTTTACATGGACATGTTACTCCAATGAATCTACTGTTAAAACCTACTCCGTTAAATCTACTCCGTTAACCCTACTGTTAAACCTACTCCGTTAAACCTACTCCGTTAAACCTACCGTTAAACCGACTCTGTTAAACCTACTGTTAAACCTACCGTTAAACCTACCGTTAAACCGACTCTGGTAAACCTACTGGTAAACCTACTCAGTTTCATTTTTCACTGTGACTAAACAAACACTATTGACACAATGAAGTGAATAAATGAACATGGCTTTGGACACGTATACAAAAACTACTGCTGCAAATGCCAACAAAGTTTTTTACAACTGTACTTTTACTGCATTTTAGTGTATTTTTAGTACATTTTATTGTAATTTTAGTGCATTTTGCTGTATTTTTGTGTATATTAGTGTATTAGAGGATTTTTGCAAACTTTAGTGCAGGAACGTCAAACTCATGTTAGTTCAGTTCCATATATATATAGATTATAAGGTGCATTAAGTGACGTCACAATTATCAGATCTAAATTCCTCATCACTAAACACAATGAGAATTAATCCATATATAAGGTTCGCTGTGGTTTTAGATAAAACTAACCTTATAGTCTGGAAAACACAGTATTGGTGTCATTTTTACTTTTCATAAAGTCATCCAAAAAGCTGAACTGGATCCTTTTGTTGGGCCAGGTTTGGCCTCTGGGCCTTATGTTTGACACCTGTGATTTAAAATAATTGCTGATAGTGCAAACATGAAACATGTTTATGTTATTTTCCTTTCCCTTTGGGATAAACATGTTGCATTTGTGTCTGTACGCAGCAGAAGTTAATTATGTAAATTATTCTGTTTGATTAGAAAAGGTAAAGTTAACAAGATCACACACAACTGAGTGTGTGTGTGTGTGTGTGTGTGTTCAGAGGTAAAAACACTAAATGTGTCTGTGGACTCTCCTGGTTTTTGACTCATAATCAGGATGTTTGCTCTGTACACAATAGCTCCACTCACTCCACCCACTTTCCACTGAAGCCTGTGGACTGAAGGTGAGGGGAGGGCGGAGTCTGTGGACTGAAGGTGAGGGGAGGGCGGAGTCTGTGGACTGAAGGTGAGGGGAGGGTGGAGTCTGTGGTCTGAAGGTGAAGGGAGGGCGGAGTCTGTGGACTGAAGGTGAGGGGAGGGCGGAGTCTGTGGACTGAAGGTGAAGGGAGGGCGGAGTCTGTGGACTGAAGGTGAGGGGAGGGGGGAGTCTGTGTGTTTTCTCAGGTAGATGAGGGGCTATCCTCTAGAAGTGAAAATAAAGCGTGTTTCCAGAAGGGTGTCCAGGATACAGGCTGCAGGTGTGTCACATGACACTGCAGGTTTAGAAATGACAGATTGTTTGACCTCTGTTGTAAACCCATCTGTTCACATCCTCTCAGGTTTAAATAATGACTCCCCTAAAATATAGATGACAAACATTTCTACTGAAGTAATGTAAAGTATTTGTACTTTACTTCATACTTCTGCTACACACTCAGTACTATCGCCATGACGACCAGCTACTGTTAAGTCAGATTTATTTTTTTCTTTTGTTATTGTTGCATTTTCCTGTGACCCATGACTCAACTAGAATTTTTGGAAATTTCCTCTACTGCTCCGTTAGTAATTAATTTGATTCATCGTGACAGCCCATATATATATATATATATATATATATATATATATATATATATATATATATATATATATATATATATATATATATATATATATATATATATATATATATGTGTGTGTTTCCAGACTCGGAGGCCGTGCGTTGTGCATTCAGGTCCAGGTTCGTCCTCACTTCTTCAGATTTTTTTCCCCCTACATTTTTCCAAACTCATTCATGTGTGTTTTGGTGGGTAAACAGTGGCTTCCATGAGTATGACGTTTATTTTATGGATGTTTCAAGATCACAACAATCTTCCAATTTAAGGCTAAAATAATTAAAATACTAAAACAAATAAAATACACTTCGATTAAATACTTACTTTATATACTTTATAATACTTTTTAAGTCATTTATTTTCCCAGGCCTCTCAGAGCCGCAGGAGCCAAATGCGGTGCCGGAGCCACAGGTTGACTTCCCCTGGTTTAAAGGGTTAACGTCATGTGCTTTTCTGTTGTTGTTGCAGGTATCCGTGAACATTGAGGCAAGCCCATAATGCCGCCCCCCGCTGCAGGTCCCCTCACCGTGCCCCCTCCAGATGGTGGGTGGGGGTGGGCTGTGGTGTTGGGATCTTTTATCTCCATAGGGTTTTCCTATGCCTTCCCCAAAGCCATCACCGTCTTCTTCAAAGAAATCCAGATCATCTTTGACGCCTCCTACAGTCAGATCGCTTGGATCTCCTCCATCATGTTAGCGGTCATGTATGCTGCAGGTCAGTAACTCACACTGGACACCTCAGAATTAAAGCTATTTACTTCATGTTTACAAGGACGTGTCAATTCTGAATAAAGGTTTCCATGGAAACGGGTGTATTCCGCTCTAGTTAATTGGTCTATCAAAGCTGGAGGTACAGAGGGTTCTGATTGGACAGAACAACCGCTTAACGTCTGGAAGAAAACCATGACGTCCACTTCCTGTTTTGAGTTGCTTTCAACTGTTAACATGTTAGAGCAGATACTACATGTGACGTATGACTTTATTTTTGTCAGAATTACGAACCAACAGCTCAACTCAATCAACCATAAGAATCAACAAACTAATGCACACAGCCCAACATGCACGACATCGACCGCAAACATGCACGACATCGACTGCAAACATGCACGACATCGACCGCAAACATGCACGACATCGACCGCAAACATGCACGACATCGACCGCAAACATGCACGACATCAACCGCAAATATAAGACGCAGCTGCTTCTGTCAAACTTATGAAGGTTATGAAACATTGATGTAAGTCGACATGTTTTTACTGTTGGACAGTTTGTGCAGAACTTCTGTCTATTATTACTACATCTGTACAGTATTCTGTCACATGACAGGTCCTGCAATTATTTGTATTTTCTTTTTTATTATTTTGTATTTATTTTTATTCATTTATTTATAAATTTTTATGTGTCTTTTTTATTAATTGTTTTATTTCTTTTTTTTAATTTTTATGTTATGATTTTGACTTTTTGATGAGAATTAACTAAAATTAAATTAACTAAAATAAACAAAATTTAAGTATGGGTGTATATCAGACAGATGTGTCTATTCTTATGTCTGGACATTTTTTATCTTGTAAAAAAAACCTCCTTCCTCTTCCTCATCATCCTCTTCCTTTTCATCTTCCTCCTCATCTTCATGTCACATTAAGGATCCCAGAGGAAACTCATGTCAGTTTGTGTCCTTGTGTTTTGGGATTAGTTAGTTATATATAGTTTGGGTTTTTGTCCAGTGTCTGCAGGACACGATACCGGGAATGTTCCAGGGCCGGCTCAGTACTTCCTGGTTCAGGTCCCACTGGGGCCCCAAAGAATAAAGATCACTGAGGAAACTTTCCACAAAGTCACAAAAAATATGAATGCACACAAAATGAAGTCACATGACATCTCACCTGACACCAATCCTGGTAGAAATATGATTCAGTACCAGTTTTGGTACCACTCTGAGGAACTCAGACTGGTGCTAAATAAAAAATGTCTAATGTCTGCACTGCTAAACAATTTTAAAAAGTAAAAATAAAAAAAAATTATTACACACACACACACACACACATATATATATATATATATATATATATATATATATATATATATATATATTATATATATATATATATATATATATATATAAAAATAAAAAAATGTTCCTCTCGCCCCACGTGGGCGGTGTCTCCTTCAGGCTCGGGTCCTCTACCAGAGGCCCCTCCCACCTGGGCGGTGTCTCCTTCAGACTCAGGTCCTCTACCAGAGGCCCCTCCCACCTGGGCGGTGTCTCCTTCAGACTCGGGTCCTCTACCAGAGGTCTGGGAGCCTGAGGGTTCTGCGCAGGATCTTAGCTGTTCCTAGCAATGCGCTCTTTTGTACAGAGATCTCTGATGTTGTTCCTGGTATCTGCTGGAGCCATTCTCCCAGCTTGGGGGTCACTGCCCCTAATGCTCCGATCACTACTGGTACCACTGTTGCCTTCACACTCCACATTTTCTCTAACTCCTCTTTCAGCCCTTGGTATTTCTCAAGCTTCTCATGTTCTTTCTTTCTGATGTTGCTATCACTGGGGACTGCTACATCTATCACCACCACTGTCTTCTCATGTTTATCCACCACCACTATGTCAGGCTGATTGGCTATCACCATCTTGTCAGTCTGGATCTGGAAGTCCCACAGGATCTTGGCCTGTTTGTTCTCTGTCACCTTTGGGGGGTTCTCCCATCTTGACCCTGGGACCTCCAGTCCATACTCTTTACAGATGTTCCTGTACAGTATGCCCGCTACCTGGTTATGCCTCTCCATGTATGCCTTGCCTGCCAGCATCTTACACCCTGCTGTGATGTGCTGGACTGTTTCAGGGGCTTCTCTACACAGCCTACACCTTGGGTCCTGTCTGATGTGGTAGACCCCGGCCTCTATTGCTCTGGTGTTCAGGGCTTGTTCTTGTGCAGCCATGAGTAGCGCCTCTGTGCTGTCCTTTAGTCCAGCCTTTTCCAGCCACTGGTATGTCTTTTCCATATCAGCCACTTCCTCAATTTGTCGATGGTACACGCCATGCAAGGGTTTGTCCCTCCATGATAGCCCCTCTGGTTCCTCGACCTTACTGGGCTTTTGTTGCCTGAGGCATTCACTTAGCAGCTGGTCATTGGGGGCCATTTTCTTGATGTATTCCTGGAGGTTCGCCGTATATATATATATATATTATATATATATATTATATATATATATATATATATATATATATATATATCCACAGCTGAGGCACTGGAGACTGCTAAGCAAAGGCTCACAGCACTAGCTACCCGCCTAAAGAGATACACAAGAGAGGTAGAGGCCAGGAGAATAAACTAGGTGTTCTCCACCAGGTCTACTCTCAATGGCAGGGGGGCAAGGTGACAACAGACCCACCTAGGGCTGAAACTGAGCAATACTGGAAGAGCATCTGGGAGAAGGAGGCAACACATAACACCAATGCCCAGTGGTTGACGGACTTACAGGCAGAGCACAACAAGACCCAGAACAAGACCCAGTAGTCATCACACTAGCAAACATCCAAACCAGAGTGTCCAAAATGAAGAGCTGGACAGCACCAGGGCCCGACATGATTAATACTTACTGGCTTAAGAAACTGACAGCACTCCATGAACACCTAGCAGCACAGATGAACCAATTGTTGATATCGGGAAACCACCCAGAGTGGCTAACCCAGGGTCGGACAGTCCTCATTATGAAGGACCCCTAGAAGGGAACAATACCATCTAACTACCGGCCTATAACCTGCCTCAGTCCCACACTCCTATCAGGCATCATAGCGACTAAGATGAGTAGGCACATGGAGCAATACATGAGCAGAGCACAGAAAGGAATAGGCAACAACACCAGGGGAGCCAAACACCAGCTACTGGTTGACAGGGCAGTTGCCCGAGATTGTAAGATGAGGAACACCAACCTGTGCACTGCCTGGATTGACTACAAGAAAGCCTATGACTCAATGCCACATACATGGATACTGGAATGTTTAAAGCTGTATAACATCAACAGGACACTAAGAGAGTTCATCCAGAACTCAATGATTCTGTGGAAGACAACTCTGGAGGCCAACTCAAAGCCAATTGCACAAGTGAGCATCAGATGCGGCATTTACCAAGGAGATGCTCTGTCCCCCCTGCTGTTCTGCATAGGCCTAAACCCCCTCAGCCAGATCATCTCAAAGAGTGGCTTTGGATACTAGTTCCAAAGTGGAACATCCATCAACCACCTCCTCTACATGGATGACATCAAGCTGTATGCCAAGAATGAGCGTGAGCAGTTGGTTTATCTTGTTTCTAGTTGGTTTATCTTGTTTCATTTTGTTATCTTTTACACGGGGGTTGCACTAAAAATTTCACTGACATGCAAATACTCAGTGACAATAAAGACATCTTGAATCTTGAATCTTAACATCAATTCTCTAATTGACCTCACCCGGATCTACAGCAAATACATTGGGATGTCATTGGGACTAGATAAATATGGGCAGATGATATCTAGAAGAGGAAAGGTGATCACAACTGAAGGGGTTGACCTACCTGACGGGAACATCACAGATGTGCAGGAAAGTTACAAATACCGGGGATCCCACAGGCAAATGGTAATCATGAGGAGGCAGCTGGGAAGTCAGCCACAGCCAAATACCTACAGAGGGTAAGACAGGTCCTGAAAAGTCAGCTGAACGGCAAAAATAAGTTCCAGACCATTAACACCTATGCCCTGCCAGTGATCAGATACCCAGCTGGGATAATATCCTGGACACTGGAAGAGATACAAGCCACTGATATCAAGACAAGGAAGCTCCTTACCATGCATGGAGGGTTTCACCCCAAGTCCAGTGTCCTGAGGCTGTACACTAAGCGAAAGGAAGGGGGCCGAGGACTAGTAAGTGTCAGAACTACTGTCCAGGAGGAAACGACGAACCTCCAGGAATAGATCAAGAAAATGTCCCCAATGACCAACTGCTAAGTGAATGCCTCAGGCAACAAAAGCCCAGTAAAGTCGAGGAACCAGAGGGGCTATCATGGAAGGACAAACCCTTGCATGGCGTGTACCATCGACAAATTGAGGAAGTGGCTGATATGGAAAAGACATACCAGTGTCTGGAAAAGGCTGGACTAAAGGACAGCACAGAGACACTACTCATGGCTGCAGAAGAACAAACCCTGAACACCAGAGCAATACAGACCGGGGTCTACCACATCAGACAGGACCCTAGGTGTAGGCTGTGTAGAGAAGCCCCTGAGACAGTCCAGCACATCACAGCAGGTGTAAGATACTGGCAAGTAAAGCATACATGAGAGGCATAAGCAGGTAGAGGACATACTGTACAGGAACATCTGTACAGAGTATGGACTAGAGGTCAAGCGTCAAGATGGGACACCCCCCCAAAGGTGACAGAGAACAAACAGGCCAAGATCCTGTGGGACTTCCAGATCTAGACCAGATGGTGATGGCCAATCAGCCTGACATAGTGGTGGTGGACAAACATAGAAGACAGTGGTGGTGATAGATGTGGCAGTCCCCAGTGATAGCAACATGAGAAAGAAAGAAGACGAGAAGAGAAATACCAAGGGATGAAAGAGGAGTTAGAGAAAATATGGAGTGTGAAGGCAACAGTGGTACCAGTAGTGATGGGGGCACTAGGGGCAGTGACCCCCAAGCTGGGACAATGTCTCCAGCAGATACCAGGAACAACATGAGAGATCTATGTCCAAAAGAGAACATTGCTAGGAACAGCTAAGGTCCTGCGCAGAACCCTCAGGCTCCCAGACCTCTGGTAGAGGACTCGAGTCTGAAGGGGACACCGCCCAGGTGGGAGGGGCCACAGGTAGGGAACCCGAGTCCGAAAGAGACACCGCCCATCACCCTAACCCTTAATCAGCCACAGGAACATTTAATTTTTTTATACAACTCAAATTGTGTGGAGAAAAGGTAAGTTTTTCTAATCCAGAAAATCCATCCCATTAGCTCAGACTACAGTAAAAGTTTTTTCTTATTTATGTCGCTGTCACTGTACAGACGTTGAAGTCACATCACGTCATTGTATGGTTTAAAAATTGATAGAGTGCAGTTGTTATTATTAGAAGCTTGACTCACACTGGACTGCGGCACGAAGCACATTCAATCATCCTCCACTCCCAATGATACCCTCTGATACCCACTTATACCCAGTGTGTTGTGTGTGTGTCTTATGGTTGTTCCAGGTCCTATCAGCAGTATCCTAGTCAACACATATGGATGCAGACCTATTGTGATGATGGGTGGAGTTCTCTGTTCTACTGGAATGATCTTAGCGTCCTTCTGCACCAGCGTACTGCAGCTTTATATCTGTATAGGAGTTATTGGTGGTAAGACGCTCTACACTGAACTACAAACTAACATTTACAGTACAAGTACACCACAATAAAAAATAAATAACAGCATTTGGAAAAACTCATGATGGAATAATGAATCGTAATGTAATACCTTAAATATAATACAATTTTATAACGTAATAACTTATTACATTATCAGCTCACACTGTAAAGAATGTTCCCTGAAATTTACAACACTTTACTGCCAAAAAAGCTACCAGTAAATGTCTGTAGAAGTACGGTACTATTCTGTAGCTAGGAATTACAGGAAATCACTGCAAAACAGAACAGTAACATACCAAATTATTTTACAGGTTTTAACTGCTTTTTTGTATTGTAATAACACATTACAATATGAGTTACCATAGCTGAGCTAATAATGTAATAATTTATTACATTATGTGCAAAAACGTTATGTTATGCGCTCATGATTTTATTACATTCTGAGTCAATTATTACATTCTTTCATTAAATTAAAATTATTACATTATGAGACAATTGTTATGAGTTTTAACAGTATGTAAAGTCAAAAATCTAATCAGTTCATTTTCTTGGGTCTCAGGAGGCTAAAGCTATCGCTAGAAACAGTCTTAGTTTGTGTCCTGTAACTTTCCCGTATCTGTCATGTCTCCCAACAGGACTTGGATTAGCCTTTAACCTGCAGCCAGCATTGACCATGATAGGCAAGTACTTCTATAAGAAGCGTCCCATTGCTAACGGGCTAGCCATGGCAGGCAGTCCGGTGTTCCTCAGCACCCTGGCTCCTCTCAACCAGTACCTGTTCAACAGCTTCGGCTGGCGGGGTAGCTTCCTCATCCTGGGGGGCTTACTGCTGAACTGTTGTGTGGCCGGATCGCTCATGAGGCCTCTGGGACCGCCCCCTGGCAAGGTTAAGAAAGACGAAGAGTTACCTGCTGTGACCACCGCCACGAAAGAGAAGCGCACTGCGTGGCAATTCGTCAACAAATTCCTGGACTTGAGCCTCTTCAAACACCGCGGTTTTCTCATCTACCTGTCAGGTAATGTTATTATGTTCCTGGGATTCTTCGCACCGATCGTATTCCTGGCGGCATACGCCAAAGACATGGGCGTGGACGAGTACTCTGCTGCATTTCTGCTCTCCATCCTGGCTTTCGTCGACATGGTTGCCAGACCCTCCATGGGGCTGCTGGCCAACTCCCGCTGGATCCGACCTAAGATACAATACTTCTTCAGTTTTGCCGTCCTGTACAATGGGGTGTGCCACATTCTTTGTCCTCTGGCAGAAGACTACACCGGACTGGTCATATACGCTGTGTTTTTTGGCTTTGCCTTCGGCATGGTCAGCTCAGTACTGTTTGAAACGCTGATGGACCTGGTCGGAGCTCAGAGGTTCTCCAGTGCGGTGGGACTCACCACCATAGTGGAGTGCTGCCCGGTCCTTCTGGGACCACCCCTCGCAGGTACTGTGCATGTTTTTAAGACAGGGGTCACTAATCCCAGGTCCTGGAGGGAAAGTTTTTTTTCCTACTATGGTGACACCAATGTTAGTCAAACTTGGCTTGTTATTGGTCAAGATATGCAGAAGATGGAGATGTGTACTGAAGGATTGGGCTGTTACATTATTTCTCTGCTCCAACGTCCGCATTTCGGTCTAGCGTTGAAGTTGGCATCACCATACTAGGTTAAAAAAAACCTTGTGTCATAGATGTTCTAGTATCCTGCATGTTTTAGATCAGGGTTTTTAGGGGCCACATTCAGCCTGATCTGTTGTACTGAAAAAAAAAACCCCATTAATTTGTGAAAATACTTAGTTTATAAAACTATCTAAATGAAAAAGGTGTGAATAATCTGAAATTAATTTTTTTTTTAAAGAAAATACAGTTCACAGAATGTCTAATTTCACTACTTGTGAAAAATACTTGATGGAAATGATTGGTCTGACTATATTTTTGACATGAATCAATTTACTTTTCTATACTTCTTTTCATATTCAGTTTATATTATTGACTGTTTCACAGTTACCAAAACCATCCTTATTTGTTTTCGATGTGTTTGTTGGTCAAATCATCAATAATCAATTATCAGTCACTGATCACTGATCCTCCATTTGAAGACAACACTTGTGATTGAAATATTTAAGTTGATCAATAATCATAAGCTTAATGGTTATGGTTCATGGTGATCAGTGACATTTAATGACCCAGTCAAAGGTCAATTTACATCACTGTCTATGTTTGACACAAAGACTGTTACATGTTACCTTTGACCTCCAGAAAACGTCAAAATCACGAGATAAAAAAAATTAAATTTTGGTCACGTGATTACCTGGACAGTGATGGCAGCTTGAGGGATCAGCTCCCTGCTCAATTTCAGCAAATGGCAGTTTTGCCTGGTTAATACTTGAATTGAGGAGCGTGTGAACTCTTCCAAAGTGAGATGACTTCCAGAAGAAAAACAAGGGGGCAAGACTTTGATGCCATTGCAGATGCTTTGTTGGAAAAACTGGAACCTCGCCTGGCCCAGATCCAGTATTTCGGTGAACATAATGACAGGAAGCTAACTGATATCCATGAGCACCTAGCATCGCTAACTACAAACCTCAATGCCGTCAGCTCTGAGGTTGATAGCTTCAAAGCTACTACGCAAAGCAACCCTGACACCCTGGATGAACGAGGCCGATCTCTGCAGGACTTAGAAAGTTGTCCCTTCCCTATTGCTCTGCGGGGCCAGCGGGGCTCGGGCCCCTCTGCCTGGGGGTGGTTGTCCCCGGTGTCTCTCCCTTTGAGCCCTGGATCTGCTGGGTCTGTGCGCTCTACCGAGGCCTTGGGGGTGTCGGCGGCTGATCTCTTCTGGGGCGCCCTGGCTGGCCCTGGGGTTTGTGGTGGGTCGGCCTTCCGGTCACCCCCCTGTCCCTTCCTACTGTGCTTCCCTCCTCCTCCCTCCTCTCCTGCCTGGCTGCTCGTTCTCATCCCTCTCCCTCCCCTGGAGGGGCTTGGGGCCCTCCACTGCCTGGGGGGCTGGCGTGGGGGCCAGGTGGTCTCTCGGGGGGGGGGGGGGGGGGGGGGGGGGTCCGGGCCTGGGGGCTGTCCTGGGGAGTGGTGGGGTGGGTGGGTGGGCGCCCTGCGTCCCGGACTTACTGGCTCCGGGGTGGGCATGAGGGGCTCATGGCCCTCACTTCCTCATGGTGCGGCCCGGCCCTCCCTCCGGGGTAGGGTGCTGCATGCGGCTGGCCTGTGGTGGGACTATGGCATCTGCTGGGGCGCTGGTCTGCGACTTCTCTGGGTTTTGGTACTGGCTGGGCCGGTCGGGTTCGGGTGGGCCCACCTTTGCCTCAGGCCTCGGCGGTCTGGGGGCCCTCTGCATCAGTTCCAGTGATCTCACTACCTGTCTCCCCCGCTGCTCTGGCCTAATGGGCCGGACCCACACCAGACTGCCTCTTACTGTGTACTTCACACCTCACTGTTTATAGCTACTCTTAGGCACATATGGGGACACAACAGTTAGGGCCTCGAGAGCAGGTGGGAGCGGGAGGGATGGGCTCTGTGGTAGGGCAGATGGCAGGGCTCTACGGCCTTGTCTCTTCCCCATCACCCCCTTGCTTGCCTCCCCTGCTCTCTAATTTCTTTTTAATGCACCACACACATTCACACCTTGGGGGTATGTCTGGGACGGCTTGAGGAACTTGGGCCAGGGTAAGCTGGTAGGGTAGGCTCCATCCTCTGTGGTCCTCTGGCCTGCCTCTGTTGTGGATTTTCGTCATGGATCAAAGATGTTACCACCCGAAGTTGAGGAGGAAAAGGCTCCCCTTATTTTGACATGTATGTGTCCTTTATAGTCCATTTTCAGATACCAGTCCCCCACACTAAACCTGCTTTAACCAGTTCCTTGACGTCAAGGCTTGTTGCTGTCTCCTAGTACAATCATAACAACAGAACATCCACTCTTACTTATCTTCCAGTCCTTGATACATTTGACACAAACGGTTAGGGCAGTGTGCCCTTCTAACCACAAATATATGTCTTTATATTTTACATACATACACACATATATATATATATAGATATATATAGATATATATATATACTAGATATAGATATATATGGAGAGAGAGATACTGAGACTGATGAATAGCTTGGGCCAAGGGCTCCAAGGAGAGAACAAACAATGCAGGACTCAGGGGACAGCCCTGTCGCGATGATCTGGAAACAGGAAACAGAAGAAAATATGTACGCATCTTAACTGGGGTTAAGATGCGTGCTGACGGGTTAGAATACACAACTTTGATGCATGGGATATGGTAAAATGTCAGGTTTTAAAATTAAATTGTCTAAATCTGCACTACTTCATTTGAATGAGGCTGTCCTGAATTCCAACATTTCTGACATTCCTATTGTTGGGTATTTTAAATACTTGGGCATTGACATTTTCTCTTCTTTAAACAAAACTGTTAAACATATTTACTTATTTGCAAAAAATACTGTTTTGAAACATATGGAAAAATGGGTGCTCCTCCCTATGTCTCTCCAATCCTGAGTCTCTATATTAAAAATTAATATCCTACTTACAATCAATTTTGCCAGCTTCATGCTTCCTTTACCACCCCCTACTGATTACTGGACTACATTACATTCAGCAGTCTTAAAATTAATTTGGAAAGGGAAGCGGCCGACAATGAAGATGACCACCTTAGGGAAAAATGGGAGAATGGAGGATTGGCTGTTCCTGATTTTAAACTATATTTTTTGTCTTTTGTGTTAAGGCCTCTTCTTACCTGATTTAATCCAGATATGACCAATTTATGGCACATTTTAGAGTATGCTAAAACAGAACTGTGGTCATTCCATGATGATCTTTTTTCTAATATTTCTAATAAACAATGTCAGCTATGATTCGGACATATAATCTCTCATTTTATTAAACTCTGGCAGGTAGCAAAAACTTTCTCTAGAATAGATTATAAATGTCATTCTCATTCTCCCATATTTAACAATAAGTTACTCCTGATTTGTGGGAACAACAAGGGATCCGTTATTTAAAAGACACCTTCAGTAACTCAGGTGTGCTAGACCAGATCGATAAAACACTTTCTATTTACCATGCTCTTTTTTTTCTATTTCAAGATTCAAGATTAATTCAAGATTCAAGTGACTTTATTGTCATTATACAACAAGTTGCATAACGAAATTAAAAAGTGTCCACACCAGTGAAAGTTTACATAAAAAAATAAATATCCAAGTTACCAAAAAATAAATAATGCATTAAATATATTATAAAATGTCATGTATTGTACTAAAAATAGATAATTATTTTACAGCATTCAGAAGTGCAATGGTTGATGGGTAGAAGCAATTTTTAATCTGTGGTGATAGATCTGAAGTGTCTGCCTGAGGGCAGACGTTTAAATAGTCCATGCCCAGGGTCAGAGGGGTCTTGGAGGATCTTTGCAGCATTTTGGAGGCAACAGGACTTGTGCAGATCCTCCAGTGGGGGGAGATGACTACCAACTATCCGCTGTGCATTGCGTCTGATCCTTTGGAGCACTTTCCTCTGTCCCCATGTGCAGCTGGAGAACCATGCAGAGAGGCAGTAGTTCAGGAAACTCTCCACGGTGCTGCGGTAGGACACCAGAAGTTGCTTCCTGTTGTTACTTTTTCTGACAACCCTCAGAAAATAGAGTCTCTTCTGGGCCTTCTTCACCAGCTCTGCAGTGTTTAGTCCCCAGTTCATATCGTCATGGATGTGAAGTCCCAAGAAGCGAAAGCCTGAGACCCTCTCCACACAGACCCCGTTGAGGTGAAGAGGCTGGATGTTGTGGCTCAACAACCAGCTCCTTGGTCTTACTTGTGTTCAGGAGTAGGTTGTTGTCATGGCACTATGCCGACAATCGCTCCACCTCTTCCCAGTAGGAGGACTCAACCAGCCCTGAGATGAGCCCCACAACTGTGGGGTTGTCAGCAAATTTGATGATGGTGTTCCTGTGGTGGGTGGGGGTGCAATCATGGGTATAGAGTGTATATTGGAGGGGGCTCAGCACACAGCCCTGTGGGGAGCCGGTGCTAACGCTTATCACTGAGGAGAGGTGGGGGCCCACTCTGACCATTTGGATGCGCTCTGTCAAAAAGTCTTTAATCCAGAGGCAGGTGGGGTGAGGAAGTCCAATGTGTGATAGTTTGGTCACCAGCCTGTGGGGGAGAAGGGTGTTAAAGGCAGAACTAAAGTCTAAAAAGAGGATCCGTGCATAGCTCCCTTGATGTTCTAGGTGGGACAGGACAGCCTGGAGAGCAGGGATCATAGCATCCTCTGTGGACCTGTTAGTTCTGTAGGCAAACTGGTGTGTGTCAAACAAGGGGAGGATGAACGGTGTGACGTGATTCCTGAGGAGCTTCTCGAAGCACTTCATCGCAACAGGGGTTAACGGTATTGGCCTGTAGTTATTGAGGCTGTCAACAGTTGTTTTGGGGGAGAGGAAGTATGATTGAGGATTTAAGACAGGTCAGAACGATGGACTGGCACAGGGACTGATTGAACATCCTGGTTAGAACTCCAGCTAGCTCATCTGCACAGTTTTTCAGTACTCGCCCCAAGATGCCATCATGTCCAGCTACTTTCCGTGGGTTGACAGACCGCAGTGTTCGCTTTACCTCATGCTTCTCCACTGTAAAGGTGAAGGTGGAGTTGTTTCTTCCTGGGTGAGGTCCAGAGGTCACAGCCCCTGCCACCTCGAACTGGGCAAAGTGGTGGTTGAGCTCCTCAGCCAGTGATGCATCACCAACCACAGGGCCCAGATTGGTCCTGGAGTTCATGATGTACTAGACGCCTGACCACACCTTCCTGTTTGTTGTTGCTCCGCAGGTGGTCCTCAATCTTCCCCTTGTAATCCAACTTGGCCTTATGGATGCCCCCCTTCAGATTGGCATGGGCTGAGTTGTAAAGAGCCGCATCACCAGACCTGAAGGCAGTATTCCTCACCTTCAGCAGCTTCTGGACCTCCCTGGTCATCCAGGGTTTTCCATTGGGGTAAACTCGAATGTGTTTTTCCACAGTGACAGTGTCTGAGCAGTGTTTAATGTAGCTTAGTACACCATCACTGAACACCTCCAAATCTGGGTGTTCAAAAATGCCCCAGTCAGTCCTCCTGTAACAATCCTGCAGCTACTGGGAGGCTCCTCTGGCCAAGTTGTGACTGTTTTTGTGGTCGTGGGAGCAGTTTTCCTGAGTGGGGTTTTTACCGGGATCAGGAATAATGTGACATGGTCAGACTGGCCCAGATGTTGGTGAAGACTTTATCCAATGTGTTGGCTCCTCTGGTGGCACACTTCACGTGCTGGTAGAAATTGGGCAGCACTGATTTAAATCCACCTGGTTAATATCCCCTGCAACGATGTGCACGGCGTCAGGATATCTGGTCTGCTGGATGCTAATGCTGCGGTGTAACAGTCCTGTGGCTATGCTAGCATTAGCATCTGGAGCTATGTAAACAACGGTAACCACAACCACAGTAAACTCCCTGGGGAAGTATGTGGGCCTGCATTTTACTGTCACATAGTCCAAGTCCAGGGAGCAGTGACCCCTGCAATCGCTGTATCTGTACACCACCTGTTGTTAACGTACAAACACAGCCCCCCCCCAACCCCACTTTTCCCTGAATCACTGGTTCTGTCGTGACTGTGTACCGTGTAGCTTGTTAGCTTGATGGTGGAGTCTGGAATCGACGAGGGAAGCCATAATTCTGTGATCAACAGAATGCAGCTGTTTTTGACGATGTTGTCGTTTGCCACCCGCAGCCTCAATTCGTTAATTTTGTTCACAAGGGATCCGGCATTTGTGAGGAAAGCACTGGGAAGCAGTGGTTTAGCAGGCTGTCTCCTTAGGCTTCCTTGTCCCTGCAGCCCCACTTTTGCTTCCTCTCCTTGCGCTGGTTCTGTATCCGACCAGTGTGGTTGACAATCCATGGAGAGCCAGAACTCCTCGCTATGTCTTTCGGTATTTGTGAAGGTGTAGAAATTCTGTTGTGATGCTTCTCTCTATCATAACTGATCTTAATAACTTTAAGCCAGCTGTAGGTATTAGTCACCTGCCTGAATGAAAATGCAAAGCACTGAGATGAGGAGCACTGAGCCACTGTGTCCAGGCTCGCCACCATGTTTACAATTAAGATCTGCACTCTAAGCACAAGGTGTACCTTGGGAAAGTCCTTTACCCACCCATCTGCAAAATGTACTGTGTCTAGACTTTATGACTTTTTCATTATACCCAAACAGTCTACCTATTGAGAGGATCTGGATGCACGACTGCCCAGATTTAAGTGAAGAATTGACTGGGGTGGCGTTTGGTCCAGTATCTCAAAGGTGTCACACAATCCTGATCACCAACACATTCATTATAATTTCATCCATAGAACCTACATGGCCCCGGTTAAAATATACCATATGAAAACGTTCCTTATGCACTTTATGCCCAACAAATCCCACAGCACCTTTCTCCACAAATTCTGGGACTGTCCCTGTATTTCAGTTTTGGAGTAAAGTTGTGTCCTGTTTGTCTTGTTTGTTTAATATCAATGTGCCTGTTCAAAAGCATGTATTGATTCTCAATGACTTGTCTCCTCATGCTGTAACTGGAGTAACTCAACAGGCAATCTATGCAGGGCTAACTGCTGCTAAAAAGATGGTAGCGATGGGGTGGAAACCCCACCATGAACTCTCAATACAACACTGGAGCCTCACGTTTCTGGACTTTACATACTTGGAACTTTCCACAGCGAGAGTCAATGGAGCCTCAGAAAAGTTTTTGGACTACTGGGGCAACTTGGCTGACTATCAAGAACTTGATGGGACACGAGAGTTGTTTTGTATATTTGTTTTGTGCTTATTTCTTCTTGTTTTTGCCTTTTTGGAATTGTGTGTCTACATGTTTGGTCTCCCTTAACCCTCCCTCTTTTTGTATGACCTGGTCTGTAATGTTATGATAATAAAAATTGGATCACAAAAAAAAAAGTAAAGTAAAAATCCTGCGATTAAAAGTAAAAACCATGTGATAAAAAGTTAATATTCCAAGTCATTAAGCACAACCAGAATGAATCCATTTATAAGGCGCACTGTCTTTTTTTGAAAACATTCAAGTCTTTTAAGTGCTCCTTATAGTCTGGAATATACGGTAATATTATCCTGACATGTAACAAATGTCTTATTGTCTAATATTCTTTTTGTCTTTCAGGGAAGCTGGTTGACATCACAAAAAATTACAAGATCATGTATTTCTGCTGCGGAGCTGTAGTGATTGTAGCCAGTATTTGGCTTTTCATCGGAAACTTCATCAACTACAAACTGTTGGAGCGTGAGAAGAAAGCCGAAATGTATAAACGCACTGAGACAGAAGATCCTGACCAAAACCAGGATCAAAAGGAGGCTGACGGGGATGCCCAGGCGTCGCAGGAACTAGTCGACCAAAGTCAAAAAAACACTGAGGAGCCTATGCAGCGGGAAACCAACATCTAAACCCTTCCATCATGCTAACCCACCACCAATCACCATCACTGCAACTGTGCAACACCTTCAACTATGATCAAACTGAGCTTCAAACCAAGAGGTGCCTGTCAGGTGGACTCCAGGAGTCATTCTGGGTCCTATACACTTCTGTTCAACTGCCAAAGCAACAGCACTGATGTAGGAGACCCTGGTGTCCATGATGGGTCTGGAAAACTAACAATAAGCAAAGAAAACAACTCTGGAAAAACTCTCTATCTGAATTTATGTCTAATAGTTTCAATTCTCGTCCAAATATTTCACAATTTTACTTAAAATCTGAATCACCAAAAGAGGAAGTTTACAACAGTTCTGTTTACATGGCTTTTTATTCCTGTTTAATATACAATAAAGGTTCATTCTTCTTTCAGATGAACCATGTAAACAGTTAAATCCAGTTGAAAATGATCATTTCCTCCACGAAGGATGTTGTGTTTTTATGTTTGTTTGTTTGTCAGTAAAATAACTCATAACGTTATGGACAGATTTTGATGAAACTTTCAGAGATGATTGATAATGTGTCAATGAAGAAACCATTAAATGTTGATCTGTAAAAGTCAAAGGTCAACAGTTCAAACACATCAGTGGTGATATCTCAGAATCCAGACCAGATAGTATCAGGTGCTTTTTTGCTTCACTTCGTCTGACCTTCTGACCTCAGATGAGATAACACCCATAGGCTCCATGACGTCACGTAAAGACGTCACGCGACGTCATGTAAAGACATCACGCAACGTCACGCGACGTCACGTGAAGACGTCACGCAACGTCACGCGACGTCACGTGAAGACGTCACATGACGTTACGTAAAGACGTCACATGACGTCACATAAAGACGTCATATAACGTGGCACCAATGGTATATTTGGTAAATGTATGACCTTTAACCATAAAGCAGGTTATTGACATATTTAGTTAAATCAGACAATATCTTGTGCTTCATATTTAACATTAGATCTAACATGTGACATTTGGTCATTGTGCGACGTCACATAACGTCAGAGTGACGTCATACGTGGTCGAATATTGAAATGGACATATGTGAAAAACAGGAGCCAGGATTTCTGGGAATGTTTTTAAACCCTCTAAGGGATTGTTAATGATCCATAAAATAAATGGTTAGTGAACACAGAACACTAGTTAATAAAGAAGTTCTGAACATCCAGATCCAAACCTTGGCAGATTTAATGTGTTAGCGTTAGCGTTAGCATAGACTGGTTCTGCTTCACTGAGGTCTGAACTCTACCACTGATCTAGTTTAATGTGTTAGCGTTAGCATTAGCACAGACTGGTGCTGCTTCACTGAGGTCTGAACTCTACTACTGATCTAGTTTAATGTGTTAGCGTTAGCGTTAGCACAGGCTGGTCCTGCTTCACTGAGGTCTGAACTCTACCACTGATCTAATTTAATGTGTTAGTGTTAGCTGGTACTACTACTATTATTATTACTATTTTTACTACCATTATTTAATTTATCATTATTATTACTGCTATTACTACTACTATTATTTAATTGTTTCATCATAATTATTATTATTATTATTGCTACTACTATTACTATTATATCACTATCATCATCATTAGTATTGTTATTGTGGCCAAATAACTGAAATATTCAAGGAATAAGAACATAAACAATCGTCCCAGAAAACGTGTACCTCTTCTGCGGTTTAAATAACTCTGCTGGAGTAATGTGTTTTACAGCCCTAATGCTGTGTTATTTCCTGGAAATTACCTCTTTGTTTTTCAGGTAATTAAAAACATAAGTAAACCTTGGATTCTTCATTTCAATAACTACAGATTAATTTCAAACAATTGTCATTTTACTAAACTTTAAATGGAAGCTGTTTACATTATTTATTAACTAGAAACTGCAGAGTAATTACACTGGAAACCGCATGAAAATAACATGGAAATTACCTGTAATATATTCTATTAATATTCATCTAATATGACTATATAGAATATATTCTAAGTCAATTATGCCAATTATGTTCAGAATACATTGTAAAAAGACAGATACGTCTGTGGCAGTCAATGAGTTCATGTCGTAATTAAATAGTTTGATGTTATAAAGATAAAACGCATCTAATTGATTGAACGATAGGATGCATGTTTAATAAAAAAAATTAAGTTTAGTTTATGTTTAGTCGTCTATAACTTAAGTTGCTTGGAAGCCTAACCTTTAAAAAAGGTTATAGGTTTTTTAGGTTATTTTTGAAATGTGTTGAGTTTAATAAAAAAAGTACTTACTAAATTGTTTAGTTTTTTTTTCGGGGCGGGGGGGGGGGCTGTGTAGCCCAGGGTCTCAGATGGCGTTAAAGTGCCACTGTGTGTGTAACTAGGAATAAATGATTACATTTTGGTGGTGTGGAGAATACATTTCAAAGGGATCCAGAATCCAGGATCTGTTGTGGATCACCACCTATATCTAATCATTTTTAAATCTACCCATTACCAACCTCCCTCAAAAGTTTCATCAACATCCGTCCATAACTTTTTGAGTTCTCTTGCTAACAGACAGACAGACACTCTTTGGTGGACGTCATAAAAAGACGGTCGTTGACTAGCGTATGTTGGAATGAAATGAAAACACAGCTCTGCAGAACAGGAAAATATGTTTTTACCCATCGACTGTTTCATCTTTATTTTTTTAGTCAAATGTTTTTTAGGGTCTTCCGTCGCTAAATACTGCGACAAACTGCCTGAAATGTGTCGAAGACGTGAGTCGTTCTGCTGCAGACAATGAGTTCAAATGTTTCATCAGATGAATTATCTATGTTAATATCTTCTGTTTGACATCAGTTCTCTTTATCGGACTCAAACCTTCCTCTTTCGCTGATTCTGTCTGATTTAAAGTTTGATGAAATATTTGGATCAAAATGTGACCATGAAAGTGTGAACCAACATGTGAAAAGGTTCCAAACATATTGAATGAGATCATCACTCTTTTTTTGTTTTCGTTCTTGGCGTCTTCACCTCATATCAGCTGATATGAGCTGAGGGAAAAATCAATTCGAACAAAGTGACTTTTACAATCAAACTGTGGGGATGATTGTTTTACATATTTAACAGTTCCACATTAAAAAGAAATTTAAAAAAGAAGAAGATAAGCCACAAAATAAACAAAAACAGCCCAAATTAACAATAAAATGAACAAAAATTTAAATAAATTCAAGTAAAAATTAACAAAGTAAAAAATTAAATGTATAAAAATAAACTAAACGAACAAAAGCGGCTAAAGTGGACAAGAAAAGGAACAAAAATGAATAATAAACCAATAATATAAATAGTAAAATTCTTTAAAAAAAAAAAGTTAATGTCAGATGAAGATAAAATCTAGAAATAAGAAAATACATAAAGGAAATTTAAATCGGAAATAAATGCAAGGAGAAAAATTAAAAAAGCAAAAAGCTCACTAGCTCCACTTGTTGATGGTGTTATTTGCAACGGATCAAGCTTTGGCATTCCCACAGCACTGAAACAGCCCCCCCCCCTTTAAAAATATTTCAGATAATCCAAGGAATGTATTTGAATAAAGAAATTGAAATGTCAGTCATATAGAGCAGATGATAGAAATGAAAATGGTGTATGTTAAACGTATGTATAGAGACTTATGAGGACGTCCTAAGATTGAATGTAATGTCCTTTTAAGGCCTTAATCAGGTATGTAAGAGCAAAAAAAAAACATCTGTATAATAGTAGTTTTTCTTTAACACTTTATAAAACATACACATATTCAACTATGTATGAACCATTTTATACCTATTAATGTTTATTAATATATTTATACACAATTATAAACATTTGTTCACTTGACTACAAATGGTTTATTCATAGAAAAGAGGAACAAACGCTTTGTTTATGAACAAACATTAACACATAATTAAAACACAGTGAATTGTGTGTAGTTATAAAGTGTTATTTTTATTTTGCCAGAGCCCATGAGCAATACACTGCAGAATATTTGAATGCCCAGGGGAATGTGTTTGTGGGAACAGGGAACAGCAGGTTTTGACTCATTTATGCCTTGAATGTAAAATAATTAAACCAGATCAGTTGTACAGTCAATACTTGATAGTATTCTACTAAACTGTGTGTTAACTGTGACACCTTTTATTTTTGCTGTGATTTAACCCTTACATTTCAGATCAAATCAGTCTGTGGTGTTTTTAGTGTTTGTTAAAACCATGAGATAAAATAATCACATTCCGTTGTTTCCTCATGAACTAATTCACTAACAAAGGGGTTTTCAAAATGTGAGATAGGGCCTCCTCTAGGGGCGGGGCCTCCCCTAGAGAACTGCAGGGGAGGTGTCCATAAAAGTGCAAAAATGTCGGGGGGCTAAAAACACACAAACCAAAAAGAAACCCTAAAAATGTTACGATCTCAAAAGTACGACAGTGTTAGAGCCACATGTGAAGAAAAAAGTATTTTTGATATAATGGGTCGAAATTTTGACATTAATCTCGAAATTCAGAGAATAAAAATGAAATCAAATTTTGACATTAATCTTTAAATGTGAAGAATAAACCATGTAGCTGTGGGACGTTTGATCTGTCAATGACGTTCAAATCCACATTTGATTTACACTTTATTCTTGACATTTTGAAATTAATGTTGAAATTTTGAGATTAAAGTCGAAATTTTATTTCATCTTCATTCTCAACATTTTAAGATTAATGTCGAAATTTCAACATTAAACTCAAAATTTTGACATTAATCCCATTACATCAAAAATATTTTTCTTCACATGTACAATAAAATTCAAACATGCATGTTTTAAAAACATACAAAGGTATTCAAATTAAAAATGATATTAAACAACAAATTAAAGAAATAAAAAACAAAAATAATCATGTTTATTAATGTTTATTTTATCTTTTTTTTTGGGGGGGGGGGGGGGGGGCTCACTATCAGAGTTTGAACACCCCTGCACTGACACATGATATTAAAACACTTGGAAAAAAAATACTGACTTTACTAATGTTTCTGGAATAACATTTGAATCCTGTATAAACCTGTGTCATAATGTCATTGTGTTGCCGTGGTTACCATATGTTGTATATTCTGTTATCTGTAAACATTTCATTTGTTCAAAACCTGAAGCTTTTGGTCAAAGGCCAAAGCTGTGACTAAACCCTGTCCTGCCAAAGACAAACTCATTTTAATAACAGATGTTATTTTCAAAGCAATTGTCAACAATACTATTGTTTGTTTTTTTCCCTTCATTTCAATGGGTGAACGTGCATCTGCTGTAAATTATGGGATGTCCACTTGTGTTCCAACAGCCTATTTTCATCATCCCTCCTGTCGTCCTCGTATTGTCTATACGTCCACAAAAACACCAGTGTTTACTAAACACCACATATGAGCAGCTTCTTTCAGTTTCAATCAGTTTTGCTCAAAGAAACAACTTGTCATTCACTGTCAATTGTGTGAATATCTGACTTTTCCCTCTTCACCTGCAAAAAACCCTGTTTATTCAACAAACGTTAGAGGAAACAGTCACTAGCTGTGTTTCCATTACAGTTTTTCGCAAAACAATATCGATATTCCTCAAATTTCGACAAAGTATATTTGTACTTTGAACGTGTTTCCATTGACGGTTGTTCTCGGTACGAGCGTCGTAACTTTCGTGAAATATCATCCCTCGACATTTCACTACTGTCACCTTTGGAGCTTCAGATCACTTGAGCGCAGTATCACCCTGATGTTAGAGTGAATGAATCATCTAATTCTCTGGTCAGTAAAAGTCACTGGCAAACTCTTTAAAGACACTACCATGTAAAACAAACCACCTGTCCCACATTATAAGGGTCTGCACATGTGGTCCCTACATTGTCAGACCAAAATATTAAGTGTAAATATACTTGGTACTTAACAACAACAACAGGTTACAGGTTGTCATTTTCACTCTGAGACAAGTGACCATGTAACCATGTAGTCACATGGTCATACATACATTTGCCGAAAAAGTGTTTCCATTGTGCTTTTGCGATATATAACAATATCGAAATGTTTGAAAAACCATCGATATTTGAGTGTTTTTTCGAAATTCTGGTGTTTCCATTACCAGTTTTTTATAGCGATATTTACATTTTGCGAATTTCCAAGGGTAATGGAAACCGCTTCTGAAAGCTGCTTTAGATCCAATGGGAATTCACAAAGGGTTAATGCGGTTCCATGTGGGTCAGATCAAAAGGTTAATGCGGTTCCATGTGGGTCAGATCAAAAGGTTAATGCGGTTCCATGTGGGTCAGATCAAAAGGTTAATGCGGTTCCATGTGGGTCAGATCAAAAGGTTAATGCGGTTCCATGTGGGTCAGATCAAAAGGTTAATGCGGTTCCATGTGGGTCAGATCAAAAGGTTAATGCTTCTGTAAAATCTATATTTGAGGGGGTATAAAGCCCTTCCCTTGACCCTTTAGGCTTTACATGTGGACGTTTCTAAATTGAGTGTTGGGGGTGTTATTGTTTCTAGTCTTTACTTTTTTACTTTCCTGTGGTTTATTTGTTTATCCTTTTGGTCTCTGTGCTGATGCAGTTGTTTTGTTTTCACACCAGTGTGTGTTTTAACACCAGTCTTCACTCTGTCCCAACAGTCACTTATGTTCATCTATCCTGGTTTTTTCCACCTTCATTCTGGACAGAAGTTGAAGGAACTCAGTAAAAGTACTCCATTACTCTACTGAAGTAGATTAGTTTGAGGTATTTGTACTTTACTGGAGTATTTCTTTTTCTCTAAACTTTTCCTCCCTACATTTACAGACTTTAAACTGTTTAGTGACTGGGAATTTAGACATTTTATTGAATAATTTAGACTTTAATGATGATGATGAAAATACACTAATAAAACATAAGTCACTTCAGAGGGAAAATCAGTGGAGGACAGAAACTGGGACTTTTATAAGATTATAGTAAGGACTTTTCATCTCATAATTTCTACTCTTTCTTATAATTATGGATTTCTTAATCTTATTTTCACTCTTTATGTCCTAATTATACTTTTAAAAAAAATCTTATAATTACTTTTATCTTATTTGTGACTTTTTTGTCCATTTTCTGTCTTTTACACATTAGAATTAAGACTTATTCCAGAATTTAGACTTTTCCTCAGAGTTTTGGCTCTTGATCTTATAACTGCATTTATTATCTCATTTCAAAATGTTATCTCATAATTAGGCCATTTTATCTCATAGTTTTGACTTTTTGTTATATTTAAATCTCATAATGATACAACTGAGTAATTGTACTTTTTGATGTTTACTTCAGTAACAAAGTTGAATAAGTACTTCTACCAGAGTATTTTTTTCCACAGCGGTACTGCTACTTCAGTACAGAATCAGAGTACTTTTATGACCTCTGTGTTAATAACTGTGAATGTTACTGAAAATTCTGCACTGATGAGGCAGTGAAATGTCTGTGTTCACTGTCCCATGTGGATAGGGGAGGAATGCACTGCAGTACAATCACTCAATCAAAATAACACTGCCCCCTGCTGGTGTGTAACCATCTACACCAAGAGCTTCACTTTAAACAGGAAAACACCACTTTTCCTGAAGCATAACTTTAGGTGCAATAGATGATCTCTGTTTCTACCAGAATTGTATCTTTTAGGTGGAATAGATGATCTCTGTTTCTACCAGAACCAAAGACCGTATATATACAGAGGTCTAACTCCGCTCTGCACAGCCCTGTTTACAGTGACGTGACAGCTCCACAGCGCCCTCTATCGAGCGTGGAAACCAGTGCTAGCCAGTGTCTACCACCAGCCTTTGAATGGCATAATTGCACGATCATAAAAAAAGTCAAATCCATTATTAATTCATCGATTGATTGCTAAATAAGATTGGAATTAATAAAAGATCTCATTGGCCTCACTTGTTTTCAAGTTTTTCAAATGAACACGTCAGGAAAGACAATTAATGGCACCTTGTTCTTTTGTTTCTATCCAGTTGCTCGATTCCTTATTACTCACATCAAACCATCACACTACTTGATTTGAAAAGTGTCGATTTAACTGTTTCAATTAGAGTAATAAAATCAACTCAGGATAGATTGATTGACATTGATGATCATCAAAAGTTGACAATTATTAAAATAATTTATAAAGAATTTATCAGATATAGTACATCCTTATCAGATGATAATGTTTTGAGTTTAATATATAATGTAATTTTTGCACAATATTAAAAGAAAAAACGCAATGAGTTTTTTTTATTGTTCTTTATTAATAAAATCATAAAAGTAATAACAATCACAAAGTAATATAACATAAAAAGAATGGACAGTGAACAGCATTAACATTGTCATTAACAACCTTGACCATTTTTGTTCAGACACCATCAGTCACATGACACATAATAATCACTAAATAAACATGGATCCAAACTAATCAAAGACATATTTAAACACTGATGGAGTGTAATTAAATGTGTATAAAAATTGCATCTTCTGTTTTATAACTGTAAAAATTTGAAATTTGTCAATGTAAACATTTTATTTTGTGTGTCAGATTAGTCTGGTTATTTTAAATTACCAAGTTTTGTCAGGTTTTGTTTGTGAAATGAAAGGGAATCTGATGGCGTGTGATGCAGCATTTTTCTCATTGTCGGGGCTGTGTTTTTACCTCATTATCGCCCATAAACAAACATTAAAACGCTATATTTTAATTAAACAAAAGCCTGTTTCTGGATCAAAAGACTTGTTTTACCTGGTATCATCTTTAGGGTTAGTGATGGTTTGATCTGAGTAATAAGGAGTCGACCAACTGGATAGAAACAAAAGAACAAGCTAAACTAAACTAAGCTAAGCTAAACTAAGCTAAGCTAAGCTAAACTAAACTAAACTAAGCTAAACTAAGCTAAACTAAGCTAAGCTAAACTAAAATACATTTTACAATTTGATGTGATAACACTGGTCTACAAGTACAATGCTTCTGGAAAATAAAACTAATGAATATTCCTGCATGTGTTAGTGATAAGGAAAACTGAAGTCTTTAATGTTGGTTGGCTCAAGTTTCCATCATACACTGCCCATCCCAAAAAAAGTTAGACATGTAATATTTCATTGCATGACCTTTGGTTTTGATTACAGGAGACTGACACTCAATTTAACTAAGATAATAGTTGGGGTTAGAACAAGTTATTTAATCTAACTGATGCAGTCAGTGTCCTCTCAGATTGGACACCACTAGGATTGATCAGCTGCGATTAATTGTCTTTCCTGACATGTTCATTTGAAAAACTTGAAAACAATTAAGGCTAATGAGTTATTTTATTAATTCCAATCTTATTTATCAATCAATCGATGAATTAATAATGGATTTGACTTTTTAGTGATCGTGCAATTATGCTATTCAAAGGCTGGCAGCAGACACTGGCTAGCACTGGTTTCCACGGTCGATAGAGGGCGCTGCGGTCACGGCATTGTCATGGAAAACAGGGCTGAGTTAGACCTCTTTAGATATAAGCTCTTTGCCAGAACTGTATCTTTAGGTGCAATAGATGATCTCTGTTTCTAGCATGATGTTTTTTGACTGCAGTATATTGAGGTCAGAAATATTGAATTGAATAATTTTTTTCAACCAGGATGTAAGTGTACTATCCTATCACCTTCCTGTAAATATAATAATGTCAAAAAAAGATTTGTGTGATTTTACATTTTACATTTAAACAAAATACACTGAAAATGACACAATGTAGAAATAAGATTAAAACACAGACTTAATTAGGACTGGATATAAAATGTACCACTAACATTGTTATTATTATTGATCATATACTACTGTAGCATTAGCTTTAGCATTAGCTGTAGCTTTAGGATCTGATGTTTTGTTTTTAAAAACCTTTGAAATGTGTCACAGAGATTAGATTATTTTCAGGTTTGTGTGAGACTAACTTTAGAGAAAGGGGGGAGAGAGGGATGAAAAGAGAGAGAGACAGAGAGAGAGATGGAGGGATGAAGAGAGAGAGCAAGAGAGGGAGAGAGAGAGCTCCTGAGAGGTCATATACAGATGGAGCTCCTGAATTTTTTTTTTGCTATAAACTAAGAAAAAATAAATTCTAAGTGGAACAAACTTGGACATTTTACAAAGACTCGAAGAAGACTACAATATCTTTGACATTTTCTTGTCATTCGACTAGAAAAACAAACTTTTTTTTGGACAAAACCACCTAGAGGAATAACAGAACAAAAGACTTACAAGGACCAACTGAAGGACTGTTTTCTCCTTAGAGGAAACCAAAACAAACACCTGGTGAGTACTGCAACTTTTATGGCAATACATTCAAGGTGAACACATTTGGAGACAAATATCTAAACCTAGATGGAAACTAGACATCCAACTATGACTTAAATACTAATGCTACTCGCTTAAATGGTAAAGTTGGCTGCAACCGCAAGTAACTCCAAGGTGTGAAAAAAGAAGATGTGAAGCCACTTCAACCAGAACAATGGATGACGCAGAAACCCACAGCCTATCGTGGCTGTGGCTCAGTTGGTAGAGTGGGTCGCCCAATGACCGAGAGCTTGGCGGTTCGTGTCCCAGCTCTGGCTGTCCACATGTCGAAGTGTCCTTGGGCAAGACGATGAACCCTGACTTAGGCCCCCAGTAGGACTGACCTTAGATCTTAGAAACCTACTGGTGTATGAGTGTGTGTGTGAATGGGTGAATGTGAAGCTAATGTAAAGAGCTTTGAACCATGAAGGTGGAAAAGAACTATATAAGTGCAGAACATTTACCATTTATCGTCCACACACACAAATCAAATTCAGCAAAGTACCCAACAAAATACACAAACGACACGCCAAGGAAAAAATACAAAGAGGACCTTCTGAAGAGCAACCCAGAGAAACTATTGCAGACTGTACAAAAAATGGAAAAACCTCAAACTGCATCTTCGACACTGAACAACCTAAGACATGGCACTCCACCATAAAAGAGCACTACCCTTCCGTTCAGAATAGTGGTTTTAGTAGAGGATGGACAAAACAATCAACAAAACCCAGATGACGATCCCTGCCAATCTGTAGAGCACCAAGCCAACAAACACAACAACCACACCTACAGAAGTTAATCAAACAAAACCCACAAACTGATCTCCTCATGGACTCAAATGGGAAATATGTGGAAGAAAAAATATTATTTCCAAACCACACAGTCAGAAAACTCAAGTGCCAAAATACCAGTCAGGCAATGGAGCTACTGACAGAGGATCACCTGGGAACCCCTACCCACATTATCATCCATACAAATACACACAAATAATCTGCAAGCACAAAGAGAGGAAGTAACAACATCTATCAGGAGAATGAGAGAAAAAGCTTTCTCCACTTTCCCCGACTCAAAGGCAGTGATCTCTACACTACTTACTACCTAGAGGGGATTTCCACCCAACTTTTATCAAGAGGATAAACACACAAACCTCCAGGGAATGTGCAATGAAGCCAAATGTATACTTGGTATCAAACCCCACCCTGGACCACCGCAGTCTGTACGACCAACTGCACATGTTAAAAGCAACTGTTCCAATTTATGCCAAGACGCTTAAAGATGCTGCACTCAGAGAGGAACACCCCATTTAGAAGACACCATGACGCACCCAGAGGACACCCAGCAGCTACCCAGCCCAGGCGCAGCCCTCTAATAATGGATTAGATTTATATAGCGCTTTTCAAGGCACCCAAAGCGCTTCACATTAGTGTTCCATTATTCATTCACTCTCACATGCTCCCTCTGGTGGTGGTAAACCACATATGTAGTCACAGTTGCCCTGGGGCAGACTGACAGAAGCGTGGCTGCCAACCTCTCATAATGCAATGCACAAGTCGTGAGCAGAAGCAGCCCCACCCTGCGACTTAAGCATACACCCGATGCTCAACAAACTCTACACAATCCTGATCCAAACATAAATTAAATCCAGTATAAAGAACACCATAAACCATGGAATACAAAGCCTTCACCATCTCATTCTGGAACATACAAGGCCTGAGGTCGACCGCCTTTGGTATCAAGAGCAGGAACCCAGACTTCATCAAAGAAATAGCAAACACTGACATGATCATTCGACAGGAAACATTGTACAGAGAAGACGGTCAAACTGGCTGCCCTGTAAACTACAGAGAGCTGGTAGTACCATTCACCAAAATAACAAATGTCAAACCTGGAAGAGACTCTGGGGGAATATTCATATGGTACACATCAGAACTAACCCATTTCATCAAGCCAATCAAAACAGGAACTTTTTACATTTGGTTAGAAATAAACAAAGAACTTACCACAACTGAGAAAGACATCTTCCTATGTGCTACCTACATACCACCAGTTGAATCACCATACTTCAACAAGGACACGTTCTCTATCCTGGAGGAGGACATAAAAAACTTCATTCTCAGGGCCACATTGTCAACTGTGGAGACCTAAAGACCAGAACATGACACACTCAGAACACAGGGAGACAAACACTTACCGGAAGGTGAAAATATTGACTGTCCAACATGTCCTCCAAGACAGAACACGTCGTGGTCATCTTTCGCCTATCCGGGTCGCAGGGGCAGCAGCCCCAGGAAAGAAGCCTAGACTTCCCTTTCCCCAGCTACCTCAGCCAGCTCCTCCAGGGGAATCCTGCGACTTTCCCAGGCCAGCCGAGAGTTATAATCCCTTCAGTGCGTCCTGGGTCTGCCCCGAGGTCTCCTCCCGGATGGATATGCCCGGAGCACCTCTCCAGGTAGGTGTCCAGGAAGCATCCTCACAAGATGCCCGAGCCACCTCAACTGGCTCCTCTCGACATGGAGGAGTGGCGGCTCTACTCCGAGCCCCTCCTGGATGTCTAAGCTTCTCACCCTATCGCTAAAGCTTAGCCCACCCACCCTGCGAAGGAAACTCATTTCGGCCGCTTGTACCTGTGACCTCATTCTTTCAGTCAGATTGAGACTCAGAATTGTTTTATTTTCATTGCAACAAGTACAATGGGAGGGTAAGGTGCAGGCCTTTCAATGCAAGAGATAGGAAATATGTATTTAAAGTTTAAGAAAAAAAAGTACAAATCCATAATATTAAAGTACTAAAACACAAAAACACAATATACAGATACAAATTATGAAAATATAAAAACAACCTCTATATACATGGTATTTTGCACAGTGAATTATTATTATTGCACATGAAAATATTGTAAACTGTGTTTGCATTGTTCATGATAAGGAGGTGTTTATGGTACTGACAGCTGTTGGAAAGAAACCATTTTTCAGTCCATTTGTCCTGACTTTGATGGCTCTGCACGGTCTGCCTGAAGGCAGCAGCTTGAACAGGAAGTGGCCTGGGTGTTGAGAGTCCTTCAGGGTAGTGTTGGCACTCCTTAGACAGTAAGAGCCGTGAAGGTTTTCCAGTGTGGGAACAGGGCACCCCATGACTTTCTCATCCATTTTGGTGACCCTCTGCATTTGCCACTGTGCAGCTGGTGGAGTGGTAAAAAGACACAAGCAGTCTCTTGCTGATGTTATTCTTTCTGAGTATTCCCAGGAAGTGGAGTCTTTTCTGTGCCTGTTTGACCAACTGTGTGGTGTTCTTATTCCAGGTCAGTTTGTCTTCAATGTGTACCCCCAAAAAGCAGAAGTCACTGACCCTTTCCACACTGGTACCACCAATGACAATGGGCTGGATGTCCGTTTTCTTTTTCCTGAAATCCAGGATAGTTCTTTTATTATGGTTGTGTTCAGGAGCAAGTTGTTTTCTCTATGCCACACTGTCAGTTGTTGCACCTCGTCCCGGTAAGCAGACTCATAACTTCCTGTAATGCAGCCTATCACTATTGAGTCGTCCGCATACTTAATCAAGGTGTTGCTGGTGTGGATGGGGGCACAGTCAGAGGTGTAGAGAGTGAAAATCAGGGGGCTCAGCACGCAGCCTTGAGGGGAACCGGTGTGAGGGCTGTAGAGGTGTAGGCGCCGATCCTGACCCTCTGTGGCCATTCTGACAGGAAGTCCTTAATCCAGGAACATGTGGAAGGAGGTGGACCAAGGTTCAGAAGTTTCCTCACAAGATTGTGGGGAAGTATTGTATTAAAAGCTGAACTGTAATCCACAAAGAGAAGACGGGCATAGTTTCCTTGTTTCTACAGGTGGGTCAGCGCTGTGTAGTGCTGTGTTCAGAGCGTCCTCTGTTGACCTGTTTGCCTTGTAGGCAAACTGTTATGGGTCCAAGGTGGGGGTGATGAAGGTTGTGATGTGACTTCTGACCAGTTTATCAAAGCATTTCATCACCACTGGTGTCAGTGCCACTAGTCAGTAGTCATTGAGGGTGGCTGCAGGGGATTTCTTGGATAGAGGGATGACAGTGGATGACTTCTGACAGGATGTTACAGTGGACTGTGTCAGTGACCTCACCTCATGCACACATTCGCCTGTCGTCTTTCTACACACATTCACCTGTCTTTCTACACACATTCACATCTTTCCATTTAACCTTCATTTAACTTTAACTAATCGTGGTGCTGCTGTCTGACAGAACAAACCTTTAGAAGTCAGGAAAAGCCTGCGGCCACAGATGACATGTCTTCACTCCTGTCTGCTCCACTAGAACATTCTGGAAGTGTTCTGCTACTTTACCCACTGCACATCTGTGACAAAAAGACATTATCTTAATTTATTAAAGAGCAGCCGCTCACACTGTTCTGTAAATTATTATGATGAAGTCCATGATGACATGCATTTTATCCAACATTCAATTTAATTGATTAAGTGATTTTAATGTGAAATATTTAATGTGTTTCATAACATAGTGGAACAACTGATAATATAATAAACTGATAATAAAATAATATATTGATAATATAATAAGCTGATAATGAAATAATCTTTTGTTAATATAATCAACTGATAATTCAATTCAATTCAATTTTATTTATAAAGCCCTAAATCACAACAAAGTCGTCTCAGAGGGCTTTACAAAAACACAATCAACTACAGAAATACATGAAAAGTCCCAAACATCCCCTGTCCTTAGACCCTCCCCCTGTCCTTAGACCCTCCTTCTCAGCAGAAAAAACTTCAAAACCCAGTGGGAAAAAGAAGAAATGTTGAGGAGAACCATATTGAAGGACAGATCCACTCTCATGGACAGACAGACTATAGATGTCTCTACATTTAAAATTAGGCTTAAAATATTCCTGTTTGAAAAAGCCTATGGTCAGGTTAGCTAAAAATTATGTGGCTCATAAATCATGTATATATGATGTATGAGTCACAGTTCAGTCTAGGCTGCCCTAGGAGTTAGAATGCTGGGGGAAGTACAGACACTGAGTTCTTTTTCTCTTTCTCTCCCTCACACCTGTTTCTGTCATTTTTATAACCTATCTTTCATACCAAGTCTGTTCATGACTAGTCACCTGGTGTCCCCTTTCCCCCCTCCCCCCCTGGGGGGAGTGGTGGCTCTCCTGACAGTGTCTGCACGGGAGCCATGGACGACAGGATCTGCAGTATCTCGCCTGTGCCGACCTGTGACCCCCGGACCACCGCCCCTGCCTGTCTGGACCAGCCCCGCCTTCCTGCATTTATACATGGACGTTCATCTATAGTCTGTCCGTCCATGGGAGTGGATCTGTCCTTCAATGTGGTTCTCCTCAAGATTTCTTCTTTTTCCCACTGGGTTTTGAAGTTTTTTCTGCTGAGAAGGAGGGTCTAAGGACAGGGGGAGGGTCTAAGGACAGGGGGAGGGTCTAAGGACAGGGGATGTTTGGGACTTTTCATTTATCTCTGTAGTTGATTGTGTTTTTGTAAAGCCCTCTGAGGCGACTTTGTTGTGATTTCGGCCTTTATAAATAAAATTGAATTGAATTGAATAGATGAATGTCCATTTATAAATGAAGGAGGGGGGGCTGGTCCAGACAGGCAGGGGCGGGGGTCTGGGGTCACAGGTCGGCACAGGCGAGAGACTGCAGATCCTGTCGTCCATGGCTCCCGCGCAGACACTGTCAGGAGAGCCACCACTCCCCCCGGGGGTGGGGGGGGTGGGGGGGGGGTGGGGTGGGACCAGGTGACTAGTCATGAACAGACTTGTTATGATAGATAGGTTATAAAAATGACAGAAACAGGTGTGAGGGAGAGAAAGAGAACAAAGAACTC
This sequence comes from Siphamia tubifer, assembly GCA_020466265.1. Lineage (NCBI taxonomy): Eukaryota > Metazoa > Chordata > Actinopteri > Kurtiformes > Apogonidae > Siphamia > Siphamia tubifer. The sequence continues at coordinate 46,305,452 of CM035790.1, forward strand.
AGTGTCTGTACTTCCCCCAGCATTCTAACTCCTAGGGCAGCCTAGACTGAACTGTGACTCATACATCATGTATACATGATATATGAGTCACATAATTTTTAACTAACCTGACCATAGGCTTTCTCAAACAGGAATGTTTTCAACCTAATTTTAAATGTAGAGACTGTTTCTGCATCTTTAATATTAAAGGGAAGATGATTCCATAAGACAGGGGCCTGATAACTCAAGGCTCTAGCTCCTACTGTACTTTTAGAAACCCTAGGAACTTTCAATAAACCTGCATTCTGAGAACGAAGGGTTCTATTGGGTTGGTACGGAACCAGATCATCTTTAAGATAAGAGGGGCCCATACCATTAATGGTTTTATATGTAAGGAGGAGGATTTTAAATTTAATTCTAAACTCAACTGGTAGCCAGTGAAGGGTTTGGAGCACAGGGGTGATAGGGTTAGGGGTCAGGGGTCAGGGTTTGGAGCACAGGGGTGATGTGTTCTCTTCTATTTGATCCTGTTAATAATCTTGCTGCTGCATTTTGAACCAGTTGAAGCTTTTTAGGGAATATTTAGGACACGCTACAAGTAAGGAGTTACAATAATCTAATTGTGATGTAACAAATGCATGAATTAATTTTTCTGCAGTCGTTTTAGACAGAATATTCCTAATTTTGGCTAATGTTGCACAGGTGAAAGAAGGCTGTTCTGCATGTTTGGTTAATGTGCCCTGACCTCTGACCTCTAACCCTTTTAATGAAAGATCTTGATCAAATAAAACTCCTAAATGTTTAACTGTGTCACTGGGTGTTACACTTAAGTTGTCTACAGTAACTATGTGGTCAGGTAGGGAGTCTGTGGTATTTTTAGGACCAATTATAATGACTTCAGTTTTTTCAGGGTTCAATAAAAGATAATTGGCACTCATCCAAATTTTAATGTCTTGGACACATGTACTTAGTTTATCTATTTGTCTGGTCTGATCAGGTTTAATCGATAAATATAGCTGTGTGTCATCCGCATAACAATGAAAATTAATGCCATGATTTCTAATGATGTTACCTATAGGGAGCATATATAGTGTAAACAAAATAGGCCCAAGGACTGACCCTTGAGGAACGCCATAATTAACTCTGGAGGACTGCGATGATTGTTGATTAACGTTAACAAATTAGTAGCAATTTGATAAATATGATTTAAACCAGCAGAGGGCTGCTCCTCTAATACCTATCTCACATTCTAATCTGTGCACTAAGATACTGTGGTCAATGGTGTCAAAGGCTGCACTAAGGTCTAATAACACCAGGACCCATATTAATACGATGTCAGCGGCTAATAATAAGGCCCCGTCCCATTTGTCCCCCTTAAAACTTCCACTTGGTTTTAAGTGCCCCTAAAAAGTAAATTCCACTCATCAAGGGGAAATAATTCCCCCTGAAAATGGGACACCACTCGCGAAGTGAACGTAACAAACGTGCTCACGTCACACGCTGACAAGTCTACCCCGCCAAATATGAAACCACCCCTCCGTGAGACTGACAGCAGCTGACTACTATTTACACAGAGGACAAATGCCCGTCCCAGCTGTGTTGCCTGTTGTGTTGGTTCTGTTTATTTACCTTCGGGATGCGCAGAGAAGAAATGCGACAAACAGAAGACGCATTCGCCTTTCAGTGTTGTCTCAGGTATGTTGATTTATTTAAATATTTGGATGTATTTTTTCTTCAATAGTTGGCGATTTATAACATTAACGTTAGCATTACCGCTAGCTTGACAAGGTAACATTACCGGTCCAGTTCCTCCAGCTGCGGCCGCCATTTTTGTTGTCAGAAATCAGTCGGCTCGCTGAGCTCGCAGTGCATCATGGGTAATTTCATCTTCCACTCAAAACGAAGTCCGCAACCAACCTCACTACATTTTGAGGGTTGATTTTAAGGGCAAAATCGCACTCCCACTTGCTCCCCTAGGTAATGGGACACCCTACCCCTACACATGAACGCGCAAAATCTAGGGTTAGGGGAAATTTTAGGGTTAGGGGGAGAAATGGGACAGGGCCTTAGTCATTAGTAACTTTAACTAACGCTGTTTCAGTGCTATGATGGGCACGAAAGCCAGACTGAAACTGTTAAAATAAACTATTATCCTGCAGGTATTGGCACAGCTTTTTAACTATTACTCATTCTAAAACCTTTGACAGGAAGGGCAAATTGGATATAGGACTATAATTGGCTAGAATGTCAGGATCTAAGGTAGGCTTTTTCAGAATTGGTTTAATAACAACATATTTAAATGACTGCGACACATATCCAGTAGTTAATGAAGTGTTAATAATAATGTGTTACCATCAAGTTTAGCTCATGTTTCCAGTGGAAAACTCACATGACAGTTGTTTGGTTGTATTTGTAAATCTAGTTACACTTTAGTTGATGGGTAAGTTTATGACACATTCATATCAGCTGTCACAAACTGCCCATAAACTGGCCATCAACTGCCCATACACTCTCATAAACTGCCATACACTGTCACAAACTGTCATAAAATTCCCATATACTGCCTATAAACTGCCCACAAACTGCCACAAATTGTCACAAACTGTCACATACTTCCCATAAACTATCATATACTTCCCATCAACTGTCATAAACTTCCCATCAACTGTCATAAACTGCCCATAAGCTGCCCATAAACTGTCATACACTCCCATAAACTCTCATAAACCGTCACAAACTGCACACAAACTGCCAGAAACTGTCACAAACTGTCCATAAACTGTCACAAACTGTCACAAACTGCACATAAACTGCCCACAAACTGTCACAAACTGTCCATAAACTCTCATAAACTGTCACAAACTGCACATAAACTCTCATAAACTGTCACAAACTGCACATAAACTGCCCACAAACTGTCACAAACTGTCCATAAACTGCCCACAAACTGTCACAAACTGTCCATAAACTCTCATAAACTGTCACAAACTGCACATAAACTGCCCACAAACTGTCACAAACTGTCCATAAACTGCCCACAAACTGCACATAAACTCTCATAAACTGCACATAAACTGCCCACAAACTCTCGTAAACTGCCCATAAACTCTCATCAACAATCACAAACTGCACATAAACTGCCCACAAACTGTCAATAAACTGCCCACAAACTGCCCATAAACTCTCATACACTGTCACAAACTGCACATAAACTGCACATAAACTGCCCACAAACTCTCACAAATTGTCACAAACTGCGCATAAATTCTCATAAACTGTCACAAACTGCACATAAACTGCCCACAAACTGTCCGTAAACTGCCCACAAACTCTCATACACAATCATAAACTCTCACAAACTGTCACAAACGGCACATAAACTGCCCACAAACTGTCACAAACTCATAAACTGTCCATAAACTGCCCACAAACTATCATAAACTTCCCATAAACTGTCACAAACTCTCATAAACTGGCCACAAACTGTCACAAACTGCCCACAAATTGCACATAAACTGCCCATAAACTGCCCATAAACTCTCATAAACTTCCCATCAACTGTCACAAACTGCACATAAACTGTCATAAATTGCCCCTTGTTTTTTTCACATACAATGTCCAAACAGACCAGAAAACATAAATTTTGACAGTCAAAATGCAGGCAAATATTCAGTGTGTGTAATGCCTGTTGCACGCAAAAACTGTGCTCCCCTGATATCCTGGATTATACACGAGAGAATGACAACTTTCAGTGGGGATGACAGTATGATCGAGAAAGGGGATACGTCTTTGGAACTTCTGAATCAAAGAGGGCTACATTTTATTCACCTCAGCACAAGAAGTTTACTTCCGAAAATCGATGAGTTAATGGATTTTATTGCAAGGACAAAAGCGGCAGTGATCGCTGTGACTGAGACGTGGCTGCACAGTTCCTTTGAGGAAGACAAGATCCAACTGCCTGGTTTCAACTGTTCAATTAAATTTTATTTATAAAGCCCCAAATCACAACAAAGTCCTCTCACAGGGCTTGACAGAAACACTGTCAAGAGAACCACCACTCCCCCCAGGGAGGGGGGGGGGGGGGTGACTAGCTATGAACAGACTTGGTATGAATGATAGGTTATAAAAATGACAAACACGTAGACAGAGAGAGAATGAAAGAACTCAGTGTCTGTACTTCCCCCAGCATTCTAGCTCCTAGTGCAGCTTAGACTGAACTGTGACTTCAGTCTGTTTTTAACTAGATAGGCTTTCTCAAACATGAATGTTTTCAGCCTGATTTTAAATGTAGAGACTGTGTCGGCCTCTTTAATATTAAAGGCAAGCTAATTCCATCAGACAGTAACCATGGTAACTAAAGGCTCTAGCTCCATGAGACAGTAACCATGGTAACTAAAGGCTCTAGCTCCTACTGTACTTTTACAAACCCTGGGAACTTTCAATAAACCTGCATTCTGAGAACGAAGGGTTCTATTGGGCTGGTATGGAACCAGATCATCTTTAAGATAAGAGGGGCCCATACCATTAACCCTTGACCCCTGACTCCTAACTCTAACCCATACTGTAGGAGCCATGAAGACAAAGTAAAGGTTAGATTGTATTCTTGATTTGTTTTGGTATTTTTGTTGTCATTGGTGGCAGTGTTTTGTGGAATCTGAGTCACGGGAATATGGGCGGTGTCACTTAGTTGATTTAAGCACCTGTTCACCTGTGTTCACTGGGGAAGAGGATTGAGTGGGTCACCGTCGGAATACGGCTTTGATGCTAATGCTATTTCGCTAGCAATTACGAGGCTGGCTTTTACCGCTGCTTCACTGACTTGTCGGCTCTGGATGAAAGTTGACTGTTGTTTCCTCAGACCCGCTTGCAATTCGTTGATCTTATCTCTTCTCAGTTGTCCTTGCAAGCCGTCATATTTTTCACTGTGAAGAGTCTCGTAGTGGCGTCGAATATTATATTCCTTCAATACCGAAACTTGTTGCAAACACACCAAGCACAAAGATTTTCCGTGCATTTCTATAAATAAATAGGACGTGGTCGATTTTTCATTGAAAATTCTACACTCCGTATCTACTTTTTTCTGTTTGGATAATGACATTTTGGCTAATGAGGGTGTAGGGGAGGGGTAAAGACCAGGGTAGAAACAATGTCGTAACAAGCAGCAGATGGCGCATTGATACCGTTTGCTTTGTTGGGTCTGTCTCAGGGACAGACTGAGGCTGTTGTCTTCTTCTCTGATCAAAACAATGTTGTCTTCTACTCTGATCAAAACAGTGTGCCCCCTAGCGGATAATCAATGAATTGCATCTTATTAAAAATATTAATTCCGTGTCTTTTATGCATTTTTTCACTTTTGAAGTATCCTGTGGGCCTAATCGAACCTCCTTGAGGGCCGGTTCCGGCCCGCGGGGCGTATGTTTGACACCCCTGTATTAGATGGATTAGGCTTTATCCAAAATGTTCATAAACCAACCGACATTCACAGACACACCCTCCATCTGATCTTAACACTTGGTATTGAAATTAATGACCTCATCATTTTTACCCATAATCCCATACTCTCAGATCACTTTTTAATGACCTTCCAGGTTTTGTTTGAGGATATTTCTACCTCAGTGATTAAAACACAAATGAAAAGGATACCATGTGACCGTGCTGTCTCAAAGTATAAAGAGTTAATTCAGTCACTATTTGTGTCTATGTCATGTGATTATGTAAAGGACACATTTAGTCCCAGTATAAGTGATGAGTTAGTCGATAGTACCATGCTCACACTACAAACTACTTTAGATACAGTCGCCTCCTTAAGTTAAAATCTACTAAGATTAGAGTAACCTCCCCATGGTACAACGCTGACACTCGCTCCATTAAACAAACAACACCTAAATTAGAGGCAATGGCGCCGATCCAATTCAGAAGATTCTCTCAATGCCTGGAAAAATAGCTTAATAAAGTATAATCAATGTTTGCGTACAGCCAAAACTAGATATTACTCATCCATAATAGAAGAAAACCAGAATAATCCTAGATTCCTGTTCAGTACTGTAGCCAGACTGACAAACAGACACACCTCCGTGGAACCAGTTATTCCATCCACGCTCCATTCTGAGGATTTCCTGCAGTTCTTTAACAATAAAATATCAACTATTAGAGACAAAATAGACACATTTCTCCCAAATATTAGATCAGAAAAAGTAGTGCTTTCAAACCTAGGCCTTTTTATAAATCCCTCTGTAACACTAAATAATTTCACCACTGTAGACCAAACTGATGTCATATCTATTATCATGTCTTCCAAATCATCACCTGCCTCTTAGATCCAATTACAACTAAACTCTTTAAACAGATTCTGCCCCTAATTATTAGCACTGTCCGAAATATAATTAACACTTCATTAATTACTGGATATGAACCGCAGTCATTTAAATATGCTGTTATTAAACCAATTCTGAAAAAGCCTACCCTAGATCCTGACATTCTAGACAATTCTAGGTCTATATCTAATCTGCCCTTCCTGTCAAAGGTTTTAGAACGAGTAATAGTTAAACAGCTGTGCCAATTCCTGCAGGATAATAGTTTATTTGAACAGTTTCAGTCTGGCTTTCGTGCCCATCATAGCACTGAAACAGCGTTAGTTAAAGTTACTAATGACTTATTATTAGCCGCTGACATCACATTAATATGGGTCCTGGTGTTATTAGACCTTAGTGCAGCCTTTGACACCATTGACCACAGTATCTTAGTGCACAGATTAGAATGTGATATAGGTATTAGAGGAGCAGCCCTCTGCTGCTTTAAATCATATTTATCTAATCCATAACAATTTGTTAACGTTAATCAACAATCATCGCAGTCCTCCAGAGTTAATTATGGCGTGCCCCAAGGGTCAGTCCTTGGGCCTATTTTGTTTACATTATATATGCTCCCTTTAGGTAACATCATTAGAAATCATGGCATTAATTTTCATTGTTATGCGGATGACACACAGCTATATTTATCGATTAAACCTGATCAGACCAGACAAATAGATAAACTAAGTACATGTGTCCAAGACATTAAAATTTGGATGAGTGCCAATTATCTTTTATTGAACCCTGAAAAAACTGAAGTCATTATAATTGGTCCTAAAAATACCACAGACTCCCTACCTGACCACATAGTTACTGTAGACAACTTAAGTGTAACACCCAGTGACACAGTTAAACATTTAGGAGTTTTATTTGATCAAGATCTTTCATTAAAAGGGTTAGAGGTCAGAGGTCAGGGCACATTAACCAAACATGCAGAACAGCCTTCTTTCACCTGTGCAACATTAGCCAAAATTAGGAATATTCTGTCTAAAACGACTGCAGAAAAATTAATTCATGCATTTGTTACATCACAATTAGATTATTGTAACTCCTTACTTGTAGCGTGTCCTAAATATTCCCTAAAAAGCTTCAACTGGTTCAAAATGCAGCAGCAAGATTATTAACAGGATCAAATAGAAGAGAACACATCACCCCTGTGCTCCAAACCCTGACCCCTAACCCTATCACCCCTGTGCTCCAAACCCTGACCCCTAACCCTATCACCCCTGTGCTCCAAACCCTTCATTGGCTACCAGTTGAGTTTAGAATTACATTTTAAATCCTCCTCCCCCCATCCCCCCCATCTCAGAAACCCTCCAGGTTTCTGAGAGATGGGGCTGAGGTACTATCCAATATTCTCACACACATTATCAACCTTTCAATTACCCAGGGTGTGTTTCCTGATGAGCTGAAAAGGGCCAGGGTGGTTCCTCTTTTTAAGAAAAATAGCAAAACCGAAGTTGGTAACTATAGACCTGTTTCAATTTTATCTATTGTCTCTAAGGTATTTGAACGTCTGATTTATGACCAAGTAGAGGACTATGTTGTCAGAAATAACTTACTCTACGAGTTTCAATCTGGTTTTAGGGCAGCCTACTCCACAGACACCTGTCTTATACATCTCCTGGACTATGTGCGGTCAAAATCTGAACAAGGCAAATTTGTTGGCATGGTACTTTTGGATTTATAGAAGGCTTTTGACATGGTAGATCATGCCGTGTTGTCATCAAAGTTGCGCTGTCTGGGATTTTCTGGACTTGCCCTTAGGTGGTTCACTTCCTACCTCTCGGGAAGGTCTCAGGTCTGTGATGTGGAAGGAACTCTCTCAGACTTTTTGCCCATAACATCGGGGGTTCCTCAGGGTTCTATTCTGGGGCCCCTGCTCTTTCTCATTTACATAAATGACCTGTCAGCTGTCACCCAGTGCAAGCTACTGCTGTATGCAGATGATGCTGTCTTGCTTGTCCCTGGTAGCAATGTAAAGGCTATTGAGACCACCCTGGGAAAAGAGCTTGAGACCGTCTGCCTGTGGCTGGTTGACAACAAGCTGTCATTACACTTAGGCAAAACTGAATCCATCCTATTTGGGACCAAAAGAAATCTGGCAAAATCGGAGGGACTTAATGTTTTGTGTAACGGCTCCAAAATCGAAGCTAAACCCAGTGTGACCTACTTGGGTTTGATTCTGGATCAGTCGTTGTCAGGTGATTCAATTGCTTTTAAGGTTTTAGCTCAATGTGCTAGCAGGATGAAGTTTCTGTCCCGCAGGACAATCCACTTGGACTTCTCTATCAAAAAACTGCTTGTGTTATCTCTTATCCAATGTCACCTGGATTATGCTTGCTCTGCATGGTTCTCTGCGGTCAGTGCGAGACTAAAAAGAAAGTTTCAAACCATTCAAAATAAGGCCATCCGTTACCTTTTAGGGGCTCCACCCCGATCCCATATAGGCTACGAGGAGTTTGCCAGAGCTGGCTTGCTGCCAGTTCATCTCAGAGTAGAACAACTCAAGCTAAACCATATGTTTAACATTGTTAATGGTCATGCCCCATCATACATCTCTGACAATATCTCTCTGGTCAGCACTGAACACAGCCACTTCACCAGAGCAAGCATTCGCTCCTGCAAAATACCTTTAGTGAAGTCAGCAGCTAGACATTCCTTTTTTTATTCAGCCATTATGTTATGGAATTCATTGCCATCTGCTGTTCAGATCTCAGCATCTTGCTATGGTTTTAAAAGGCAAGTTCGGAATATCTTATGGAACAAAGTGAGAGTATTGTAAGTTTTGGCTGTAATGATTATGTATTTGTTTTACCCATGTTTATTTTTTATTTTTTTATTATTGATACTTAGTCATTTTCTTGTTGTTTATGTGTGGTGGAGTTGTTTTGCCCCACTGTTTGTTTTAACACCAAGGACCATGCTGGAAATAAGCCCAGTGCTTTTGCATGCCATCCTTTGGATTGCCTCTTGTAAGGTTCCAGAATAAAATCAATCAATCAATCAATCAATCCTCCTTACATATAAAACCATTAATGGTATGGGTTAGGGTTAGGGGTCAGAGGTCAGGGATTAATGGTATGGGCCCCTCTTATCTTAAAGATGATCTGGTTCCGTACCAGCCCAATAGAGCCTCTCAGTATGCAGGTTTATTGAAAGTTCCTAGGGTTTCTAAAAGTACAGTAGGAGCTAGAGCCTTTAGTTACCATGGTTACTGTCTGATGGAGCTAGAGCCTCTAGTTACCATTGTTACTGTCTGATGGAGCTAGAGCCTTTAGTTACCATGGTTACTGTCTTATGGAATCATCTTCCCTTTAATATTAAAGACGCAGAAACAGTCTCTACATTTAAAATTAGGTTGAAAACATTCCTGTTTGAGAAAGACTATGGTCAGGTTAGTTAAAAATGATGTGACTCATACATCATGTATACATGATGTATGAGTATGTATATGTATGAGTTCTTTCTTCTCTTTTTCTCTCTCACACCTGTTTGTGTCATTTTTATAACCTATCTTTCATACCAAGTCTGTTCATGACTAGTCACCTGGTGTCCCCTTTCCCCCCTCCCCCCCTGGGGGGAGTGGTGGCTCTCCTGACAGTGTCTGCACGGGAGCCATGGACGACAGGATCTGCAGTGTCTCGCCTGTGCCGACCTGTGACCCCAGACCCCTGCCCCTGCCTGTCTGGACCAGCCCCCCCTCCTTCATTTATAAATGGACGTTCATCTATAGTCTGTCCGTCCATGGGAGTGGATCTGTCCTTCAATGTGGTTCTCCTCAACATTTCTTCCTTTTCCCACTGGGTTTGGAAGTTTTTTCTTTCCGAGAAGGAAGGTCTAAGGACAGGGGGAGGGTCTAAGGACAGGGGATGCTTGGGACTTTTTCATGTATCTCTGTAGTTGATTGTGTTTTTGTAGAGCCCTGTGAAACAACTTTGTTGTGATTTAGGGGTTTATAAATAAAATGTAATTGAAATTGAAATGTTTATATGGCAGCACACGGCAGTTCAATTTTAAAGTAAAAGAACTACTTGTGTCAGCGCTGGTGCAGTGTCATTTTGACTCTGCCTGTTCAGCATGATACAGTGGCCTGACAGTGAAAATTAAAAATAAAATGCAGGTTATGCAGAACAACATGATCCGTTTTATATCAGGTACACCATCTAGATATCATGTTACTTTTGATGATTTTAAGAAAGTGGACTTTCTGCCTGTAAAGCTAAGGGTTGAACAGTTGAAACTGAATCACATGTTCAATATCAATGGCATTGCTCCGAAGTATCTGAAGTTGTAAAGGTGAATACTCAACATGTTCATGTTCAGAGCTAGCATCCTCCTGTAAAGTACTATCTGCAAAAAGCATCCCACGAAGCTCTTTCTTTTATACTGGGATTATGTTGTGGAATATCCTCCCACTAAACATTAAAATGGCAGAATCTAAAAGGGTTTTTAAACAAAAGGTTAGAGTTTTTTGTGGAATAAAGTAGAGAATTAGGCAACGTGATTGTATTTATGTGATATTTTGTTGCATGTTTTTGTATGTCTTGTCCTTTCCATCAGGGACTATGTTGGAAACAAGTGTTTACACTTTTACAGGTTATCCCTATATTCATAAATACACCAAACCAAACTGTCATAAACTGTCTTAAACTATGACAGTGAGTGTGTGCAGTGGTGACAGAGTTTAACAGCAGATAAAATCAGACAGGACAGATGTGCCTTGGTTTCCTCTTCCACTTTTGATGACACTACACTTACACAGGCCACAGCCAATGGGATGGACCTTTTTCACAGTAAGTGTAAATACGTCAGAGGAGCGTTACCGAACATCCTGGTTTGTTTGGGGGTTTTTTGTCTGCATTTGTTCTCATTGTTTAACACCACAGAGAGGGAGTCAACATTGTTTGAGATCAATGCATTGTTTAGTCTTGCAGCCAAATATTTTAATATTTAGTGCATGTGTGTGACCATCAGCGGTCCTCCCTGAAAGCTGAGCAGACATCCTTTATTAGAACTCTCTATTATAAGCCAGGGAGGACAGTGCTACACCTCAGTGATGTGTGGGGGAAACAAAGACTGGACAGGACGAACAGGGACAGAAATTAACAGGCGGTGCTATTGTAATTAAAGATTGTAAGGTGGTGTGTTATTCCAACTACTAACTGTCCATCAATAAAAATAAATAAATCGAAAAAAGAGAAGAAAAGCAAACCAGCACAATAGAAAAAGAGATTCAATAAATAAATAATGAAACAAAACAGTAATGAGCATCATAGTTGTGGATGACTTGATAGTATAAAATAGAATGCAATAGAATAGAATAGGCCAGAAGAGGACACTGGTGCAAAAGAATTTCCTGTTCAACATCCAGACAGTAGAAAGCCGGTAATATTGAAAGAATCTTTTCAAGTCCCTGAAGAAATTTTACACTTTTAACATTTGCAGATATTGAGAGAAAATTCATGAACGAAAAAAAAATTGATAAAGGCTACGATTTTTTCAGTTAGGAAAAAATATAAATGTAAGTAGACAGAGCCCCGGGGCTAAGTGCTACTGAAGTGATAAGTCCGTCCACCTGTCATTACTCTGTCCACTTATACCTAGGACTAGGATTATGTATGGATAGTATAGAGGACATGGATTATTTGACTATTTTATATTTGTTATGTCTATGGTTCAAGTCGTCTCATTAGCATAATGCTAACGTTAGCCCAATGCTATCATAATCTGTTCCCTTTTGTCTCTGGCAGTGTGTGTTTATGTTAGTGTTTGTTTGTCATAATATTTAATGTAGTAGACGGGCAGGTTTTTGTGAGGGTTAGATGTTACCCATGACAAATAAAAAAAGAGGATGGTCCCAAACTCCAGGTTTGATCAGTGTTCATACATTTACTGTGACTTACTGCTGTTGCACTAACTACTGTTCACTGTTCTATCACTATTTACACTCTTTCCTTCCAATGCTACTGTTGTTTACTGCTGACACTGATGTACTGGCATGGAAAGGTTAAAGGTCACAACTACAGTTTAAGGACAACATTACTTATTTGTGTTCACCATAACTTTAAAACCATGGACATTTGTTTTATCTCAACTCATAGCGACGTTAACAGCTGCCGTTTTTGACACCGTTCATATACTGGCTCCTTTTTCCTGTAGGAATAGAATCATTCCAAGGAAAAATGCTAGGGTTTCAAACCGTCATCCCCAGATGTAGTGTTCTGATGTGAAGTGTCTGCTGCAGACAGAAGTGCTCCTGTTTTAATGATAAAACTGGGCCCTTCATAACACTGAATAGCCTGGACCCATTTTCCTCTAGCTTCACCGTTAACAGGGAAGGAGTGGAAGGAAATATAAGATGCTTCTGGACATGACAACAACATCCTGGTATGTTACAATAACTGTTGGTCCATGCTGTCATCTGTGGCATTTAACTTTTACTGGTGCAGAAGTAGGGTTACGCTGCGCTTACGTATGTCCAGTGTGAAATGTGGAAGTTGTGATAAAGGTCCATACTTTCCCGACCACATTTACCTTAAACCACAGGTGTCAAACATAAGGCCTGGGGGCCAATGCAGCCCAGCAAAAGGGTCCAATCCAGGCCATGGGATGTATAAAAAACAACCAGCTCTTAAAGATAAATCTAATGTTAAATATGAAGCACAAGATATTGTCTGATTTAACTAAATATGTCAATAACCTGCTTTAAGGTAAAGGTCATACATTTACCAAATATACCATTGGCTTGATGTCATATGACGTCTTTACGTGACGTCATGTGACGTCTTTACGTGACGTCATGTGACGTCTTTACGTGACGTCATGTGACGTCTTTACGTGACGTCGTGACGTCTTTACATGACGTCGTGACGTCTTTACGTGACGTCATGTGACGTCTTTACGTGACGTCTTTACGTGGTGTCATACGATGTCTTTACGTGACATCATATGATGTCTTTACGCGACGTCATACGACATCTTTACGTGACGTCATACGACATCTTTACGTGACGTCATGTGACGTCTTTACGTGACGTCATATGACGTCTTTACGTGACGTCTTTACGTGGCGTCATACGACGTCTTTACGTGACGTCTTTACGTGACATCATACGATGTCTTTACGCGACGTCATATGTCATCTTTACGTGATGTCATGGAGCCTATGGGTGTTATCTCATCTGAGGTCAGAAGGTCAGACAAAGTGAAGGAAAAAAACAGCTGATACTATCTGGTCTGGATTCTGAGATATCACCACTGATGTGTTTGAACTGTTGACCTTCACTGGCACCTTGACTTGATCTTTACGTCACGTTTGTGAAGCCCGCCTGACCTGCATTGCTTCCATATGGACCTCACCTCATTACTCAACCATGCCCTCCTGCGGTGGACGTCGCCACAACACACACACTTCCTCATCACTTGTTAAATAACCCTAATTAGATCAATAAAACAGCTGAGCCCACACTCAACCATTCCTTCACTAAACACAGTCATACTTTTTGTTGTTTTTTTCTGTCTTTGATATATGTCTGGAGGATTATATGTACCATTGTTTATATAATATGAGAGAGAGAGAAACAGAGAGAGCGAGAGAGAAAGCAAGAGAAAGTTAAAGTGAGAGTGAGAGAGCGAGCGACAGCGAGACAGAGATAGAGAGCGATAGAGAGTGAGCAAGCGAGAGAGTGAGAGAGAGAGCGAGACAGAAAGAGAGCAAGAGAGAGAGAAAGAGAGCGCGAGAGAGAAAGAGAGAGAGCGAGCGAGAAAGAGAGAGAGAGAAAAAGAGAGATACAGAGAGAAGAGAAAAAGAGAGCAAGAGAAAGCGAGAGAGAACTAAATGCAGTAAAAGGTAAAGTTAAGTGATGCCTTGATCCGTCTACTGTCAATAATTCCGTCCATGACGAGTGCTTGTCAAGGTCGCGGACGTGCGTCTGGAACATGATCTGGTGTTTTAGCCGTTAGCACAGGAAGATGCAGCTCAGTTAGTCCATTATCGGTGCTGTGTTTGTTATTCAATAGACTCACAGTTGAACCTGTCAAGACAAATGTGTGTCTCAGTCATTCTGGACCTGATGTCATTTCTGTGGAACTGGAACTGAGAAGCTAATGGACCCAGAAGAACACTTTCATTTGACTTTTCACTCTTTTTAACACATACTTTTTACCTCCATATATATATATATATATATATATATATATATATATATATATATATATATATATATATATATATATATAATTATTGTCTTTACTCTTTAGCAGACACTTTTTGCCTTCATTTGTTTTTATTGTCTTTAATTTGATGTTTTGAAAGTGCAAGAAAAAAAATTCAATTTAATCCACGATTTTGTTGAAACGAAGTTTCAGTGGTTCAACAACATTTGCAAACATCACAGAAACTATAACATTCAAAGAATATATGTTATGATTTATTGACAGGACAAAGAAAGAGGACAAATGAAAAAGGTGGAAAAATAAAAAAGCCGGATGAAGCGGTTGTTAATGAAAAAAAAAAAAGGAAAAATAAAACCAAAGATGAAAAATAAGAAAAAAGAAAAGAAAAGGGAGAAAAAGAATAAAACAATAATCTAACCCTAACCCAACAATCTATTATTTTCAAACCTAAATAAACTAATAGTAATCCACCAAAGGAAGCCCCGCCCCCACCAGCCAGGTTTGTGTCAAAAAGTCAGGGAGTATAAACGAAAAGATAGCAGTCGTAATGAAGGAAAATGACAAAAAACTGAAACGACAAAACGTCAAAGTACTGCAATCAAACAGCACTATATATGTGTAAATAAATACTTTTGTTTTATATTTGTTAATATATGATTAAATCATATATTACAGTATATTAGATAATATATGCAGTACTTTTACATATATGGGAATACATTTTTGAATATAATGCATTATTTTTAATATATTGCCACATATTTGTGTTTCATAAGGGTAAAAATAAAGAACAGGAAGTGTCTAAAAGTGCCGTCACACACACAAAGATCTTTTCAGTTGCACAATATTCTATAAGCTGTTGTTTTTTTTTCTGTAAACTGTTAAAATAAATAATGATGACGAATGTTGGCGTATGTCAGGATTGTGAAGACGCACGCTACAGGCATTGGGCTTTTGAAAATCATATCCCACCGACATAGTTTTATAGTAATGATAGTATTATTGGAGTCATTACTCTAAATTATTGAGTTGGAACAAACATTTCTACACAGCCTGAGTGAAGTTTAGGTTTAATTTATATGTAAATGCATTTGTACTCCGTGTATTATTTGTCAGCACATCATTTTGTGAAATGAGATGTGGGAGGGATGTTGATTACAAGTCCAGTGTTCCACCCCAGAAGTTTGAAGGTGAGTTTTGTTGTAATAGAAGCAGCTTTTTCTGGCTGTTTTTCAGCTTTAGTTTTTCTTGAATACATTTTATTAGGAATGGGTGGTATGTCCAAAAATGTATATCCCAGTATAATTTGAGCCACTGGTGGTATACAGTATATATCAAAGTATAGTACTTTTGAGGATACTATACATGAACAATAAATAAAGTATAAATGACAACAGGTCATATAGCTCCAAGTGGTGTCGTCTTTCATATTATGACAATATACATAATATATAATATGAGATTTTAAGCCTGACTGTGGCAGACGGTCCCGGACTGTGGCAGACGGTCCCCGACTGTTGCAGACGGTCCCGGACTGTTGCAGACGGTCCCGGACTGTTGCAGACGGTCCCCGACTGTTGCAGACGGTCCCGGACTGTTGCAGACGGTCCCGGACTGTTGCAGACGGTCCCGGACTGTTGCAGACGGTCCCGGACTGTTGCAGACCTGCAGAAGCTCTTGTCACATCTGTTTTTCAGTTTTTACATAAATGCAGTTTGACTCTGCCTGTTCTTGTCCTGGATGCTCTGGGGACTGGATTAAAAAGGTATCGCAGCGATGTTGACAGGAATACATTTATTGGGATTGTGTCTCCTTTCAAGAGGCAGAGTGGGGTGGTGCTGGTGGCTGAGGGGGGGGGGGGGCTGCCACAGGTCTCCTCCAGAACATTTGATCTTCAGATAAGCTGCATTAACCTGCTGCTGCAGACCAAGCATCACATGGAGGTTTTCTGTTTTAATCATTGAAATCTGTGTATCATTTGTTCATTCCTTTTTCAAAATAAAACCAAATATAAGAATGAAAAACCAACTAATTTATTCATTATTTGTTTCCAAAACCGATAATGATGCATTTTCTCAGTTTTCCTTTTTGTGTTTAAATAAATAATAGAAAAAAAGGATAACTGCCATTTTCCACTATTTCTGAGTTTGACCTGAAGCTAATTGAGTAGAAATGAATGTTAACAAACCAAAGAAACATGAAGATCATTAGAGTTTGGCCCATTTATTTATAAACTTCATTTAACCAGGGTTGACCCATTCACATTAATTAACTGTTTTACTGCCATGGGGTTAGGGTTAGGGTTGTTGTGTTGTTCTCACAATAATTATTATAGAAAGTGTTTTGTGAAACTTTGTGGTTCTACTGTGTGTCTACCGTGTCCTCATTACTTGTGTTTCATAATGATGTTTTTCGTTTGCATGATGTTCTGTGAACCTTCAGTTTTAAAAAGATAAAATAAAATTAGTATCATAATATATTAATATAATACAGAACATTATTTGAAAAATTGAAAATTCAGTTATAACGTAGAAGAATGAATAAAATCAGATTTTATTGTGATAAATTAAACTAATATGATTAGGAGACATTAAATACTGTATTTGTAGTAAATATAAAGTGAATATAAATAAACTTACAGTTGATTATATAAAATCAGATTGTGTGAGGTGACATAAAATAATAAATGATTATGCATGTTTTGTGTTAATGATGAATAGATATAAAAAGTTTGTTAAATAAAAGAATGCAGAATCTACTGGATTATTAGTTCATAAAAAAGGGGGTGGAGTTTATGTTTTACTTCTTCACACTCATTTTAGAGTTTAAGAAAAAAATTTTTTTTTAAAAAACATTTTATTTTCAACCTAGGTGGATTTCCCCCTTTTTCTGTGTTGTATTTGTTAACAAATATATAATTTGATATATGAGTTGATTTACAAACTATGAGGTGATATCTACACAAAGGTAAAGTTTCATGACTGTGGTCTTTGTGGTTGCAGAGCAATAGCTGTTTTAATTTGGGCAAATATTTAAGGTGGAATTTACCTCTAAACCCCCATGGGGTGGAAGTGGTTCTGAATGAATATTCAATATAATGATATTTTAAAGTAAACTGAAGAAAAGAGAATAGCAGCCCTGTAAACTGACCTGGAACAGCATCTGATGTTGTTGGTGACTGCTCCTCTGTCTGGTCATGTTCTGGTACTGGTACCTGCTGAACTGCCTGATGTGCTGGTGTTGGTACAAGCTGAACTGCCTGATGTGCTGGTGTTGGTACCTGCTGAACTGCCTGATGTGCTGGTACTGGTACCTGCTGAACTGCCTGATGTGCTGGTACTGATACCAGCTGAACTGCCTGATGTGCTCGTACTGGTACCTGCTGAACTGCCTGATGTGCTGGTGTTGGTACCTGCTGAACTGCCTGATGTGCTGGTGTTGGTACCTGCTGAACTGCCTGATGTGCTGGTGTTGGTACCTGCTGAACTGCCTGATGTGCTGGTACTGGTACCTGCTGAACTGCCTGATGTGCTGGTACTGGTACCAGCTGAACTGCCTGATGTGCTCGTACTGGTACCTGCTGAACTGCCTGATGTGCTGCTGACTGTTCCTCTCTCACAGGTACTGGTACCTGCTCATGTTCAGTTGCTGGTGATCCTAGTGAAGATGAACCTGTGTGAGGGAATACATATATCTTCATTAAGTTCATACTATACGTTTGTTGGATTGTTTTATTTGTAATTACAACCAAACTACATCATTACTCACCTGCTGCATCATCATCAACTGAGGAGTTGATTTGAGGTGAAGGAGATTTAGGAAAATATGACACACTGAAGGAACTTTTATTAAGAACATTCAAACTATCTGACACTGAGAGAGCCAGCAGGCTTTTCTCCCTTCAAGGGCTCGGTGACAGTAAGCCCTCCGAATTAATGGACCGAATGCTCGATCTACTGGGTGACCATAAACCGGACTTCCTTTTCCTCCGCCTCTTTCTGCACCAGCTGCCTGCCCAGGTGAGGGCTGCTCTGGTCAACACTGCCACCACTGATTGCAGGGCACTGGCTGCTGAAGCTGATCAAATTTTCCTGGCTAGTCAGCAGCCCAGTGCAGCTGCCCTCCTCCCTGCTGGTGCTCTGTCAGACATGGCAGATGATAACACCCCATAATTTACGAGCACTACACCATGAATAATCACTGTCAATGTTAAGTTTAATGATTTATTTACTGTATTTTCACACTATAAGGTAAACTGGATTATAAGGAGCATTAAGTGAAGATAAACAGTCACAATAACTATAAACATTGTTGAGTTGAATTATCAGATTAAAAAGTCACATTTTCAAGTCACTAAACACAACCAGAATTAACCCATATATAACGGGTCCTGTGGTTTTTGGAGAATTCTGTGGGACTAGTGTCCTAGGCCGCCTAGTCTGACTAGGCCTAACAGTGACCCTACATGTACTCAAAGACATCCAGTAAACTTTAGAATATAAAGCATGATGATGAGTGACAGATCCACAGTTCCACACTGCCCTAACCCTAGCCTTTGAC
Organism: Siphamia tubifer; assembly: GCA_020466265.1. Taxonomy (NCBI): domain Eukaryota; kingdom Metazoa; phylum Chordata; class Actinopteri; order Kurtiformes; family Apogonidae; genus Siphamia; species Siphamia tubifer. The sequence continues at coordinate 46,324,519 of CM035790.1, forward strand.
CCCTAACCCTAACCTCTGCAGACTGAACATTCATGTAGAGGACATCACCGTAATGAAGAACAGGTAAGAGATACAACTCAACAAGTCTATTTCAACAGAAAGGAAACAACCCACAACAGCACACGCAACTTGGACCGGAAGAAATATATTTGAAAAGGACGAACCCGACCCACCTCTGGTCCCACATTTTTAAAATATAGTCAATGGTCTATATGAACATCACATGACCTTTGACCTTACTCACATGCCTGAACATCACATGACCTTTGACCTTACTCACATACCTGACCATCACATGACCTTTGACCTTACTCACATACCTGACCATCACATGACCTTTGACCTTACTCACATACCTGGACATCACATGACCTTTGACCTTACTCACATACCTGCATTTATTTCTATGTTTAAATTCCATGTCATCATTTGTAAGTTAATACGTTTATAAATATATTTGTTCTGCTTCACCATTCAAAAGTTATCAACGCTAACGCAGCATCTAAACCAGGGGTCGACAACCTGTAACACCTGTTATAGGGGTAGGATAGATCAACTGGTCAGTCAGGAGCCAGACTATGGTCTTGGGGGGTAATGTGTACAGACGCTTACCAGAAAACACAATTCTTTGGGAACACGCTAATCTTGAGCCATGAGACAAGGACACAGACCACGACAGTTTGGGTTAAACCATGTAAACAGCAGAAATAAGGGGCGGACACAAACCAGGGAACATTGATTTAGTTAAGCAACCAACTGGAACTGACCATGAACTGGAGTAGCTCGAGTTCCACCTGTGGGTGGGGAAATGAACGATGGACAAGATATTACCAAATGAAGTATAAACAAATGGACATTAGACTTTAGGCTGGTGATCAGCTGATCAATTGTGTATTTTAAATGTGACGTCAAACTCACAAAAACCTAAAGCTGTGGTGATCTGGACCTTCCTGATTGTGTCGACTCAATTTATCCCTGAAGCAGGACCCAAGCTGGGAGCTCTCAAAAAGACCGAGATTTCTAACAAACCCAAAGAGACATTTGAACCTGGTTTCCATGGAAACACTGGGATTCTTTCAACATCTTTATTGGACCTGGCATCCATTTTGTTGTTTTATCTCATGATTTTTGGTTATATTTATTGATGTTTTCAGTTGTATTGTTGTTTATATTTTTCTTGTGTTGTCACTTTTATTTTTGTTCTTCTCACCATTTTTGACCCTAGATATATACAAGTGTAAACCGAGATATATACGAGTGTAACCCTAGATATATCCAAGTGTAAACTGAGATATATACGAGTGTAACCCTAGATATATACGAGTGTAAACTGAGATATATACGAGTGTAACCCTAGATATATATGAGTGTAACCCTAGATATATACAAGTGTAAACTGAGATATATACGAGTGTAACCCTAGATATATACACGAGTGTAACCCTAGATATATACGAGTGTAACCCTAGATATATACGAGTGTAAACCGAGATATATACAAGTGTAACCCTAGATATAAACGAGTGTCACCCTAGATATATACGAGTGTAAACTTAGATATATACGAGTGTAACCCTAGATATATACGAGTGTAACCCTAGATATATACAAGTGTAAACCGAGATATATGCGAGTGTAAACCTAGATATATACACGAGTGTAACCCTAGATATATACGAGTGTAAACCGAGATATATATGAGTGTAACCCTAGATATATACAAGTGTAAACCGCGATATATGCGAGTGTAAATCTAGATATATACACGAGTGTAACCCTAGATATATACGAGTGTAAACCCAGATATATACGAGTGTAACCCTAGATATATACGAGTGTAACCCTAGATATATACGATTGTAAACCGAGATATATACGGGTGTAACCTTAGATATATACGAGTGTAACCCTAGATATATACGAGTGTAAACCGAGATATATACGAGTGTAACCCTAGATATATACGAGTGTAACCCTTGATATATACAAGTGTAACCCTTGATATATACAAGTGTAAACCTAGATATATACGAGTGTAAACCGAGATATATACGAGTGTAACTCTAGATATATACGAGTGTAAACTGAGATATATACGAGTGTAACCTTAGATATATACGAGTGTAACCCTAGATATATACGAGTGTAACCCTAGATATATACGAGTGTAAACTGAGATATATACGAGTGTAACCCTAGATATATACGAGTGTAACCCTAGATATATACGAGTGTAACCCTTGATATATACAAGTGTAAACCGAGATATATACGAGTGTAACCCTAGATATATACGAGTGTAAACCGAGATATATACGAGTGTAACCCTAGATATATACGAGTGTAAACCATGATATATACGAGTGTAAACTGAGATATATACGAGTGTAACCCTAGATATATACGAATGTAACCCCAGATATATGAGTGTAAACCTAGATATATACGAGTGTAAACCGAGATATATACGAGTGTAACCTTAGCTATATACGAGTGTAACCCTAGATATATACTAGTGTAACCCCAGATATATGAGTGTAAACCTAGATATATACGAGTGTAAACCGAGATATATACGAGTGTAACCCTAGATATATACGAGTGTAAACCATGATATATACGAGTGTAAACCGAGATATATACGAGTGTAACCCTAGATATATACGAATGTAACCCCAGATATATGAGTGTAAACCTAGATATATACGAGCGTAAACCGAGATATATACGAGTGTAACCCTAGATATATACGAGTGTAACCCTAGATATATACGAGTGTAACCCTAGATATATACGAGTGTAAACCTAGATATATACGAGTGTAACCTTAGCCATATACGAGTGTAACCCTAGATATATACGAGTGTAAATCTAGATATATACGAGTGTAACCTTAGCTATATACGAGTGTAACCCTAGATATATACGAGTGTAAACCTAGATATATTCTAGTGTAACCTTAGCCATATACGAGTGTAACCCTAGATATATACGAGTGTAACCTTAGCCATATACGAGTGTAACCCTAGATATATACGAGTGTAAACCTAGATATATTCTAGTGTAACCTTAGCTATATACGAGTGTAACCCATGATATATACAAGTGTAAACCTAGATATATACGAGTGTAACCTTAGCTATATACGAGTGTAACCCTAGATATATACGAGTGTAAACCTAGATATATTCTAGTGTAACCTTAGCTATATACGAGTGTAACCCATGATATATACAAGTGTAAACCTAGATATATACGAGTGTAACCTTTGTGTTGGAAAAATGTACCTAGACTGGGTCACTACATCTCGGTGATATTGTTTGTCATTAAGTTCAGTGTGAAAGTCTCAGTTATAATGTAAACAGTAACTTTGTATGTTCCTGAGGAGAGTTTCTCACTGTCTCTAAGGACAGACGGGGTCTGAGAAAGACCGTCTTATCTTCCTCCCTCTCCACGTGGGGAATGGCGAGGGAGTATAAAGTATGTGTTTGTTCCACTGGTCATCAGAACATCTGACGACAGCTCGTTCTGTTCATGTTCTCACTTACATGCAAGTTCCAAATTAATCTAATTCAATTTTCAATTCAATTCAATTCAATTTTATTTATAAAGCCCTAAATCACAACAAAGTCGTCTCAGAGGGCTTTACAAAAACATAATCAACTACAGAAATACATGAAAAGTCCCAGGCATCCCCTGTCCTTAGACCCTCCTTCTCGGCAAGAAAAAACTTCCAAACCCAGTGGGAAAAAGAAGAAATCTTGAGGAGAACCACATTGAAGGAGAGATCCACTCCCATGGACGGACAGGCTATAGATGAACGTCCATGTATAAATGCAGGAAGGGGGGCTGGTCCAGACAGGCAGGGGCGGTGGTCCGGGGTCACAGGTCAGCACAGGCGAGATACTCCAGATCCTGTCGTCCATGGCTCCCGTGCAGGCACTGTCAGGAAAGCCACCACTCCCCCCAGGGGGGGAGGGGGGAAAGGGGACACCAGGTGACTAGTCATGAACAGACTTGGTAAGAAAGATATGTTATAAAAATTACAGAAACAGATGTGAGGAAGAGAAAGAGAAGAAAGAACTCAGTGTCTGTACTTCCCCCAGCATTCTAACTCCTAGGGCAGCCTAGACTGAACTGTGACTCATACATCATGTATACATGATATATGAGTCACATAATTTTTAACTAACCTGACCATAGGCTTTCTCAAACAGGAATGTTTTAAGCCTAATTTTAAATGTAGAGACTGTTTCGGCGTTTTTAATATTAAAGGGAAGCTGATTCCATAAGACAGGGGCCTGATAACTAAAGGCTCTAGCTCCTACTGTACTTTTAGAAACCCTAGGAACTTTCAGTAAACCTGCATTCTGAGAACGAAGGGTTCTATTGGGTTGGTACGGAACCAGATCATCTTTAAGATAAGAGGGGCCCATACCATTAATGGTTTTATATGTAAGGAGGAGGATTTTAAATTTAATTCTAGACTCAACTGGAAGCCAGTGAAGGGTTTGGAGCACAGGCGTGATGTGTTCTCTTCTATTTGATCCTGTTAATAATCTTGCTGCTGCATTTTGAACCAGTTGAAGCTTTTTAGGGAATATTTAGGACATGCTACAAGTAAGGAGTTACAATAATCTAATCGTGATGTAACAAATGCATGAATTAATTTTTCTGCAGTCGTTTTAGACAGAATATTCCTAATTTTGGCTAATGTTGCGCAGGTGAAAGAAGGCTGTTCTGCAAGTTTGTTTGATATGCATTTTGAATGAAAGATCTGGATCAAATAAAACTCCTAAATTTTTAACTGTGGCACTGGGTGTTACACTTAAGTTGTCCAGAGTAACTATCTGGTCAGTTAGGGAGTCTCTCGCATCTTTAGGACCAATTATAACGACTTCAGTTTTTTCAGGGTTCAGTAAAAGATAATTGGCACTCATCCAAATTTTTATGTCTTGTACACAAGTACTTAGTTTATCTATTTGCCTGGTCTGGTCAGGTTTAATCGATAAATATAGCTGTGTGTCATCCGCGTAACAATGAAAATTAATGCCATGATTTGTAATGATGTTACCTAAAGGGAGCATATATAGTGTAAACAAAATAGGCCCAAGGACTGACCCTTGAGGAACGCCATAATTAACTCTGGAGGACTGCGATGATTGTTTGTTGATGTGAACAAATTGGTAGCGATTAGATAAATATGATTTAAACCAGCAGAGGGCTGCTCCTCTAATACCTATATCATATTCTAATCTGTGCACTAAGATACTGTGGTCAATGGTGTCAAAGGCTGCACTAAGGTCTAATAACACCAGGACCGATATTAGTCCGATGTCAGCGGCTAATAATAAGTCATTAGTAACTTTAACTAACGCCGTTTCAGTGCTATGATGGGCACGAAAGCCAGACTGAAACTGTTCAAATAAACTATTATCCTGCAGGAATTGGCACAGCTGTTTAACTATTACTCGTTCTAAAACCTTTGACAGGAAGGGCAAATATAGGCCTATAATTGGCTAAAATGTCAGGATCTAGGGTAGGCTTTTTCAGAATTGGTTTAATAACAGCATATTTAAATGACTGTGGCATATATCTAGTAATTAATGAAGTGTTAATTATATTTAGGACAGTGCTAATAATTAGGGGCAGAATCTCTTTAAAGAGTTTTGTTGGGATTGGATCTAAGAGGCAGGTGGCTGATTTGGAAGACATGATAATAGATATGACATCAGTTTGGTCTACAGTGGTGAAATTATTTAGTGTTACAGAGGGATTTATAAAAAGGCCTAGGTTTGAAAGCGCTACTTTTTCTGATCTAATATTTGGGAGAAATGTGTCTATTTTCTCTCTAATAGTTGATATTTTATTGTTAAAGAACTGCAGGAAATCATCAGGATGGAGCGTGGATGGAATAACTGGTTCCACGGAGGTGTGGCTGTTTGTCAGTTTGGCTACAGTACTGAAGAGGAATCTAGGGTTATTCTTATTTTCTTCTATTATGGATGAGTAATATCTAGTTTTGGCTGTACGCAAAGCTTGCTTATACTTTATTAAGCTATTTTTCCAGGCATTGAGAGAATCTTCTAAGTTGGATCGCCTCCATTGCCTCTCTAATTTACGTGTTGCTTGTTTAATGGAGCGAGTGTCAGTGTTGTACCATGGGGAGGTTAATCTAATCTTAGTAGTTTTTAACTTAAGGGGGGCAACTATATCTAGCGTAGTTTGTAGTGTGAGCATGGTACTATCGACCAACTCATCACTTATACTGGGACTAAATGTGTCCTTTACATAATCACATGACACAGGCACAAATAGTGACTGAATTAACTCTTTATACTTTGAGACAGCACGGTCACATAGTATCCTTTTCATTTGCGTTTTAATCACTGAGGTAGAAATATCCTCAAACAAAACCTGGAAGGTCATTAAAAAGTGATCTGAGAGTATGGGATTATGGGTAAAAACGACAAGGTCATTAATTTCAACACCAAGTGTTAAGATCAGATCGAGAGTATGTCTGTGAATGTGGGTTGGTTTATTAACATTTTGGATAAAGCCTAATCTGTCTAGTAGGTCACTAAATGCATTACTAAGAGAGTCAGCGTTGTTATCGACATGTATGTTAAAATCACCAACTATTATAATCCTATCCCAGTTCAACACTACACTGGATAGAAAGTCAGAGACTTCTAATAAAAACTGTGAATAAGGGCCAGGAGGGCGGTAGACTATGACAAAAAGGACTGGTTTTTGGTTTCTGCAGTTGGGGAAAGTAATGGATGAAACTAGACTTTCAAAGGAGTGGTAAGTGGGATTAGTTTTATGATTAATTTTAGGGCTAAGACCTAAACTGGAGTGGGATATTATTGCCACTCCTCCACCACGGCCACTGGTTCTGGCTGTGTGATAGTTCACATGAGTTGGTGGCGTGGATTCATTTAATGCGACATATTCATCCTGCTGCAGCCAGGTTTCAGTCAGAGCTAAAATATCAATTTTGTAATCACTAATTACATCATTTATTAACAGAGATTTGGAAGAAATAGACCTAATATTGATCAGTCCACATTGGATAAAATTGTTAGGTGTTCTTTTAATCTGATTGTTCCTTAAAACTATTTTTATTAAATTATTTGATCTCACTCCTATAGGTTTTTTAATATTAGGCTTATTTTTAACTATACGGGGTTTATTATTAACTACACAAGGAATAGACGCAGTCTTTCTGTTATTTACTACATGGTGGGTTTGTGACATCTCAGAGTAAAGTGGATGCACAGAGAAGTGTTTTACACTACGACTCTGCGCCTGGGCCCGCACTCTGGATTGTCATTTTGACAGGCTAAATTTGGAAGCCACATTTTGTTGATGTTTGATCGTGATCCACGATGATTCTGTTTATCTCTTCAATAAATAATTGTTTATGACTTGAACAGTTTTCTCTCCTTGTGTGATACAAAACTTCCACAACACCTTGAACATTCTGGGTGCATAAAACTCATTCAAAGTCCAAAGATTAACGTTATGGTTTTTGTAACTTGCATTATTCTTTGGCTGGATCTTTTGTATATTTAGGTACCGCTATACTTAAAAGAAAAACATGTTACAGTAACTGAATACATTTGAGTTAGTAGTACAGTTTCTGAAACTTTGAGTATTTACAGCTGAATATATTTAATTATTCTGAACATTCAGGATTCCAGTGTATTTTGTCCAGAATCCATTTTTTTGTTTTATAATGAATATAATGAATTAGAGGTAAATTTTTCAGGTAGAAACCAAACTAAATGAATGATTTACTGGAAATAAAAGCATCAACAGCGTCCTCAGTATCAGTACCCTCAGCAGCGTTCGTTGTTTGAACCCAGATAAAGCCTTTCCTGACAGTGACCTGAGATGAAAGCAGGAGACTCAAAGCCAAAGCGAGTTCAGGGAAAGTTCTTCAACGCCCCACCACCTCGCTCGCTCACTCCACCTAAACCTCCTGTGGTCGCACGGAGGGAGAAGAGAGAAAGAAGAGGAGAAGCATTGTAGGGCGGAGAGCGGCACTGGCCTAGAAAAGTTCCTTTGACTATTACAACTTTGTGGTTGATCCCACAAGGAGGATTCGCTAGTTGCAAAGGATGCTGGGATTGACAGCTCTAATCTCACAGACTGCCTTCGTCTCATTCTAACTCCAACTCTGCTTTTGTTCTTTAAGCCCAGGATTCTAGACGTTGGACAACTCTATCTGGATACAGAAGGGGAGGAAGGGAGGAACAGGAGAGGAGGAACAGGAGGAGAGGAGATGAGGAAGAGGAGAGGAGGAAGAGGAGAGGATGGAGAGGAGGGAGAGGAAAGGAGGGAGAGTAGATGAGGAAGAGGAGAGGAGATGAGGAAGAGGAGGAGAGGAAGAAGAGAGGAGAGGAGGAAGAGGAGAGGAGGAAGAGGAGAGGAGGAAGAGGAGAGGAGGAAGAGGAGAGGAGGGAGAGGAGAGGAGGAAGAGGAGAGGAGGGAGAGGAGAGGAGGAAGAGGAGAGGAGGGAGAGGAAAGGAGGGAGAGTAGATGAGGAAGAGGAGAGGGGATGAGGAAGAGGAGATGATGGAGAGGAGAGGAGGGAGAGGAGGGAGAGTAGAGGAGGAAGAGGAGAGGAGGAAGAGAGGAGGAAGAGGAGAGGAGGAAGAGAGGAGGAAGAGGAGAGGAGGAAGAGGAGAGGAGGAAGAGGAGAGGAGGAAGAGGAGAGGAGGGAGAGGAGAGGAGGAAGAGGAGAGGAGGAAGAGGAGAGGAGGAAGAGGAGAGGAGGAAGAGGAGATGAGGGAGAGGAGATGAGGGAGAGGAGAGGAGGGAGAGGAGAGGAGGGAGAGGAGAGGAGATGAAGAAGAGGAGAGGAAGAGGAGATGAGAGGAGAGGAGAGGAGGGAGAGGAGAGGAGGGAGAGGAGAGGAGAAAGAGGAGAGGAGATGACGAAGAGGAGAGGAAGAGGAGATGAGAGGAGAGGACAGAGGAGGAAGATTTGATTTGAATGATTTATTTCGAACATGTGCAAAGTGCAACAATAATCAATACAACAACAACAACAACAATAATAATTAAAGCTGCAAGCAGCATTGGATCGGGACCTCGACTTTATGCGTGGATTTCGTCCCATGCCACGACACGTTTTAACCCTCATACCTAAAAATGAGCAAATTATACTCCATAATATGGCATTTTCATCAAAGTTTCAGTCAAAGCAGCTCCTGTGCTGGAGCCATTCACACAGAGTTGTGCCCTATATATGGAGGGAAGGGGGCGTGGCCGGAGCACTGCATGTATGTGTAGAGCAGGGTGAGAGTGTTAGCCAATCAGCTGTCAGCTTTAGAGGGTGTGGCTGTATCCAGGCAGAAAGTCAGAGAGAGAGAGAGAGAGAAATAGGAGCAAAGTAATGTCACATGTATAGGTGTACAGGAGTGGGAGTATATTAGCCAATCAGCTGTCAGTATTAGAGGGTGTGGCTGTTGTGACATATGTGAGTACTTATACATAAATACATATACACTATGCATATGTCAAGTACTACAGACCAGAGCCTTACGCCTCTGGTCTGTAGTACTTGACATATGTGAGTACTTATACATAAATACATATACACTATGCATATGTCAAGTACTACAGACCAGAGCCTTACGGCTCTGGTCTGTAGTACTTGACATATGTGAGTACTTATACATAAATACATATACACTATGCATATGTCAAGTACTACAGACCAGAGCCTTACGGCTCTGGTCTGTAGTACTTGACATATGTGAGTACTTATACATAAATACATATACACTATGCATATGTCAAGTACTACAGACCAGAGCCTTACGGCTCTGGTCTGTAGTACTTGACATATGTGAGTACTTATACATAAATACATATACACTATGCATATGTCAAGTACTACAGACCAGAGCCTTACGGCTCTGGTCTGTAGTACTTGACATATGTGTGAGTATTTATTTATACACCCTCTACATATGTCAAATACTTAGACCAGAGCCTACGGCTCTGGTCTAAGTATTTGTGTGTATTAGTACTTATACATGTATACATATATACTTTGCCACCTCTTAGTACTCACAGTAACTCACAGTACAGGGTATGTTGATCTGTTTGCCTGTCAATCATGTTAAAGCACCTCCCCCACTGTTATAGTTCTGTTAATTGTCTGCACCTGTTAGTCAAAGCTGCACCGTTGCTAGGCAACGACCCCTCCCTTACACACTCACAGACACGCTGCAGTCTGTGTCACACAGAAAACACTGGCTTTTAAGCAAAATCTTACCTCCGAACTACTGCCATTTGTGAGAGAACCGTAAATGCTAGCTCAAAACTAAAATAATTGTGAGTGGCAGGAGGCTTTGAGGAACACGTAGATGTATTCATTTCCCCTGTAGGGTCAAAAATGGCCGAGATTGGGCAGTTTTAAAAACACTAAAATTAGGCGAACATAAGATTTTCTTTGATCCAAATTAACATGGAAGTGAATGGAGGCTGAGACCAGACATCCCCCCAAACTACTGAGTCTCATTTAAATTTTAAATTAGCTGGATCTTCCAAACCTGGTTTATATTGTTCCTAGGTAGTATGACTACATTTCTGGAAAGTTTTATTCACTTGCTGTTTATGGTTTCTCATATTTTGCCATTTTCATCAAAGTTTCAGTCAAAGCTGCTCCTTCTCCTCACCTCACAGAGCCTGTGCCAAATAAGGAGTTGCAGGGGGCGTGGCTAATTCCCCCATCAGCGAGTCTGAGTCCTGAAAAAATCTAAAATTTAGGAAAAGAAAACTAAAATTGTGATATCTCCCAAACCGTATATTGTATTTAGGAAATATTTGTTGTAGCAACTTCTGCTCTTTCTCGTGATTCTCACAATATGTCACATGTTGGGGAATATTTAATTTTATTTTTAAATTTTCGGCTATCGCAACTAACCGGGCCTGAGAAAAAAAAACTACAAGAGATACAAAAATGATTTTTACAACTTTTATGTTTCTCAGTTACCTCTATCCATTGGTCCTATTTTTACATCTCTGTGACAAACGGCTTCTGAGGAGTACATTTTTTACGATTTCCAAACAAGTCCAGATTGCGAACTTTCTGTAGGAGATAGACCAAAAGTACCAGCGTATGAATTTCTCGGACGGTTACAAGGAAACTTTTGGCGTTGGTTTCATGTCTCTAGGCCAAGCGGTTCAGGTTTTAGATTTGGAAGCTTTTACTTTGAAAGGCAGATTGTGAACTTCCTGTCCAAGATAGATGGGTGGTATCAGCATATGAAATGTCGGGCTGGATGAGACGCACGCTGGCGCGTGCGTCTCATCTTTCTGCGACATTCCTAAGGCTCGTTTGGGCCATTTTAGTGATTTTTCCGGAATTTTCCGTGCGTTCTTTTCTCAATAAAATTAATATTATGGGATGGAATCCCATTTTTTCTTCATATTTATTGAAATTTGGCAGGCCCTGACGGGCCTGCCAAATTTCATTTATTTGTGAGCATGTTAAGGGGGTCATCTGCCAGTCTAAAGAGGCGTAGAGCCGAAAAGGCGTTTTTGCCCAAAAATGTTGAAAAAACGCAAATATCTATTGCGATATCTCCCAAACCGTACGTCAAATTCAAAATGTTTTGCGCTAGTTCACACCGGTTCAGTGTCCTGATCGTCACGATATATCACATGTTGGGAGAAACTCAAATTTTAATTTTGAGTGTCGGAGGTCGCAAATATCCGGGCACGAAACGCAAAAACTACACGAGTTTTTAAAAAGTTATATATAACTTTTTGGATTCACCCGTTCCTCTTTAATTTGGTACCATTTTTACATCTCTGCGACAAACGCCCTATGAGGAGATAATTTTGGAGCATTTCCATTCACGCTAGCAGATCGCGACCTTCGGTCGCGATCTGCTAGCTCTAAATGTATTTTTTGCCTCAAGGAATGTCGGCCGCAACTTTTGCTGTTTTTGTCATTTATTTAAAGCGAGCCTCTGAAAAGTTATTAACGTTCCAATTTTTTCTCTTTTTTGGTTGCTAGTTCGAAAATTATGGGATGTCGGGAGAATCTTTTTTCATTTTATCAAATTTTTCACCAGACTTGAGATGCGTGCCGAGATAGCTGAGTTTTCGTGCACGTTTAGGGGGTCAAATTCCAGTTTAAGTGTCCGGCGGGAGAAAAATAATAATAAAAAACGAACGAATTACAATAGGGACTCGGCCCTGCGGGCCGAGTCCCTATGCGTTGCACACATAGTGTGCAAATGCATAGGGCCTCGACCCTGCGTGCTCGGTCCCTAATAATAATAATAATAATAATGACATGTTCAAAAAGGAGTAGGATGAAGCATGAGCTTATTTAATTCTACCCCTTCTTCACTTCCACAATAACCTAAATTCATCTTATAGCAATATAGTGCATAGTACAAAAAATATGATAATAATAAAAATAATAACAATAACAATAATAAATAACTGAAGTACTAAACATATACATATATACAAAAAACTAAAACAAACAAAACAAAACAAAAAACAACAAATGAGCAGAGAGGAAAGTCAGTAACAAATAGAGGTTTTTTTGTTTGTTTTCTTTTCTTCTTCCCTTCCTTCTGCTTCTTTTATCTTTCTTTTTTCTTCCCTTTTTTTCTTTCCTTTTTCTAATTTGTCTGCATTTTATTCTTATTTTTTCTTTATTTTATTTTATTTTTTATTCATTCACTTATGTTATTTATTTCTTTTTTTTATATCTTTTAACCCCACAGAGGGGGAGTCAACAGTGTTTCAGATCAGTACATATTCCAGTCTTGCAGACATATACTAGACTATTTAGTGCATGTGTGTGACCATCATCGGTCCTCCCCGAAAGCTGAGCAGACATCCCCCATTAGAACTCTCCCTTACAACCCAGTGAGTGCAGTGCTACACCTCAGTGATGTGCGGAGGGAACAAAGACTGGACAGGACGAACAGGATGAACGGGGACAGAAACCAACAGGCGGTGCTATTGTAATTAAAGACTGTAAGGTGATGTGTTATTACAACCACCAACTGTCCATCAAATAAATAAATAAGTAGATCACAAAAAGAGGAGAAAACCAAACCAGCACAAAAGGAGAGAGAGAAAAAAAAACATTCAACAAAAAAAATGTAAACAATCTGCACCGAGCACCACAACCATGGATGTCCTGATAGTACAAAATAGAATGCCATGTAATAGAATAGTCCAGAAGAGGACACCAGTGCAGAAGAAAATGAGTTTAGGGTAGAGATTGTGGAGAGATTCTCAGCACATTCTGGCAAGTCCCATCATTCGCTGAAATGGGACTCAGTAGTAGCTGGTGAGACCCGATCAAACATGCAAGGGTGAAGGACCCCGAAGCCCAGAACAGCAATCACGACAAGGCAGGACCAAGCCAACAGGGCAACCCCCACCTCGGGCCGTAGGAGCCACAGGACGCCACTCCCAGAGAGCCACCGGGGCCACTGTGAACGGCACAAACCCGGAGAACAGGAGGGAGCAGCTACAGACCCCCCCAGCGCACCATGACTGACCCAGGCAGCCCATGGCACGACGACCCACCTGCCACCCCAACCCCAACCCCGCCCACCCCAGCCCCCACCAACCCCCGCCCCCAAGCTGCCCAGCCAACCTGCCCAACCCCCCGCCCACCCCCGAGGGGGCCAACGGCCCAACGCAGCCAGGAAGCCAGACACAGAGAGCGAGTGGCCCACCGAGGGGGCGGTAACCAGTCCATCACAAGGCAGGCCCACACCGGGCGCTGGCCAGAGGACATCAGAGCCTGGACACAACGCGAGTCCAGAGGGCAAAAATGGACAGTGTGTTGCTCAGAACTGAAATGCTTCTTGATAATTTGCTTTGTATGTGTTTTATATGAACTTTCCAGTTGATCCTATCATCTATTGTTACCCCAAGAAACTTATTTTCACATACCCTTTCAATGTCTACCCCATCTACCTGTATATGTGTGTGAATGTTCTTATTGCTGTTGCTGAATATCATGTATTTGGTTTGACTTAAATTTAATGATCATTTCTTCCTGTCAAACCACATTTTTAATTTGTGTATTTCTTCATTGACCCTCCCCATTAGTTTGTGCAAATCGTCCCAAGAACAAAAAATGCTTGTGTCATCTGCAAATAATATTAGTTTTAATACTTTAGAAACTTTGCATATATCATTTATATAAAGAATAAACAGTTTAGGACCCAACACTGACCCCTGGGGGACACCACAAACAATGTCCAAGCAGGATGATGAATATTTCCCCACCTTCACAAACTGTTTCCTGTTGCTCAGATAACTTTTCAGCCAGTGCAATACTAACCCCCTGATCCCATACCTCTCAAGTTTATTAATTAAAATGTTGTGATTGATCGTGTCAAATGCTTTTTTGAGATCTATGAATATTCCAACAGAGTGCAGTTTATGATCGATAGCATTGGTGATCTACTCTATTGATTCTATTAATGCTTGTGATGTTCAACTGTTTGCTCTAAATCCATACTGACTATCGGAGAGTAATTTGTGTTTATTTATGAATTTATCTAGTCTGTTATTGAACAGTTTTTCTAGGATTTTGGAGAATGGAAGTAAACGTGTGTAGTTTGTGAAGTGGTGTCTATCCCCAGTTTTATAAAGTGCTACAACTTTAGCTATTTTCATACTGTTAGAAATGTACCAGTGTGGAATGATACATTACACATGTATGTTAGTGGTTCTGAAATCCCTATAATGACCTTTTTTAAAACTTTCATATCAATTTCATTTAAATCCGTAGATGTTTTACCTTTACATTTATTTACAATATCTATTATTTCCTTTCCTTCCACTGCTGTGACGAACATTGAACTGGGATTCCTTTCTAGAAGGTTGTCACTTCACTTCTCAGCTTTGGTCCAACATTTACCAAAAAAACTATTAAAACTGTTGACGACATCATCCATATTATCAATTTTCATTTTATTTTCAACAAACTATTGAGGGTAGCTCTGTTGTTTAGTACCATTTTTAATAATACTCTTTAATATGTCCCATATTCCTTTAATGTTGTTTTTGTTATTACAAAATATTTTGCTGTAATATTCTTTTCTACACACCCTTATAATATTAGTTAATTTATTTTTATATTTTTTGTATTTATTTTCTGCCTCTTTCGTTCGTTTTTTAATGAACTCCCTATATAGTGTATTTTTCTTTTTGCAGGCATTTTGTAATCCCTTTGTAAGCCATGGTCGATCTTTTGATTTCTGTCATATTGTTTTATTGGACAATTTTTATTATATAATGATGTGAATATTTTTATAAAAATTTCATATGAGAGGAGATGTGGCAACTCCTCAACCCAAGGAATTTTGGTATGGACATTTCAGTAGTTGTAACTTTGTGAACTTCATTTGGAAGCTATTACAAGTGTTTGTACAGAACGCAGCAAAGCAAGCAATGTAGCGATGTAACAGACATATAGAGCACCACGGACAATAAAGGCAAAGCAGATGAGCAAACAAACAAACAACGGCTTTAAACAATTCTCAGAATTTAAAAGCGGACATAACAAAAGCAGCTTACCAGTGGGGTTATGCTGGTGACGAACTGATCGATTGTTACTGAACCAAAAGACACTGGATGTTTATTAGTCCACTGGACGAACACCTGATAGCCCCGCCCCCGTCTTAAAGTCCCAGGTAAATCCAACAGTTAGTGTGTTTGTGAGTGTGTTAGTGTGTGTGTGACTGTGTGTGTTTGTGAGTGTGTTAGTGTGTGTGAGTGTGTTAGTGTGTGTGTGACTGTGTGTGTTTGTGAGTGTGTTAGTGTGTGTGTGACTGTGTGTGTTTGTGAGTGTGTTAGTGTGTGTGAGTGTGTTAGTGTGTGTGTTAGTGTGTTTGTTAGTGTGTGTGTGTGTTAGTGTGTGTGTGTTAGTCTGTGTGTGTGTTAGTGTATGTGTATGTGTGTGTGTTAGTGTGTGTTCACATGTGTCACTTTACATCTAATAATTTTAACGTTATTTAATTAGTCATATTTCATAAAATACTTCCTTTCATAATTTTAAAAATGATTCTCATTGTATTCTGGGAAATTTCTCATCTGGTGAAATTAACACTGGTCTAACTTTGAAGTTTGACCAATCAGAAGCTGTGTTGGTGTTGTCATAGAAGAAACCAAAAAAATGTGCCTCTGTTCTTCGTCAGATTCACGTCTCTGAGGAATTCTCGTCTTTTTATCGTAGGAAAATGACACGGAGAAGAAGACCGAGTCAAGGAGGTTGAATAGAGATGACGGAACCTCAACAGAAAGCAATTATTCACAGCCCCTGAAAACCTTCATTTCTTTGGCCTTGAGCTTTGAACAGTTTTGATATTCCATGATGAATTACCTCGACCAAATGAGGAGAGAGAGAGAGAAGGGCAAGCGAGAAAGCGGCTACTGTACGAGACTGAAAGAAGAAAATCCAGGAGAAATTCTCTGCCTTAAATCCCTGAGGGCATGTGTTGGTGGAGTTCTATATGTGGTTCCTCTGCCGCGTGGATCATCTGAGGAGGGTGTGTGGAGGAGGGGACAAAGACAGAGTGTGATTGTTCACTTTTTTCACTTCTATAACTCTTCATCCTTTATATGGTGATAGTGGTGGTGGTATTAACTGGTTATTGTTCATGTAGTGGTGGTTTGTAAACAGGTGGTGGATCTTACACTTTTGCAGACCAAACCTGGTCTGCGGGGTGAACATGCCACACCCTGTCATGGCATCCAGTCTCCTCACTTCACTGTCTCGCAGACACGGTATCAGGGTCCGTGCTGGGTCTTTGTGGAGGACGTGACTTGAGCTGTGGGGGACATAATTGGTCATGGATCAGTAAAATCTGCCGCTCGCATGAACAGGGCTGTGGTCCTGTTTGTGGAGCGAATAGATCAGCTGGTGGAGGCGGGGCTAATCATTAACGGACTGTGTGAGCAGGTGCTCCCTCTCACTCAGCCCACAATACGGATTATTATGTCAAATTTCCCCTTCATTGGTGATGATTTCCTGGTCCAGTCTGGGTGAAAGTCTCCTTTACTGAAGCATGTAGTGTCCCACCGCAGACAGTTTATGATCCTGAACAACAGGATGGAGGAGTTCAACTACCGCTTCACGGTAAGAGTCCATAAATTTGACAACATGTTGTTTGCCACGTTCTCTCAAAATAAATGTTTTGGCTGCGGTGAGGAAGGACACCTTGCCAAAGCGTGTCCAAACTGTGCTGCCTAGGAGCTCTGCCGGGGGGCTGGAGCTCCCGCCCTGACATTGGCCAGTGGTGGTCCATCTCCGGCCATCGTGGCTGGCACTCCCTCCGGTCCACCCAGGGCTATAATGTGAAACGCCAAGGTGTGTGAGCAACAGGTGGAAGGAATGCATGTGGGTGAAAACACTGAGGTGAGGAGAGAGGTTGATGGTGGAGTGAAAATTAAAAAAAATGAAACAAAAAAATGGGTGAGGAGAAAGAGAAGCGTGGGATGGGAGAGGGAGAAACCAGGGTGAATGAGATAGGTAATGTGGGTGAAGGGACCAGCAGAATGGAGGTGGCAGGTGGGATGGGTGGAGGGGGGGTGAGTTAACTAGGAGTGTAGGTGAGACAGGGGAGATATGCGAGACTGAATGTGTATGAGACTGGTGAGGTAGAGAGCAGGTGGAGTGAGTGTGGGTGCAAGTCCTGAGGCCTCAGTGATGGAAGGGAGCTGGGAGGGTTAAATGGTGAAGCAAAAGAAAAAACATAACCCCAGATACAGGAAGTAGCAAAGTTGGGAGGATGGAAGAGGCAGTGGTGGAAACCAAAGGGACAACTGTCTGACTGTAGGGGCATGTCTTTGTCCCAGGTCACTGCCAGTCAATGATATGATAAAATGGTAAAAAAAAAAAACCCTTCTTGAACAAACAAAAGGAATGAAAGGTTTAAATAGTGCACTCAAATTCTCAAACATATTAGGTTTTTATAATGGAGCCAGACATGTAATTTTAAATAAAGCAACATCTGAACTTAATACTCAGGAAATCTATGGATTAAATAAACATACAGTGGTACCTCTACTTATGAAATTAATTTGTTGGATAAGTGTTTTCGTCCTATGGAATTTTCGGAAATAGTCACATTTTACATGTAAAATGGCTAATTCATTCCAAGGTCCCCAATACTACCCCTCAAACCCTTTAAAAATGTTAGAAAATTCCAGATTTTGTAGAAATGTAGATTTAGATGTTAGCTTGTCCAGGCGAAAAGCAGCTGATGTTAGTGTCGATACAAACACCACCACACCGGTTTTTACCTGTGAGAGCATGGCTACTGTCAGATCTGAATATTGTTGGCACATCCAGGCTAATGTGAGTGTGCGGGACAGAAGAGTTGATCAAGGTCTGGGTGACAATGAGGATGCATCAGTCTGGTGGATCATG
Source organism: Siphamia tubifer (assembly GCA_020466265.1). Classification (NCBI taxonomy): domain Eukaryota; kingdom Metazoa; phylum Chordata; class Actinopteri; order Kurtiformes; family Apogonidae; genus Siphamia; species Siphamia tubifer. The sequence goes on from CM035790.1 coordinate 46,342,963, forward strand.
TTTGGTGTTTAAATCTTCAGGTAGTCCACTTTGTTTTCTAGTGAGCGTACGTTGGTGATGAAAGCGGCAGTGGAAACTAGTTGGCTCTTGCTTAGCTGTAAATCCACCGCAACAGCCGCCTTCTACTGCCTCCCACAGATCTGCATATGTGGGGATACTCTGCTGTAGAACAGTCCAAGTGTTTAACAATTGTCCTGAAACTGATGATAGTGTGTGGGTCATATACTCTTCTGCACCGTTGGGCTCAACTGTTGATACTAACAACGCTCTAGGTGGAGAAATGAGCGTTAAAGTGTCTGTTACCGGGAGACAGAGCAGCTGCTCTGTGACGAATGAGGGTCAAAGGGTAACAAAAAGCATCATGGGTAGTTCCCTCATAGCCATTGAGATGCTACGTACATGACATATTTATGTAAACTACGTAGTTGCATATAGGAATGTACTGTATTTTTGTCTGGGAGGTTTCAGGTTCCTTTTGTAAATAGAATTTTCTTTCGTATTCAGAGATGGAAAATTGAGCTTGCTTTTATTTTCTGTTAAAACATATTGTTTAAGCACAGTCACACTGCATGGCATTAAAAAAAGACTCACCCCTGGCCCTGTTGGCTAGAGTATTTTAAAGGCTAAGCCCCTCCCCTGGCCCAACCATTATTCAATTAACCAAACAAAATATATTTTTGACCGTTCCAAGTCATCCATAAATAACCAACAATGATGAAGCACTTAGTTTAGACACACTAATGACCCCCCCCCCCCCCCCCCCCCCCTTCACCCAGAGTAAACATGGTATGGCTGGGGTTTATCTTTACCATAAAAGGGCAGCTGCTTCACCTGCTCTGGCATCTCTGCATCATTTAGACACTCACCTTCGTCATCATTTAGACACTCACCTTCGTCATCAGTTCATCACTCACCTTCGTCATCATTTCAACATTCACCTTCATAATCATTTAGACACTCATCTTCATCATCATTTCAACATTCACCTTCGTCATCATTTCGACACTCACCTTCGTCATCATTTAGACACTCACCTTCATCATCATTTAGACACTCACCTTCATCATCATTTCAACACTCACCTTCGTCATCATTTAGACACTCACCTTCGTCATCATTTAGACACTCACCTTTGTCATCATTTCAACACTCACCTTCGTCATCATTTCAACACTCACCTTCGTCATCATTTCGACACTCACCTTCGTCATCATTTAGACACTCACCTTTGTCATCATTTCAACACTCACCTTCGTCATCATTTCGACACTCACCTTCGTCATCATTTAGACACTCACCTTCATCATCATTTAGACACTCACCTTCATCATCATTTCAACACTCACCTTCGTCATCATTTAGACACTCACCTTCGTCATCATTTAGACACTCACCTTTGTCATCATTTCAACACTCACCTTCGTCATCATTTCAACACTCACCTTCGTCATCATTTCGACACTCACCTTCGTCATCATTTAGACACTCACCTTTGTCATCATTTCAACACTCACCTTCGTCATCATTTCGACACACCTTCGTCATCATTTAGACACTCACCTTTGTCATCATTTCAACACTCACCTTCGTCATCATTTAGACACTCACCTTCGTCATCATTTAGACACTCACCTTCGTCATCATTTAGACACTCACCTTCGTCATCATTTAGACACTCACCTTCGTCATCATTTCGACACTCACCTTCGTCATCATTTAGACACTCACCTTCGTCATCATTTAGACACTCACCTTCGTCATCATTTAGACACTCACCTTCGTCATCATTTCAACACTCACCTTCGTCATCATTTCGACACTCACCTTCGTCATCATTTAGACACTCACCTTTGTCATCATTTCGACACTCACCTTCGTCATCATTTAGACACTCACCTTTGTCATCATTTCAACACTCACCTTCGTCATCATTTCGACACACCTTCGTCATCATTTAGACACTCACCTTTGTCATCATTTCAACACTCACCTTCGTCATCATTTAGACACTCACCTTCGTCATCATTTAGACACTCACCTTCGTCATCATTTAGACACTCACCTTCGTCATCATTTCGACACTCACCTTCGTCATCATTTAGACACTCACCTTTGTCATCATTTAGACACTCACCTTCGTCATCATTTCAACACTCACCTTCGTCATCATTTCGACACTCACCTTCGTCATCATTTAGACACTCACCTTTGTCATCATTTCAACACTCACCTTCGTCATCATTTAGACACTCACCTTCGTCATCATTTAGACACTCACCTTCGTCATCATTTAGACACTCACCTTCATCATCATTTCAACACTCACCTTCGTCATCATTTCAACATTCACCTTCATCATCATTTAGACATTCACCTTCGTCATCATTTCAACACTCACCTTCGTCATCATTTAGACACTCACCTTCGTCATCATTTCAACATTCACCTTCATCATCAGTTCAACATTCACCTTCGTCATCATTTAGACACTCATCTTCATCATCATTTCAACACTCACCTTCGTCATCATTTAGACACTCACCTTCGTCATCATTTAGACACTCACCTTCGTCATCATTTAGACACTCACCTTCATCATCATTTCAACACTCACCTTCGTCATCATTTCAACATTCACCTTCATCATCATTTCAACACTCACCTTCGTCATCAGTTCAACATTCACCTTCGTCATCATTTAGACACTCATCTTCATCATCATTTCAACATTCACCTTCGTCATCATTTCAACACTCACCTTCGTCATCATTTCAACACTCACCTTCGTCATCATTTCGACACTCACCTTCGTCATCATTTAGACACTCACCTTTGTCATCATTTCAACACTCACCTTCGTCATCATTTCGACACTCACCTTCGTCATCATTTAGACACTCACCTTCGTCATCATTTAGACACTCACCTTCATCATCAGTTCAACATTCACCTTCGTCATCAGTTCAACATTCACCTTCATCATCAGTTCATCACTCATCTTCGTCATCATTTCAACTTTCACCTTCATAATCATTTAGACACTCATTTCATCATCATTTCAACATTCACCTTCGTCATCATTTCAACACTCACCTTCGTCATCATTTAGACACTCACCTTCGTCATCATTTAAACACTCACCTTCGTCATCATTTAGACACTCACCTTCGTCATCATTTAGACACTCACCTTCGTCATCATTTCAACACTCACCTTCGTCATCATTTCAACATTCACCTTCATCATCATTTAGACACTCACCTTCGTCATCATTTAGACACTCACCTTCATCATCATTTCAACACTCACCTTCGTCATCATTTCAACATTCACCTTCATCATCATTTAGACACTCACCTTCGTCATCATTTAGACACTCACCTTCGTCATCATTTCAACACTCACCTTCATCATCAGTTCAACATTCACCTTCGTCATCAGTTCATCACTCACCTTCGTCATCATTTCAACATTCACCTTCATCATCAGTTCAACATTCACCTTCGTCATCATTTAGACACTCACCTTCGTCATCATTTCAACACTCACCTTCATCATCAGTTCAACATTCACCTTCGTCATCATTTCAACATTCACCTTCGTCATCATTTCAACATTCACCTTCATCATCAGTTCAACATTCACCTTCGTCATCATTTAGACACTCACCTTCGTCATCATTTCAACACTCACCTTCATCATCAGTTCAACATTCACCTTCGTCATCATTTCAACACTCACCTTCGTCATCAGTTCAACATTCACCTTCGTCATCATTTAGACACTCATCTTCATCATCATTTCAACATTCACCTTCGTCATCATTTCAACACTCACCTTCGTCATCATTTAGACACTCACCTTCGTCATCAGTTCGACACTCACCGCCATCAGTTCAACACTCACCTTCGTCATCATTTCAACACTCATCTTCGTCATCATTTCAACACTCACCTTCGTCATCAGTTCATCACTCATCTTCGTCATCATTTCAACATTCACCTTCATCATCAGTTCAACATTCACCTTCGTCATCATTTAGACACTCATCTTCATCATCATTTCAACATTCACCTTCGTCATCATTTCAACACTCACCTTCGTCATCATTTAGACACTCACCTTCGTCATCAGTTCGACACTCACCGTCATCAGTTCAACACTCACCTTCGTCATCATTTCAACACTCATCTTCGTCATCATTTCAACACTCACCTTCGTCATCATTTAGACACTCACCTTCGTCATCATTTCGACACTCACCGTCATCAGTTCAACACTCACCTTCGTCATCAGTTCAACATTCACCTTCATCATCAGTTCAACATTCACCTTCATCATCATTTAGACACTCATCTTCATCATCATTTCAACATTCACCTTCGTCATCATTTCAACACTCACCTTCGTCATCATTTCAACACTCACCTTCGTCATCAGTTCATCACTCACCTTCGTCATCATTTCAACACTCATCTTCGTCATCATTTCAACACTCACCTTCATCATCATTTCAACATTCATCTTCGTCATCATTTAGACACTCACCTTCGTCATCATTTCAACACTCACCTTCGTCAGTTCAACACTCACCTTCGTCATCAGTTCAACACTCACCTTCGTCATCAGTTCAACACTCACCTTCGTCATCATTTCAACACTCACCATCATCATTTCAACACTCACCTTCGTCATCATTTCAACACTCACCTTCATCATCATTTCAACATTCATCTTCGTCATCATTTAGACACTCACCTTCGTCATCATTTCAACACTCACCTTCGTCAGTTCAACACTCACCTTCGTCATCAGTTCAACACTCACCTTCGTCATCAGTTCAACACTCACCTTCGTCATCATTTCAACACTCACCATCATCATTTCAACACTCACCTTCGTCATCATTTCAACACTGAGAGGGGGGTCTGTCTTCGCAGAGGTGTGCGCTCAGGTCACCCTATGACCTGAACATATGGCCACAGTATCAGACCATAATAATCTTCATGTTTCTATGGTTAACATTCATTTACACTTTACTATGTTTACTTCAGGTCAAAATTAGATGAAACAGAAAATGGCCACTATCCGTTTTTTCTATTATTCATTTAAACTCAAAAAGTAAAACTGAAGAAAATGCATCATTATCCATTCTTTCATTTTGGTTTTGGGAACAAATAATGAAGAAACAAGAAATGTCTTATTTTTGGTTTTATTTTGAAAAATTAATGAAGGAATGATACATGAATTCAGTGTACATATATGTCAGATATGTCTTACCATCTTACTACTGCACTGATGACATTTACTGTCTTTCTTGCGAATAACTCAGTAATTGGGTGGAAACAATTGATAATTTATTTTATGGCCCTGATGATGTGGATTTTACTGGAAATTACCTCCATGTTTTTCAGATAATTAAAGAAAAACAAGTCAATCTTGGACTCACCATTTCAGTAACTACAGATTAATTTCAAATAATTAACATTTTATTAAACTTGAAATGAAAACTGTTTGCAGCGCTATTACCATATTCTCCACACTATAAGGTGCACTAGATTATAAGACGCATTAAATGAAGTCAATATCAGATAAAAAGTCAAAAATTATGAAATAAAAGTAAAAATTATCAGAAAAAAGTCAAAATTATGAGATAAAAAAATCTAAATTATGAGATAAAAAGTCAAATTCATGAAATAAAAGTTGAAATTATGAGATAAAAAGTCAAAATTCCAAGTCACTAAGCATTACCAGAAAGAATCCATATATAAGGCGCAGTGTCGTTTTTAGAGAAAATTTAAATCCTTTAAGTGCAACTTATCCTTTGGAAAATATGGTACATGCAAACTGCAGAGGAATTAAACTGGAAACTAGTAGATATAAGCAGTTACAACGGCATTGTTACCATAAAATTACATCAAAATCACCATAGAAATTACCATTAATTAACGATTTGAGATGTAAAGCGTTACCGCAAAATCCAAGATGTCCGCACAAAAAAAATTATAGATACCTTAACAACTCCATTGATTTTAAGCCCCATGAATGTATTGAAGTTGAATATAAAGTTGGATGTTGCGGATGGTTTGGTACTAAATACATGTCTGTATCTATAACAAATATTACACCAGAGCGAGTGTTGTTATGCTCAATATCGGCACTCATGGAACGTCTCTTGTCCAATCAGATTGCTTGGTCAGAACTAACCTTTGTATAATGAGATGCACCAGTATCTGCATAAGGAGCCATGGACGTCAGGCTCTGCGGTGACCTGCTTGTGTCCTGTGCTGACCTGTGACCCCGGACAATCTCCCTCGCCTGTCTGGTGGATGGACCTGCCCCCCCCCCCCCCCCCCCCCTCTCCTTCATCTACAAATGGACGTTCATCTATAGTCTGTCCTTCAGTGTGGTTCTACCCAAGATTTCTTCCTTTTCCCACTGAGTTTGGAAGCATTTTCTGCTGAGAAGGAGGAGCTAAGGACAGAAGGAGGAGCTAAGGACAGGGGTAGGGTCATAGGACAGGGGGAGGAGCTAAGGACAGGGGTAGGGTCATAGGACAGGGGGAGGAGCTAAGGACAGGGGATGTTTGGAACTATTTCTGTAGTTAATTGTGTTTCTGTAAAAACCTGTGAGACAACTTTGTTGTGATTTGGGGATTTATAAATAAAATTAAATCAAAAAAATGTTTAATTTAATATTATAGTTGTTAAGACATTTCACATTTTTCACATATGATGCATTTGAAGTTATTAAGGAATAATTTAATCTTTTGTCTATAGTCCGGCAAAATAAGGCAAGTGTAATTTTACAAATATTTTACCTCTTACTAAATGTTTTGTGTATTTGTAATTCTCATGTAAATTCAATTCAATTGTATTTATAAAGCTCCAAATCACAACAAAGTTGTCTCACAGGTTTTTACAGAAACACAATTAACTACAGAGATATATGAAAAGACCCTCCCCCTGTCCTTAGACAGGGGATGTTTGGGACTGGTCCACCCTCTGGTCTGTCCTCTCTGTGTGGGCTGGTCTTGTCATTTTTTTCTTCCTCCCGAGTCCCCATTGATGTTTCTTCTGCCAAACCATGTATGGGATCAATTGAGAATTTAATGCAATTGATTATATCTATTGAAATCAAGAAAAGGTGGTCCTGGAGAACTGGACTGTCCTCAATGGAACAAGTTTGTCTGGATACAGCAGGGATTCATGGCAACAACGTCAGGCTGTCCATCGAGGACATAGAAGACGTGTATATATTTGGATTTATGGTGGAAACTTTACTCACTTTTGGCCTGGGAGGAATATTGATCCGTTGCAAAGTTGGGAAAATCGTAGCACCGAAAGGGCCACTGACACTGTGACTGGACTAAATCTGTTGATGGCCCAGGACCATCTGTGAACTGTGTGGGACAGATTGAACTGTGTGGGACAGAGTAGCTCTGCTGTGGCTCAGTCTGCAAGTTTGGGAACTGATCTGTTGAATCATTCTGCAGATTCACAGAAGAGATTGGATTATAGTTGTGGACAGATGGTGAAGCCCTGAGAGTTTTATCTGGACTGAGGGCAGAGGTGGATGAACTGAGAAAACAACAACAACATCATGGTCGATGAGTGATGTGTGGGGCAAAGTCTATTTTAAGGGTGTAGCATAATTCTACAAGGGGTTAATTTTTCTCCCACAGCAGGAGGAAGGTCACTGTTTGTTTGGGCTCCTGTTGTATATTCGTCATGCGTCCTTGAAATACTCCTACAATGTCATATGTCTGTGTCTTTTTACAAATTTTATATTTGTTTATACCTTGTGTGTTCATATTATGTTATCGAACAAAATCCCAGCTCAATGACTTTGAGTAATGTCATCTGTCTGTTCATTTGGGCTTCACTCTGCATGGTCGGCTTTCCCTTTTCATGGACAGCCTGTCACTACACCATTTTCTCTGCTGTTGTAACAAATTAATTTCCGGTAAGGGATCAACAAATTTTATTCAATTCCACATTATTCAGGAAAAACTCACATGTTTTGGCAGACATTTTGGATTTTGGAGCAACCATCTTAGAATTTTGCATGGCCATCATTATTTTTTAAAAAGAGGCGGGTTTGAAGATTATGTGAAACAAATGTCATGCTTATATGACAAAGTGAAGGATTGTGGGTATATTATCTGCTCCACTATGGTGACACATAATGCATTAGAGGAAGAAGGGAAAAAAACCTGGCAAAGGAAACTTGTAATTCACAAAAAAGCCAAGTTGCTGTTCTTTTTCCCACTATAAGCAGTTTAGTCCTGTTGTCCTGGAAGGTTAACGATACGCAGTCACTGGAAAAACAAAGAGGCACTGAAAGATCAGCACTGTCACCAGGACTTTATCGTCCGTTTCATGTCCGTAATGTTTGGACACAAACACTTTTTCCAAAGATGAACTGGAGTCTAGAAGAAAAGAGGTCTTCATTTACAGAAAAGATTCTTTCCATCACTTTCTTCTCCTCTGAAGATCGAACCAGACCAGAGTCCACATCTGACCTGAGACACAAGAAAAGATGCTTAAAACAAGTGGTGCCACACACCACAAACCATGCCATGCCATTCCATGCCAATCTACAGTAATCCAACCTTATTTATATAGCACACATTTAAACCACCACAAAGTTTCCAAAGTGATTTCCAATCAAATAAACACAATAAAAGTCTGGACTACTCTGTCTGGAGTATTTTTTTTTTTTAATTTCATAAAATTTTTGGCCAGACTTGAGGGGCCTGCAAAATTGGGTGAGTTTTCGTGTATGTTTAGGGGGTCAAATTCCAGTTTAAACTGACGGAGCACAAAAAAAGAGGGCCCATGTCCCTCTACGGCAGCCTGTGTCCCTCTAGGACGTCTTGTGTCCCTCTACGGCAGCCTGTGTCCTTCTAGGACGGCCTGTGTCCCTCTAGGATGGCCTGTGTCCCTCTACGGCGGCCTGTGTCCCTCTAGGACGGCCTGTGTCCCTCTACGGCGGCCTGTGTCCCTCTAGGACGGCCTGTGTCCCTCTACGGCGGCCTGTGTCCTTCTAGGACGGCCTGTGTCCCTCTACGGCGGCCTGTGTCCCTCTAGGACGGCCTGTGTCCCTCTACGGCGGCCTGTGTCCCTCTACGGCGGCCTGTGTCCCTCTACGGCGGCCTGTGTCCCTCTAGGATGGCCTGTGTCCCTCTACGGCGGCCTGTGTCCTTCTAGGACGGCCTGTGTCCCTCTAGGACGGCCTGTGTCCCTCTACGGCGGCCTGTGTCCCTCTAGGACGGCCTGTGTCCCTCTACGGCGGCCTGTGTCCCTCTAGGACGGCCTGTGTCACTCTACGGCGGCCTGTGTCCCTCTAGGATGGCCTGTGTCACTCTACGGCAGTGATAAACTGTCAAACTGTGGTAAAATGTTATAAACTGTCATAAACTGTGATAAAATATTAGAAACTGTCATAAACTGTCATAAACTGTGATAAACTGTCATAAACTGTCATAAACTATGATAAACTGTGGTAAACTGTCATAAATTGTCAAAAACTGTGATAAACTGTCAAACTGGTAAACTGTGATAAACTGTCATAAACTCTGATGAACTGTCATAAACTCTGATGAACTGTCATAAACTGTCATAAACTGTATTGTGATAAACTGTCATAAACACTCATAAACTGTCATAAACTGTGATAAACTGTCATAAACTGTCATAAACTATGATAAACTGTGGTAAACTGTCATAAACTGTCATAAACACTCATAAACTATGATAAACTGTCATAAACTGTCATAAACTATGATAAACTGTGATAAACTGTCATAAACTGTGATAAACTGTCATAAACTGTCATAAACTATGATAAACTGTCATAAATTGTCAAAAACTGTCATAAATGGTCATAAACTGTCATAAACTATGATAAACTGTCATAAATTGTCAAAAACTGTCATAAACTGTCATAAACTGTCATAAACTATGATAAACTGTCATAAATTGTCAAAAACTGTGATAAACTGTCAAACTGTGGTAAACTGTGATAAAGTGTCAAAAACACTCAAACTGTGATAAACTGTCATAAACTGTGATAAACTGTCACAAACTGTGATAAACTCTGATGAACTGTCATAAACTGTCATAAACACTCATAGGCTGTGTCCGAAACCACTCACTCGTTCCCTACTCCCTTCATAGGGAACTACATGTAGTTCACTACATAGTGAATTCAATTGAAATCGTTTCGGACTCTACTACGGCACTGTTTAAATGCGTCATCGCCGTCGAAGATTTAAAACATAACAGTATCGTCTCAAAAAATGTAAATAGTTTTTAAGGTTTGTGTATTACTGTATGTGCAATAAAATAAACATGAATAAACTTGGTTCACGACTGTTTTACTGTTATTAACTGTTAAACAACTCCTGTCTCACCTGTTACTGAACAGCTGTAGTTCTGTCAGTATGGCGTCCCATATCAATCTGTCCCTGTTTTTTTTTAATCATACAACTCTCCATAACATTGTAGCAGAGTTTCTGAAGCAAATATTCATATTTGAGGTGGATCAATGCTCCTTCTGTAATACTGTTGATAAAACACCAGATAATGTATTTTTTGGATGTTCTGTATCTCAGTATTTTTGGTCTAAAATACATAATTGGATTTAACTAAACATTAACGGTGTTCCATCCTTTGAATGACATCATATTTTTTACATGGATGATTTGGAATCTTCCTTATTAGGCATTATTAATATAATAATAATTCTGTAAGTATCATATTCACTGTGTAAAATGCAGAAACTCTAAGCCATCGTTCTCTGGTTTTATTAATGACTTCAAGATTTTTTTTTTCATGTCTCAAAAAAAAAGACATTGGACAACATTTATTATTTTAACCAAAGAACTTAATTTTGTATCTCTGCTCTGTGTTTAAATTGAGGTTCCTAATGTAAACCTTATTTATACATTGTTTAATATTGTATTTTACTGGAGTTTCTATAATTCTTTTTTTTTACAAAATCCCCAAGTTTATGTTTGATTTTGTATTTAATTTTAAGTTGTATTCATTGTCCTCATTGAGAGTCAGTATATTGTGATTTCAATAAAGTTTTTTTTTTTTTTTTTTTAATCTCTGTCCTTCAGTCATTTTTCGATTGGTGCAATGCATGATGGGATATAGTGCTTGGGTTAGTGACCATCGATGCACACTACATTTCGCGGTGGATTGTGGGAAACATTGAGTTACTATGCAGGGCTTATAAGTAGTTCACTACATATTCGGACACCCCTACAAAATGGACTGGTCCCTATATAGGTCCCTATGTAGGGAGTGGTTTAGGACACAGCCAGAGACTGTGATAAACTGTCATAAACTGTGATAGACCATCATAAACTGTCATAATAGGTACATGTTCAGGTTAATGTTTAAATTAATGTTTAGGTTAATGTTTAGACAAAGTAAGAAAATGAGTTTAATATATTTGATTTTGTTGTAATGGTGTGAAACCCTAATCCACCAAAGTCACCCTGTAAATGTTGGATCATTTGTTGGAGTTGTGCAGGTGTTAGTTGTTCCACACACACAGACAGACACACACACATGCACACACACACACACACACACACACACACACACACACACACATACACTAATAAATTTTTTATTCAATACATTCTTTCAACGTCACTTTCATATTTTGACATGTTTGTTATTTTTAATTTTTTCAAAAGTAATATATTTCTTTTTTCTAATGTTTAATGATAATTTGTCATTAATATCAAACCATTTTTTTTAGTATGACATACAAGCTCCTTTTCAAGTTTGTTTCAGGTACGCATGTTTTTGAAGCTTTTTTTCTTCAAGTTTCAAATCAAGTTGTTAAATGGTGAATAAAGACAAATACAAGATCAAATGAGCAGCAGCTTCACCATCATCAGCTGCTTCCAGGCAGTCGTATCCACTGTTACCACAGCTGCTCCCTGTCGCCAGAAATCTGTACAAACATCCATGTGAAGAAGAGAAAAAAATAGAAGATTTAGTTCATAAGGTCAGATAATTAACAAAAATCAATTTACAGAAATGACCACATGTTTGTGTCTTATAGTAGAACACACCACTACTGACCTAAATTTAAAAATAAATAAATAAATAAATAAAAAAAAATAAAAATAAAATATATATATATATATATATATATATATATATATATATATATATATATATATATATATATGTGTGTGTGTGTGTGTGATTTTGAGGTCCCCAGCAGTGGATCAATAGTCCTTGGCTCCAGGCAGGTGTGTTGAGGTTGGTTTAAATAATTAAAGACTGAAGCTTTGTCTGCTCATAAAACACTGAACGATCCAAGATCAACTTACAAACTTAAAAACACAACCTGGAGCCAAGGCTTACACACTTTGGTTCCACAAAGTAAGTAAGTAAGTAATCTTTATTTGTATAGCGCTTTTCACAGACATGGGTCACAAAGCGCTTCACAGAAACCCATTCACACACTCATACACCAGTAGACGGCTGCTGCCAACACAAGGCGCTGCCTGACCCTACTGGGAGCAACTTTGTGTTCAGTGTCTTGCCCAAGGACACTTCGACATGTGGACAGCCAGAGGCGGGACGCGAACCACCAACCCTTCGATCATTGGACGACCCGCTCTACCAGCTGAGCCCAAAGTGACCTGAAAACACTCCATATATTACCCCCCTTCCTCACCTTTCCTCACCCCTCCTCACTCCTCTTAAACCCTCCACACGTCCTCCTCACCTCAGGGAGTCCAGCACAACCTGCAAGCACTGGCTCTTTTTGGCTCAAGTTGGAGCCAATGTTATAACTGAACTTTATAACTAACTAACTAATTGTTATAACTAACTGAACAAAAACAATCACCAAAACCAACCAATATATATATATATATATATATATATATATATATATATATATATATATATATATATATATAATTCTGTAAAAGCCTCACCCAGGTACGTCAGAAGACATCTGTATAGAACTGATCCCAGCATATAAACATTGATCCGCAGGACCAAACCCATCACTAAGACAGTGACTGAGGAGGCTTCCTCGGCACTACAGGACTGTTTTGAACACACCGGCTGGGAAATTTTTTTGGCTCAGACCTGCAAGTGTTTACATCATCTGTCCTGAACTATGTCCAGTTCTGTGTTGATGTTGTCTTACCCACAAAGTCCTTTAAAGTGTTTCCTAAGCAGACACCATGGTATGACAGTACAGTGTGGGTGCTGCTCAGAGCTCAGGGTGTGGTCTACAGGTCAGGTGACAGGTTGGTCTACAGCAGGACCTGGACAGACCTGAGGAAGGGCATCCATCAGGTACCAAACACAGGTACAGATAGAACATTGAGGAACACTTCATAGACAACAACCCACAGGAAATGTGTAGAGGCCTCAGGGCCATCACTGCCTACAGGAACAGCAACCAGCAGACCAGCGATGACCCCACCCTGCCTGTCACCTTGAACACTTTCTTTACACGCTTTGATACACCTGGCAGCAGAGACACTGTTCATCTTTCACAGCTGGAGGAGCAGTCCCAGCCCCTTGTCCTGCAGCAACACCAGGTCAAATCCACCCTGAGGATAATTAACACCAAAAAGGCTGTAGGACCAGATAAGGTGTCAGGTGGGGTCCTAAAGCAGTGTGCACATCAGCTGGCTACAATCTTTCTGGACATTTTCAACTTGTCCCTCCAACTTTCTTCATTTCTGGTGTTCCTCAAGTGCTCCATCATTGTGCCTCTGCCTAAAAAAATCTATTGTCACAAGCCTGAACAACTACTGCCCCGTTGCTCTGACGCCCGTAATAATTAAGTGTTTTAAGAGGATCATGTTAGGCTAACACATCATCCCTGCTAGTCTGGACACACATCAGTTGGCCTACAGGGAGAGCCAATCAACAGTGGACACAGTCTCTCTGGTTCTGCACACAGCCCTGACCCTCCTGGAGCATCCTTTTTTTTTGTCTGCATTTGTTCTCATTGTTTAACACCACAGAGAGGGAGTCAACATTGTTTGAGATCAATGCATATTTTAGTCTTGCGGACAAATATTTTAATATTTAGTGCATGTTTGTGACCATCACCGGTTCTCCCTGAAAGCTGAGCAGACATCCTTTATTAGAACTCTCTATTATAAGCCAGGGAGGGCAGTGCTACACCTCAGTGATGTTTGGGGGAAACAAAGACTGGACAGGACGAACAGGGAAAGAAATGAATAGGTGGTGCTATTGCAGTTAAAGATTGTAAGGTGGTGTGTTATTCCCAACTATTAACTGTCCATCAATAAAAATAAATAAATCGAAAAAAAGAGAAGAAAACCAAAACAGCACAAAAGAAAAAGAGATTCGATAAATAAATAATTAAACAAAAACGGAACTGAGCATCATAGTTGTGGATGACTTGATAGTGTAAAATAGAATAGAACAGAACAGGCCAGAAGAGGACACCAGTGCTAGAAGAGAATGAGTTCAGGGTAGAAATTCTGGAGAGATTCTCAGCACATTCTGGGGGGTCCCATCATTCACTGAAATGGGACTCAGCAGTAGCTGGCAAGACCCGATCAAACATGCAAGTGTGAAGGACCCCGAAGCCCAGAACAGCAATCATGGCAAGGCAGGGCCAAGCCAACAGGGCAACCCCCACCTCGGGCCATAGGAGCTACAGGGCGCCGCCCCCAGAGAGCCACTGGGGCCACAGTGAATGACACAAACCCGGAGAACAAGAGGGAGCAGCTACAAACCCCCCCAGCACACCAAGGCCGAGCCAGACGGCCCGGAGCACCCCCCCCAGCCCCCACCAAACCCCCCAACCCCCAACCCCCCACCCGACCTGCCCGGCCCCACACAGCCAGGAGGCCAGACACAGGGGCCAAGCGGCCCACCGAAGGGGCGGCACCCAGCACATCACAAGGCAGACCGCCACTGGGAGCCGGTCAGAGGACAATGGAGCCAGGAGCATCCTAACACATACGTTAGGAGGTTGTTTGGGGACTTCAGTCCAGCGTTCAATACTGTTGTCCTGGACAAACTGGCACTGAAGCTCCACAACCTCGGACTGTTGGCCTCCCTGTGCTCATGGATGAAAGACAGGTCTCAAGTGGTGAGAATTGGGCGTCATGTATCCTCCACAGTGAAACTGAGGATAAGTATGTTGACAAGAAACGTTATTATCTAACGTACCTTGACGGTTTTGGATCAAACGTACCTTGGCGGTTTTGGATCAAACGTACCTTGGTGGTTTTGGATCAAATGTACCTTGGTGGTTTTGGATCAAATGTACCTTGGTGGTTTTGGATCAAACGTACCTTGGTGGTTTTGATCTTGTTGCCGGTAGCGCAGCTCCAGCCCTTCAGGTCAGGAAGAACTTTACATTCCTCCCCATCAAGGCACGGGTGCATCTGACACCACCACTTCTGCTCCACTATAGAGGCTGCAAACACAAAGATCAAAGGGGCTCAGGTTAGAAAGTACAGAAAACCCAAAGATTTCTTTTCACTCTCTTTAAAAAGTGGCCAACTACATAATTACAGTTAACACAGTTAACTCTTACATGGTTATAAAATCCATGTGCAACTCACTTAAATAAGTCTGTTGTCCATTCACATAATTTGTAATTTAGTTTTCTTAAAATCTCGTCTCATCTTGTGAACCCAATCTAGTGTCTCTTCACACCCCTATGAGTGCTGTAAGCCACACCCCTATGAGCGCTGTAAGCCACACCGCTATGAGGGCTGTAAGCCACACCCCTATGAGCGCTGTAAGCCAGTCCCACAGGATACAGTAGTCCACATGCGCCCACATCCTTATTCTAATGGTGTGACACACACCCTAACGTTAACCCATTCACCACTGATACTCTGTTGTTCACCGTTGTTACCGTCTGTGACTAGAAGGAATGCTACAGGTGTAAGGCTGCTGTTTTTTCCTGTCATGTGGTCATGATGTGGGTGTGAACACACATGTTTTACTCGTCCAGATGGGTGCGGAAACGGCACCGTCTCCGGATCTTCCCACTCTGGGACACGTTTTCCAAAGATATGGTTTTGGGGTACCCATGACACCGGTCCCATTTAGACAAAAGGCCAATCTGTGAAGAAAGTACGTTGGTTTCAAGTGAATTCATTTCTGTGCAAATGGGTTCTAGAGTCTATTTTTTTTTGCGGATATTGTGTATATCTGAATTAGTATTTTCCATATAAAACTAGCAAATATGGGACAGTTTTCCCCTGAAATTGATTTAGATTTCGGGGAGAGTGAGTACAGTTGAATACACTTTTACTTTTCTCACCTTCCACACACAAATTAGACAAATTAAAAGACACTAAAAAATAATTTTGTTTTAGGTATGATATATCTTCAAGGTCTGTGCTACTATATAACCAAGAAATTATATATGTAAGTTATATAATTTTTATGCAATTAATTAAACAAAAAAGTGCACTTTTGTCTTAAAAGGTGTCATTCCACTAAAACCACTTTTCCACTTTTGTCCTTTTGGAATCTGATGGCTCACCCACCGTTACCGTAGTGATGGTTCACCCAGTGTTACCATGGTGATGGCTCACCCAGCGTTACCATGGTGATGGCGCAACCAGACTTACCAACACATGCTCCTTTAACAGTGGTTCATCACCTCCACTGGCTGCATACTGCATTCACACTAAACAACAACAGGAACCAGGGACCCAGAAAAAGACGGTCCATCTGACGACAGATGGACTTTAGTCCCACCCACCTGGGGTTAAGCCCCTCCCCCATTGCAGCCAATCTGAAGTAGCATTAGCATCTACAAGAGCAGACGGCGCCACAGTAGCTGCTGCACAAACTGTAAAAACTGTTGGATCAAACTGGTTCATGTGTCTGGAAATAAAGACTGTTTTTTTTACTGCACGTTTTCAAACCAAGTGACGTCACCAAAACTAGCTGGATGTTAGTTGGGTAAAGGTAAATATATACACAGCCAGAGGGGAGGGGGAGTGTTCCTTCACGCATTCTGAGCCAATCAGAGATGCCTCATCACCACGTCATGGACATGTATGAGGAAGTAAATTGTAGTAAACCACAAGTCAATTTTTTACCGTGAAAAAACAACTGGAAACAAAACAAATAGAACCAACACACAATGAATCTATTACAGTGAAGAACAACAATATTAATAAATAACCATAAAACTAACTATAAAAAAAGTACAAAAATAACCACAATACTACAGAGTTACAGTTGAAACAGTCGTGAGTACAGTTGAGACATAATTGAAAACAATAGAAATGTGACAAGTGAGTCTTTGCAGATGGAGTGATTTTATTTTACTTAATTTCAATCATAGTAATTTTTTCATGTGTTTTTCTAATATATTTAATGTAAAATGGAGTAAAATAGACGACAACCCCAAATATATATCAATTAATGCCATTTACATGGTATCATATTCAAACAGGGTAAAAACATCAACAAATATCCACTTTTTAGGCTTACATATATTCAATATTTAACAGATTTGTAACAGTAAGAAGTCAGTATGTGCGGATGTAATGTTTTTATTTTATTTTATATTAATATCTTTATTTTAGTTTTTTATTCCATATTTGAAAAATATTTAATAGTATGAAAATATCTGCATTACAATTAAAACATATCAAACACAACAAACTGAAGTTAAACAAATAATAACAAAAAAATGTTTTCATATATTTATACAAATACCGTTCACTTCACCGGAATGAACGGCTTAAAGCAAAGATTCATTCTCTCATCCCGAAAGGGATTCACTGGTGACTGTATTTGTCAAACCTATTGGTTTTTGGTTGGGCTCTGCTGGCGCAGATGAGTACAGCTGTTGGTACTGTTTAAAGACCGAACATTCACTAATTAAATGGTTGGGCTTTAAACAGAAGCAGTCTGATCACATATGTCTACAGTTTGTTTTTGTTCAAACCTAATAAATTACGGGAGATAACCGGGAGAAATGACAAAACAGGAGGGGGGTGGGAGATGGGTCTGAAATATGGGAGAACCCTAGGAAATACGGGTGTGTTTGCAGCTATGTTCCCGCCTGCACTGGGCTTTCAAAATTTGTCCTGCGCTGCACGGTTTTTCCAAGCCCTTCACTCCCATGGGAAAACCATGCAGTGGGTGTGAAGGGTCACAAGAGTGCAGGGTCCTACTGTCGGCTTAATGTTCTTTATGAGAGAGCGCCCTCTATTGGCGATACCTGGGAATCCAATGAATGGGCGTGTTTAAAATTTGAATTTGAGAGGGAGGGGCAGGCTACGTGCATGGACCGTGGCTGGGATCAGCTGGAGTCTTCACGCCAGCACCATGGCAACCACACGGAATGAATGAATGTTACTGTAACTGAAGGAAAACACACGACGAACCCAGATGAACATGTGAGGACAGAAACAGGTTTTATATATAAAGTACAAATATTTATATGAATGTAAAGAGTATAAAGTACAAATGTTTATATAAATGTATAAAGTACAAATATTTATATAAATGTAAAGAATATTAACTCACTCACTGCCATTGACGTATATATGCGTCAATTACGGGCGAGAGGCGGGGGAGCGGTCTCACGCAGCCTGTCACTGAAAATCAGACTGGTTTCCAAGTGCTCCGCTATTTTAACCAGGGACAGACCCTCCGGGGTGGATTGGACCCTTAAAAGGTTCAGGAACCATGGTGTAAAACCCAGGTAATTTAACCCGCTCATAATGCTCTGTTCTGGGGCAGAATAACGGAGCATGTACCCCCCCTCAATTGACCGGGGACCAGCGGTCTGAAGCGTGGTGTTTAATCCGCCCATAACACTCTGTTCTGGGGCTGAATTTAAAGGTATATTCACATATTTATATTATATAAAGGTATAAGTCCAGGGTACAGACTTTGACACACGTAAATGGATTTTGCTCTTTGGTAGTTGCTAGTGCTTCCCCATTCAAAGTCAACGGAGACACCGGCCATAGAGTGCATTTTGCACTTTTCTGGGAGGTATTTTTTCACGTACATCCCCGTTATGAGAAACCTCTGTTTCAACTGGTGGTGCTCCAGTGTAATAGAGGCCAGCTTTGGAAAATGCGTTACATGAGCAAAGACAAAGGGACATCGGATCCCTTTAGTGCATAACCCTAACCCTAACCGAACCTCTAGATCGAAACGCATTTATGAAGCCCCGCCTCTGTAGGGCCTATGCCCTCCATATGTCGGTCCAGCGGTAGGTGCCTTCAACATTGCGGGCTGGTACACGTTAGGTATTTGGGAGGGGAGGCCGGGAGGACAGGGCTCCAGCCTCCAGGAGAGGATGCGAGACAGGAACCTCAGCGGCTCTCCTGTGGGATCCGCGAGTGCCAGGCGGTGTCTGGGGTCCGTCCGAACTAATTTAAAAAAAAAAAAACCCGTCCGAAACTGGCCACGGCGGCCAGAGCTCACGAGGTTCCATTATAAATAAGTGTTTGTCATGTTCTGTATCTTTGAGCTTTCGGTGTCCTCTCTGTCTGTGTGTTTTTCTCTGTCTTTGTGTCTCTGCTCTGCTTTCACCTTTCACCCTGTTCTGTCTCTCTGGCTAATCAGAAGATGCGACTCACCTGATGAGCTCAGCTGAGCTCATCAGGTGAGGTGTATATGGGGGGCGAGTTTAGGCTATTTCTGGGGGGAGAGCCTGGGGGAGAGCCCCCAGACCCCCCTCTGGGCTACGTCCCGGATCTTGACAATGTCTGTCTCCACCTCTGGCCAAAAGGGAGATTTTTGTTGGAACTGGACCAGTATTTTTCTGTGGATTGATTGATTGGCAGAGGCTTTATGTCAATCCTGGCTTTATTCCATTTCTTGCTGAATGTCAGATGTATGTGATTGTGTCTTATCATTAAAGGAAGGTCTCTTAGATAAAAAGATGACTGTCACTATTAAATAATGCGGAAATGAAATGGTGCATTTCTGTGAGTAGTCCAGAAGTTGACTTGCAGTGAGCTAACACAGTAGCAGCTAATGACAAAGAGCCTAGTGGTCCTTTGGGTAATTTTTTTTCTTGCCATCTTATCACCACCACCACACTTCACCAGAACATCAACACCCAGAAACATATTTTCTCATGCAGTAAGTCTACATATTGACATGGAACTTGTTAGTTTTTAAGCTAAATCTTAATTTCAGTGCTTGTGGATTGGTAGATAATAGTTTATTGGTCGATTAGAGGGGAAAAAAAGTTTAGAAATTGATTTAAATTTCATTCAAGACAGGTGCCACTGTCAGCACTGGGGGCTGAGCCCCCCTAAAGGTCAGATGCTAGAATCGCCCCTGGTGTAAGGCCTCATTCAGACCTGAGTCCCTTGTCAGATTATCATGATCTAGTCCTCTGATTTTCCCGCATACTTTATGATCCGTGTTCCATGTACCAGACCTGTTTCTGCCTGACTTCGTCTCCTGCCTTGGTATTTTGCCTGACTGTTGGTACTGAACCTGGACCGGATCCCGCTACACTCCTCGCCGCCTGCCCCGACCTTGGACCGCACACCGACCTCGATACCTGCTGCCTGCCTTGACCCCGGAACGGACACCGACATCGACACCTACAGACAGCCCCGACCTTGGACCGGAACCGACTCGGATCCAGCTTCGTCCTCGGACGAGAGGAGGTTTGCTGACATCGTTCTGTATTATTCCTTCAGAACTCTGAAAGACTTTAAAGGGGACTTACCCTTCATCTGCTGTATTGTTTATTTGAACAGACTGTTATTATTAAACTGCTTGGACCTTTATAAGTGTCTCTTGTTCTGCACTTGGGTTCCCTGCAGCCCGTTACAATGTTTCTCTAATCCTGTTCACACACGTCAGTGGGCGCGTTAACAGCTCCGGCGGCGCTGCTGGCTGGTCCAGCGACTGTGTATAACCCGGGAGGGCACGCTGCTTGCGCGGTGCACTCTGAGGGGGCACTGGTTCCTTTTCCCTGGCCCCCACCCAGGTCTGTCACCCTAACCGAGGAGGCACCCTTCCCGCCCCACCCGACTGGAGGGATCATGCGGGGGGGCGGGGCGGGACCGGCAACTCTCCTAGGGGCCTTGGATCGCCTCCTCCGCCCCCTCACATCACCGCATTGATTCAGATTCAGATTCAACTTTATTGTCATTGCGCATGTCACAAGTACAGAGCAACGAAATGCAGTTAGCATCCAACCAGAAGTGCATAGCAGTGAATAAATAATATAGACGTTGTAAATATACACAGTATATGTAGAAGGTGCTAGAATGAGATTATATAAATAACTATGGATGCAGGTATGTACAAACTATAACAGGCTATGACTATGTTACAGTATGAGGAACTATAATATTATAGATTTTTGAGGAAGGTATGTACAGACTATAGACAGGTTATTGACAATGATACAATGTATTATTACAGTGATTATGGTATAGTTAACAGTATGTACAGTAGTGCAATGAGGTAGGTGCAATTGATAGTGCAAGTGATGAATCAAAGTGACAAGTGATTATGGATGAGGGTTGTTGTGTGAGTGAGAAGAGGGGGTGGGGTTATTGGGGGACAGAGTTCAGCAAGGAGACGGCTGTGGGGATGAAACTGTTCCTGAACCTGGTGGTTCTTGTCCGTAGGCTTCTGTATCGCCTCCCAGAGGGCAGGAGGACAAACAGTCTGTGTGCTGGGTGAAAGGAGTCTTTTGAAATATTTGCTGCTCTCCTAAGACAGCGCTTCCTGAAAATGTCCTCAATGGCAGGGAGTGAGGCTCCGGTAATGCGCTGGGCGATTTTCACCACCCTTTGCATTGCCTTCCTATCTGCAACGGAGCAGTTCCCATACCAGACTGTGATGCAGTTGGTTAGGATGCTCTCGATGGTGCATCGGTAAAGGTTCACCAGGATATCTGAAGAGAGGTGGTTCTTCTTCAGAGTCCTCAGGAAGAATAGGCGCTGGTGAGCCTTCTTGACCAGGCTGGAGCAGTTGGTCGTCCAGGAGAGGTCCTGTGAGATGTAAATCCCCAGGAATTTAAAGCTGGTAACCTGCTCCACTGCCACATCGTTGATGTGGATGGGTGGGTGGGTGACAGCGTTTTTCCTGAAGTCCACAATGAGTTCTTTTGTTTTTGCTGTGTTGAGCAGCAGGTTATTGTTCTCACACCACGCAGCTAGGCGATCCACCTCCTCCCTGTAGGCCGACTCATCGTTGTCCTTGATGAGGCCAATGACAGTGGTGTCGTCCGCAAACTTGATGATGGTGTTGGAGCTATGTTCAGGTCTGCAGTCATGGGTGAAAAGGGAGTAGAGGAACGGACTCAACACACAGCCTTGTGGTACACCGGTGAGGGTGGAGGAGTAGTGGTGATCTAACCGAACATGTGTTGGTCAGAAAGTCCAGCAGCCAGTTGCAGACGGGAGCTGTGATGCCCAGATCGGTGAGTTTGGATATTAACTTAGAGGGGATGACAGTGTTGAATGCTGAGCTGAAGTCTATGAACAGCATTCTGGCATGTGTATCCTTATTGTCCAGGTGTGAGAGAACACAGTGCAGCGCTGTGGACACTGCCTCTTCTGTGCTCCTGTTCTTGTGGTAGGCAAACTGGTAGGGGTCCAAGGTGGGGGGCAGACAGGATTGGAGATGTGCCAGAACTAGCTGCTCTAAGCACTTGGAGATGATGGGGGTGAGTGCCACTGGACGGTAATCATTGAGGCACGTTGGAGTGGATCGCTTTGGTACCGGCACGATGGTGGTGGATTTGAAGCAGATTGGGACAACAGCATGAGCCAAGGACAGGTTGAATAAGTCCGTCAGTACCCCCGCTAGTTCTCCAGCGCATGCTCTGATCACATGTCCAGGGATGCCATCAGGGCCTGCGGCTTTGTGTGTCTTGATCCTGCTCAGCACTGCTTCAACATCAGTGGTGGAGAGTGACAGTGGTTGGGGGTTGACAGCCAGCTCTGCCTTTATTGCCGGTGCACGGTCGTCCTTCTCAAAACGAGCGTAGAAGTTGTTAAGCTCATTTAGGAAGGATGTGTCAGAGGGGGGAGGGGAGGGGTTGATGGGTTTGTAGTCACTGATGACCTGAATGCCTCGCCACATGCGTCGGGGGTTGGAGTTGGAGAAGTGCTCCTCAACCTTCGTTTTGTAGCAATGCTTGGCCTTCTTGATGCCCTGTTTCAGGTCAGCCCTGGCTGTGCTGTAGCCTTGTGCGTCTCCAGATCTGAAGGCGGTGTTGCGGGCCTTCAGCAGTAGATGGACATCCCTGTTCATCCAGGGCTTCTGATTGGGGTACATGGTGATCCGTTTCTGGGTGGTGACACTGTCTGTGGTGGTGGAGATGTAATCCAGTACTGAGGAAGCATAGCTCTCGATGTCAATGTGGGAGTTAGTGGTTGCTTGAGTGGCAAACATATTCCAGTCTGTGTGCTTGAACCTGTCCTGCAACACAGCGTCTGTTCCCATAGGCCATACTTTTATTGTTCTCACCGTGGGCTTCACACGTTGGATGAGTGGTGAGTACTTGGGGGATAGAAAAAGAGAGAGGTGGTCAGACTGCCCTATGTGGGGGAGGGGTGTCGCTCTGTTAGCTCCAGGTATGTTTGAATAAACATGGTCCAGTGTCTTGTCTCCTCTGGTGTGGCAGGAAACATGCTGATGAAACCTGGGGAGGACTGTCTTCAGGTTGGAGTGATTAAAGTCACCCGCAACAATAAAGGCAGACTCAGGGTGTGTTGTTTGCCGCTTGCTAATGGCTGCATGTAGTTCTTTCATTGCAAGCTTAGCATTAGCATCCAGTGGTGTGTAAACAGCAGTGACAATAACTGATGTGAGTTCTCTTGGGAGGTAGTAAGGTCGACATTTAAACATGAGAAACTCCACATTATGTGAGCAGTGTCTCTCGGTGATAACAGAGTTAGTGCACCAAGCATTGTTAATGTAAATGCACAAACCTCCGCCTCTGGTTTTACCGGAGCCGTCTGCCGTCTTGTCCGCCCGGTGAATGTAGTGTCCTGCTAGCTCGATGGCGCTGTCTGGGGAACTGTTGTTTAACCACGTCTCGGTGAAGATCATGACGTTTGAGTCCATAATCCGTTTATTGTTGGTGATGCAGAGTCGCAGTTCATCCATTTTATTAACCAGAGATCGTACATTAGCAAGGAAAATGCTGGGTAGAGGGAGCCGGTGCGGTGTTAGCTTTAGCCTAGCCCGTAGCCCGCCGCGCTTACCCCGCCTTTGTTTATGATCACGACGCCGTCTGCGTGCACTTCCGCCCAGCCGGGAAGAGTGAGCAGCCTCTGGTGTCCTGGAGATCTCCGGGATGAGTCGAAGATCGGCGATAAAACTGTCAGGGTTGTGAGGTTTAATGTCCAAGAGCTCCTGTCTGCTGTAAGATGTTAAAGCAGTGCTGTTCTGAGTGAACAGGCCAGTGAGGAGCAGGAACAACACCACTAAATTACAAAAACTGGAGAGACGCCGAGCCTCGCGTTGTTCACGCCATCTTGGATCTTGGAGGGGGTGGGCTCGCTACATGTGAAAGTTGAACTTTGTCATTTTTCACAGGGGTCCATATGTCGCTCTACTCTTTCCCCAAAACAGGGCCTTATTGGTGGGTTAAAGCCCGGCCTTTTGACCCCTGGTTCTATGTGGTTCCAGGGGTCCAGATGCCCTGCCTTTTTACCCCAGGATAGGGCCTTCTGGGTGGGTTAAACCCCTGCCTTTTGACCCCTGGTTCTATGTGGTTCCAGGTCCCCATCAACTCCCAATAGTCAAAACGCGCTACGTGTGAGAGTGGGACTTTGTACTGTGTGGACTTACAAAAATTTCTACCTTTGGTTCTGTAGTACCAAGTACCCCATTTTTCACAGGGGTCCATATGTCGCACTACTCTGCCCCAGAATAGAGCCTTATTGGTTGGTCTAAAGCCCGGCCTTTTGACCCCTGGTTCTATGTGGTTCCAGGGGTCCAGGTGCTCTGCCTTTTTACCCAAGAATAGAGCCTTCTGGCTGGGTTAAAGCCCGGGCCTTTTGACCCCAGGTTCTATGTGGTTCCATGGGTCAAGATGTCCTGCCTTTTTATTACCCCAGTATAAGGCCTTCTGGGTGGGTTAAAGCTGAGCTTTTAGACCCCTGGTTCTATGTTGTTCCATGGGCCAAATGCCCTGCCTTTTTACCCCCAGAACCGGGCCTTCTGGGCAGGTTACATCCTGGACTTTAGAGCCCTGGTTCCTGGAGGTCCTATAGCCTGTCACTGAAAATCAGGAGTGTACTCATTGAATTTTGGTGTATTACCAACCTCATCCTGTAAGGGGGGGACCATGGGAATCAGTTTGTGGGTGGGGCACAACTGGTGTTGGCAGAGGGAGAAGGACGAGCTTGAGTGAAGATGGCGAAAAAGCGGAGATGTAGCGAACTGAGGCAGCTGACGGTGGAGGAAAGCAGGTTTAGGAGTACTTCAGGAGATAATGCAGCAGGTGAGGGGGAAAGAGAAGGGAGAATAGGTCGGAGATACCCAGCAAAGAAGAAGGGCAGAGTGAGCAGGTGTGGTGTGCACCATGTGCCCTTGAAGGACTGAGGGCACCAGCATGGCACAGGTGAATCCGGTTCAGAGGATCCCAGTGAACCAGACTTGGATAATTCGGACGAATGGCTGCCCCATGGTTCGTCTGACACCAGCACAGCCTCGTCACTGGATCGCTCCGATAATGGACGTGACAGAGGTAAGAATTAACCCCCATTCAGTCCATGTTACATGAACACCATTTTCCTCCAGTCGTATTATGGGCACCTGTTGCTAATCGTTATGGTAATTATGTGTTACAGGTGGTGAGTCCAGCAGGGCCCCCATGCCCTCTCTTGGTGGAGGACAAAGAAAGGAAGGTAAAAGGTTTATATATATATATATATATATATATATATATATATATATATATATATATATATATATATATATATATATATATATATATAATTTTTGTTTGTTTTTTCCCCTCTTCAATATCACAAAGAATGAAATGATTTATTACATTATGAATTATTGTCCTATATATGTACATAATTTACAGGTGTATCAGCCAGGGGCTGGGACCAGGACCAGGGCCGGTGTCAAGCCGGCTGGGAACCCCTGGGGTTTGGCGTTTACTGCATCACCGGGCCCTCAGAACGCCGCTGCGGACTTAGACTCCAATGAGCTGGCCGATTACCTAGACCTGTTTGTGACACATGAGCTGCTGCAGCATATTCACCATCAGACAAACTTGTATGCTCGTCAGTAGTTTGAAGCCAACCCTGAGGCGCTACCCCACAGCAGAGGTAATGCCTGGAAGCCAGTGTCAGTCCCAGAACTGAAAACATTCTTTGCACTGAGTTTCCTCACTGGCTACATCAAAAAGCCAAACCTTGACTTATACTGGAGTGTAGAGGAAATAGATGCAACACCATATTTCAGCCGGACAATGTCCAGGGACAGATTTAAATTATATGGAGGTTCCTCCACTTCAACAACAATGCCACACAAAATACTGCTGATAAAATGTACAAAGTCCGCCCAGTGTTAGATTATCTTGTTGGGAAATGCAAAGTCTGTACTCTGTACATTTGTATTCTACAAAGTTTACTCTTTATTTTTTAATATTTAAATCTGAAGTGCACCTTAAGGAAGAACCGGAAATACAATTTCGTTGTTCTGTAAACATGTTTATTGTAACAATGACAATAAAGGAAGTCTAAGTCTAAGTCTAAGTCTAAGTCTAAGTCTAAGTCTAAACTGTACTAGCCAGGAAAAAACATTTGTATTGATGAGGACATGATGCAGTGGCGGGGGCGCCTATCGTTCCCAGTGTATAACCCACAAAAGATGCTGAAGTATGGTATAAAATGGTACATTCTGTGTGACTCTGCGACAGGGTACTGCTCCAACTTACGACCTTATGTGGGTGAAGGTAGTACTCTGCCAGAGATAGTGTTCTCTCTGCTTGATGGTCTCCAGGGTCATGGTTCTACTGTCTACATGGACCATTTCTATAATTCTGTGTCCCTGTGGGAAAGCTTACTGAGAACACAGACAAAAGTCTATGGAACCCTCAGGAAAAACAGGGGAGAGCCAGTGATCATCAGGGAGATCAAAAAGTCTGACCTGGGGGCAGGGGAACAAATTGTGCGGCACAATGGGCACATGATGGTGGTAGCTTGGCAGGACAAACGAATGGTGAAGATGGTGACAACCTGCCACCAAGACAGAATGGAAGGGGTTGATGTGTGGCAGAGGGGGCAGAGACATAGAGTGACCCAGTTTAAACCAGCGTGTGTGATCGCCTACAACTCCAACATGAATGGTGTGGATAAACTGGACCAGAATGTGGCCTACTACCCCTTCATAAGGAGGTCCCTAAACTGGTCAAAGAAGTTTGTGGCTTCCATGTTCCAAACTGCCATGTTTAACCATATGTTCTTTATAGGGCCACAAATCCACAACAATGTCAGTCACTTTTGGAGTTCACACGCAGTTGTGCGCACTTTTGTTGTTTCATAGAAGTCTACTCTTTCTCTTGATGTGTTCTGTGTTTATGTAGTCATAAAACTCAATAATCTGTGGGTCTTGAAAAATCACTCAAAATTCTCCAAAACTGCTGGAATTGTGAGGCTGGCTGTTCAGAAAATCGCTGGCAGTGAATGAGTTAAGTACAAATATTTATATAAATGTAAAGAGTATAAAGTACATATATTTATATAAATGTAAAGAGTATAAAGTACAAATATTTATATAAATGTAGAGTATAAAGTACATATATTTATATAAATGTAAAGAGTATAAAGTACAGAATTTGTATTTGATTTTAATTATTAATATTATTTTTATTTTAATAGTTTTTTTATTTTGTTAAATTTTTTAATTATTTAAAATTGAATTCAATGTTTGTATTTTTATGGTTATATTTATCTATTTAATTGACTTATTATTTTATTTTTATTATTTTTTTTATCAGTTTCATTCATTCATTTTTAGTTTAGTTTTAGTTGTTTTTAGTAATTACGGTACATTTAAATTTAATTACTTTTTTTAAATTTTGGGGTGTTTGTATTTTTAATTGATTCATTGTATTTTAATTAAATTAATATCACTTATTTATTTTTATTATTTTTATTTATTATTGTATTTATTTTTTATTATTTGATTATCTTATGTTAATCATTATCTGTTTTTATTTTTTTTACATTTTATTTTGTATTTTTATTATTTTTAAATGTTTGTATTTATTTAGTTGATGTATTATTTATTATTCATTGTATTGTATTGTATTTTTATTTTAATAATTTACTTTTTTTCCTTTATTTTATATCTTTATCACTAATTTTAATAATTAAAAAAAAGTGTTTATATTTATTTATTTGTGTATTTAATTGCCGTATTTTTGATTGTATATTATTTTTCTAATTTATTTTGTAAATATATTTATTTAAAATTTTTATTTTTATTTATTTCATGATTTTATTATTTAAATTTGTATCTTATTTAAAAAAAATAAGTGTATTTTTTTTTCTCAGAGAACTTTTGTTCCAACGGCAGCTGTATTTATTGTTCACCAGTGTGAACTAGAGCAGCTGTTATTGATGTGTGTAGAATGAAAGTGCCAGGTTAGTGTTAGAGTGAAGGAAGGTTAGTGTTAGAGTGAAGGAAGGTTAGTGTTAGAGTGAAGGAAGGTTAGTGTTAGAGTGAAGGAAGGTTAGTGTTAGAGTGAAGGAAGGTTAGTGTTAGAGTAAAGGAAGGTTAGTGTTAGAGTGAAGGAAGGTTAGTGTTAGAGTGAAGGAAGGTTAGTGTTAGAGTGAAGGAAGACGGTACCGTCCACACATGACGGAGTGGCTCTGGTGGTTCCGGCCACTTGTCCAGGAAAACACGAACACTTCACCGTCTGAGAACGCTCCTCAATTTTGTTTTTATTGCAGCAGCGATGCAACGCCACCACCTCACAGGTTCCTGTATGAACTTGATGCACTGGAGGGGGAGGAGAAGGGGTGGAGGAGAAGGAGGTGAAGGAGGAGGAGGTGGAGTAGGAGGAGGAAGAGGAGGTGAAGGATGGGGAGGAGGGGGTGTGAAGGAGGAGGAGGTGAAGTAGGAAGAGGGGGAGGAGGTGGAGGTGAAGGAGGAGCAGTAGAAGAAGATTTTTTACAACCACATTTATTCACATGTGAGTTCTCCAAAATACATTAAACTAGAAAAGCACTCAGAGCGCAGACCTCCGCCAAGGTAGACCCCCCCCCACCACGATCACCCCCAAAATGAAATCAGACCAGAGCATTTTGTCCTAAAAGTCTACTAACATGGCCAAAAATACACTATAATGCATTAAAAATATAAGATGCAGTAAAAATTTAATAAAATGATTCTAAATCAAGCAAAGTCCAGATACAAGAATGGTGTGTTTGTTAAGGAAATACTTTTACTTTTTACTAAAGAAAATTTACAGTTCTTTACTCACTTGCCTTAATTTTGGCCAAAGAGCCATAAAAATACACTAAAAACTAAACAGAATACCATAAAATTGGAGAAAAGTGGACTAAAAATTTACTAAAATGGCCAAAATTAAAGGGAAATTTAACTAAAAATAAAGTAAAATGCTCTAAGAAATAGATAAAATGCACTAAAAACTGTCAAAATTATAGTAAAATTCCCTAAAAATGAAATGAAACGTACAAAAAATATATTAAAATGGCCAGAAATACTAAAAAATTCAATAAAAATAAAGTGAAATACACTAAAAATAAAAAAGCACAAAAATTGACAAAATTACACTAAAATCCCCTAAAAAATTAATTTAATGAAATGTACTAAAAATATGACAATTACAGGTGTGTGCCCCCTAGCTTTAATTTTGGTCAAAAATACATGAAAATGTACAAAAACTAAATAAAATGCACTAAAATAGCCAAAAATCCAGTAAAATTAATGAAACAAAGTGAAATGCAGTAAAAAATAAAGTGAAAATGTATTAAAATGATACCAAATCTTGTGTTTATAAAGGAAACACATTAAATAAACTGGTACATGGAGAGATTTTATTTAATTGTGTAGTTTTAAAACAGGTGTATTTGTCGCCATTTGGTAGTAGGTATGGACTGAAACATAACATTTGACCTTTGCAGGTCAAACTTCACTACTTTATTTGGAAAAAAAAATTGTTTTACGACAGAAGCTCAGAGCTGCAGAATCCTAAAATATATTTGGATCAGTATCATGTAATGATGAAATATGATATGTATCACCCTAACCTTGACCTCTGACCCTGCCTGAGGTCCTAGACCTTGGGCCGCTGTGGTCAGGTGTCCACTGGGGGAAGCATAGGCTAACCCAGGCCAGACGAGAGGTAACCTCTCTGAGCCCAGTGTGTGTGTGTTTGTCAGGGGTCAGGGCCATAATTGGAGGGGGGAACTTGGGGTCGCAATGGATCATGTTATTTTGTTTTAATATACATACTTGTGCAGAGGTTGTTGGAAATGTGAGGTTGTTTTCTACTAATGTTGCAAACACGACCTTATGGAGACACCACGGCCTTATGGGGACACTACGGCCTTATGGGGACACCACGGCCTTATGGGGACACCACGGCCTTATGAAGACACCACGGCCTTATGGAGACACCACGGCCTTATGGAGACACCACGGCCTTATGGGGACAACAGCCTTATGGGGACACCACGGCCTTATGAAGACACCACGGCCTTATGGGGACACCACGGCCTTATGGGGACAACACAGCCTTATGGAGACACCACAGCCTTATGGGGACAACATGGCCTTATGGGGACACCACGGCCTTATGGAGACACCACGGCCTTATGGGGACAACACAGCATTATGGGGACAACACAGCCTTATGGGGACAACACAGCCTTATGGGGACAACAGCCTTATGGAGACACCACGGCCTTATGAAGACACCACGGCCTTATGGGGACACCACGGCCTTATGGAGACACCATGGCCTTATGGGGACACCACAGCCTTATGAAGACACCACGGCCTTATGAAGACACCACGGCCTTATGAAGACACCACAGCCTTATGGAGACACCACAGCCTTATGGAGACACCACAGCCTTATGGAGACACCACGGCCTTATGAAGACACCACGGCCTTATGGGGACACCACGGCCTTATGGAGACACCACGGCCTTATGAAGACACCACGGCCTTATGGGGACAACACAGCCTTATGGAGACACCACAGCCTTATGGGGACAACACGGCCTTATGGGGACACCACGGCCTTATGAAGACACCACGGCCTTATGAAGACACCACGGCCTTATGAAGACACCACAGCCTTATGGAGACACCACGGCCTTATGGGGACAACACAGCATTATGGGGACAACACAGCCTTATGGGGACAACATGCCCTTATGGCAGCCATCTCCAAATTGTTCCACAAAGGGCCGGTGTGGCTGCAGATTTTTGTTCACAGTTTGACCCATCGACTCTGAAGACTGATATGAGTTGATTCATTGAGTCCAGTCTGGTTTCTGCTCCTGTTGGAACAAAAACCTGCAGCCACACCGGGCCTTTGTGGAACTGTTTGGAGATGCCTGTCTTATGGGGACATCATGTCCTTATGGAGACACAACAGACTTATGGGGACATGATGGCATCATAGTTTGTGAACTGACCTGTAGCGCCTTCTGTGGGTGTGGCCATGTCACACACACTGATCACAAGCACCGCTACGAGAAGAACCGTTTTACTTCCAATCTGTGCGACAGCTTCACTCATCCTGAAAGAACAGACACAACTTTAGACACATTATTAACTTTAACAACTCATTATCTAATCATTTATTATATTATGACTTCAGCTAATTAATAACTCATAATGTAACAGTTTATACTGTGAGAAAAATTGCATTATCACCATTTTTACCTTTAACACAGTTTCATTTCAATTCAATTGTATTTATAAAGCCTCAAATCACAACAAAGTCGTCTCAGTTTTTACAGAAACACAATCAACTCCCGAGATACATGAAAAGACCCTCCCCCTGTCCTTAGCTCCTCCTTCACAGCAGAAAAAACTTCCAAACCCAGTGGGAAAAAGAATAAATCTTTGGTAGAACGACACTGAAGGACAGATCCACTTCCATGGACGGACAGACGATAGATGAACGTCCATTTATAAATGAAGGGGGGGGGGGGCAGGTCCATCCACCAATAAGACAATGTTAGATTATAGTTTATAGTGTCTTTTCTTCCTTTTACTGAATATTTGGTCATTTTAATTAATATTTTTCACACTTTTGTTCATTTTACCGTGAACTCTAACCCTAACATCCTGTGGTTGGATATTTAACTGGATTTTGTTTCTCTGTATTTGTAAATGGTCAAGGGTGATCCAGTTGAATCTAATGTAATCTAGTCTAATCTAATCTGTGCTTTTACACACTCTTGTCCTCTGTTATGTTCCAGCACAACTTTTTTCCCTCAGTTTTTTTTTTATTATTCCTAATTTATTTCATGAGATAATTATTGTTCTATTTATGGATATGTTTGCCTTCATAATTGTGTGTGTGTGTTTTTTTTTAATTGGTTTCCATCATAGCAGATTGGACCATCATTCGGTTTTGGGAGTGAACCGTTTTTTTTCCTTCCGTGCGTCAGTTCAAGGAGCGTTCACACCAGGACGTGCGTTCGACAGGAGTTTGTGCTTAAACTTTTTGTTAGCTTAGCCTTTGTGCTAGCTTTTGTTTCCTTATCGTTTGACGCAGTGAGTCTGGACGTCCTGTTTTGGGTTTATTTCTTTTGACAGCGTTTAGCTATGGGGTTTTATTAGGACAGGGGTAGTGGTATGTGGACAGCTCCTATGGTCCTGTACAGGGTTTAGCCTGATCCACATAATGTCCTCACCTGGGTCTTTCTCAGCTTTAAACTTTTGGGTTTCTTGTTTTGTTTTGGGCACAGGACGTGGGTTAATTAAGTAAAATAATTTGCTTAAAAATAAAGAGGTTTTGCAAATTTGAACTATTTTGCCCCACCCGCTGCGCCCCCCCAGGCCGACAGGAGACTTCGGAGGCTACACTAGCTAATCCCCCTCCCTCTTCCTAATAAAGTGTGGAGGAGCTGGACCTACATCTGGCACAGTGTGTGTGTTATCGTTGACAGACGACGCTCCGGTTTCAAATGGGGATAGAGAAGCGCTACGGTAATTACTGGAACAGACATGCTATCATGTGCCATAAGCGTACACTGTTACAAGCTGCGTTTACGCCTTATTTACCACCTCCCACATCTTATCTGCTCAGCTCAGTGACTTATAGATTGGCTAAACCTCATTGGGGATCTCAGATTGTTTGTGTAATTAAGTTCATTTTAGCAAACTGAACATGACCTTTTGTCTGGATTACTTTATACACAGTCACATGCAGGGAATTAAAATTGGATGGTGTGTAAAAAAACTAAAGTAGACAGATAGACAGTTTTTAATCAATTTTCAAGGAAATTAATTTTGTCACAGCAGCAGAAAAAAAACATTCAGTCCATCATCACAGATCAGACACACACACACACAGACACACACACATAAACACAGACACATAAACACACACACACATGAACACACACACACAGACGCACACACAGACACATAGACATACATATGCAGACACGCACAGACACACACACACACATGCACACACACAAACAAACACACGCAGACATGCAGACATGCACACACAGACACACACACACATCAACACACGCACACACTCACACACACACAGATCATTCTTGCACATTATTCATCAGATCTTTTTGCTCTAAAATCCATTTTCAATTCAAAAATATGAATCATGTTGATCAGACACAGTTAAACGTCAGTAAAACATTTTAATGAATATTTTGAGTCATTTTTTTCTACAGTTTTTAATAGGACTTAAAATGACAGTTCAGCATTTGTCAGATGAATGTATGTCATCAGCATCTTTACTTTATTGCAGCCACAGTGTCCTGTGAGCCCGCCCCCTAGACCTCTACCCACTGACCCCACCCCCGTTGACCTGTAAGTCTTTAACAGGTCAGATACAGGTCAAAGGTCAAATCCAGAACATTTATGTCCAGTGTGAAGGAAGACGAAGTCCCAGTTCTCAAAATCCAGTCAAACAGTAAAAAGTCTGAGTGTGCAGGTGTTGAAGTGGAAACAATAAAAAAATCCAACTAGTGATGAGATCTCATCAGATCAGATCAATAGCATGTACTTGTGTCCATATATGGTCATAATCCTGTAGCAGTGTGAACAGATCAGATCAGAACTGATCGGTGTTCCTGCTGCATGAACATGCACCTCAATGTAACATGAACGTGCACAGTTTCCTGTCAGAGGTGGGAGGAGCCAGTGAGGGGCAGTGCTACACCTCAGTGATGTGCAGAGGAAACAAAGACTGGACAGGGTTACTTCTAGTTTGTTTATTTGTCTGTTCTCACTCTAGCATCACCAATTATTGATGGATCATGGACAAGGACAGAGATAACAGAATAAACTGGACTGAATTTCAGCTGAGTCAACTCACTACTTCTGATCTGACACCTTTTTGAATTTGTGTGTGTGTAATCACACCATATTGAATTTTCACAACTTTTTAACGTCACCAATTATTGACCGATTGTGCCGAAATTTGGTGTGAACAAGGAGACTGTTATAACGAAGAAACAGACCTAGCTGTTGCATATGCACCAAACAGCAGTTCAGAATACCCACCCTTTTTGCAGTCCCTGGGATGTGTGCTGGAAAGTGCACTGAAAAGGGACTCTGTTGGCCTACTGGGGGACTTCAACACCCACATGAGCAATGACAGCATGGCTTGGAAGGGAGTGATGGGGAGGAATGGTCTGCTCGATCTGAACCTGTACAGTGTTCAGTTATTGGACTTCTGTACGAGTTACAGTTTGTCCATAACTAACACCATGTTCAAACACAAGGATGTCCATCTTATGCACTTGGCACCACAACATCCGAGGTCACCGAACGAGGACCGACTTTGTAGTCATATGATCAGACCTGCCGCCATATGTTTTGCACACACGGGTGAAGAAAGGTGCTGAATTGTCAACTGACCACTACCTGTTGGTAAGTTGGATCAGGTGGCAGGGGAAGATGCCGCTGTGCCCTGGGAGACCCAAATGAGGAGTGCCAGTCTGCTGGGAACACCTGGCAGAGGAACCCATCAGGTGGATCTTCAAATCTCACCTCCGGCACAGCTTCATTTTTGTCCTGAGGGTGGAGGGGAGCATTGCGTCTGAATGGGCTCTGCTCCACCATTGCTGAAGCAGCTGTAGTGAGCTGTGGCCATAAAGTAGCTGGGGCTAGTTGTGGCGGTAACTCCTGAACGAACCGAATTGGTGGACACCATAGGTGAGGGAGGTTAGGTTAGGCTGAAGAAGGAGGCCTACAGGACATGGCTGTCCTGTGGGTCTCTGGAAGCAGTTGACTGGTACCGACAGGCCAAGTGGGCTGCAGCTGCAGCGATCGCCAAGGAAAATATTCTTGCGTGGGAGGAGTTTGGTGAGACCATGGAGGAAGATTGGCTCTAAAGAGGTTCTGGCAAACCATCTGGCAGGGAGGGGGGCACTGGAGCTGCTGACCTCAACTGAGGATAAAGTTGGATGGTGAAAGGAATACTTTTAGGAGGTCCTCAATCCCACCAACATGCATTCCGGGTTGGAAGTGGAGCCGAGAGACCGGGGGATGGGTGGACCAATCCATGGGTCAGAAGTCGCTGGGGGTTAGGGTTATTTGATGCTTTTTGTTCTAGAAGGACTCTGAAGATAAAGACATTATTTATGTAAATGTGCCTGACACACACGCTGAAGAAAATACTAATGAACTCAACTTTCAATCAAATGTGCTGATGGCCTGGAGGGATTCTCTTTTGCACCTTCATTTTCGTCTCA
The DNA here is from genome assembly GCA_020466265.1 of Siphamia tubifer. Classification (NCBI taxonomy): domain Eukaryota; kingdom Metazoa; phylum Chordata; class Actinopteri; order Kurtiformes; family Apogonidae; genus Siphamia; species Siphamia tubifer. The sequence goes on from CM035790.1 coordinate 46,378,896, forward strand.
CTGCTCCTCGGCATTCTGCTCCTCAGTGTTCTGCACTTTAGGACACTTTCAAATCCAAATCAACAGCTTTTGGAGAAATGGTGCATATTTCGGTCCTCCAGCGGTGCTTGTGCACGTGCACATGTTTGCTCAGATTGGAGACTTTTATCCTTTTGTTGTGACGTTGCTGTTCGCGGTGCAGACAATGGCATTTCCTTTCAACAGTTAAAAGTGAATTGGTTTAAAATTTAATGTAGCAGAATTCCTCGTCTCTGACCCGAACCCTCATCGTCCGAGTCATTTTCCCAGAACCCTTATCTTATCACAGAACAAACTAAAAGGTGTCACAGCCTTAAAAACTCATTGGTTTTGACCTTAGTGAGTGAAGAGCGAAGTGGAGAACACTGTATTTAGTGACAGAAAAAATGGAAAAACAGCTGCTGTAAACAAACAGCAGAAACAAAAAAAAAAACTCAAAAAAACTAGACACAATTTGATTTAACTGCTGGAAAAAAACAGACAATCTGACTTTTTAACCGGAGGGGGAGGGAAAGTGTTTTTAGTTTGTTGATATAGTATAGTTTGTTTGATTGTCTGTTTTCACTCTAGCGAACACTTTATTTGGAGCAAATTGGCTCCAATTTTATGAGAAGTTTTATTCATGTCACCTGCGATATGGGATCTATTTTTGTGGATCTAGGTCAAATGTCAAGGTCAATACAAATATAATAAATTGTTGCTATGCACAACTTTTCATTAACTTCATGAATCAGATATTTGCAAAGTTATGCTGCTTTAACAGTCAAAAACAAAACATACATACCCATGTACCAACAGAGAATAATGCACATAAATTATAAATACAGCAAACACTAAACACTAGAGTACAGCCACTAAGCATTCAACACACACACACACACACACAAACACAAACAGCACAGCATCAATAGTGGTTGTATCTATTTTCATTCATTTCCACTGTTCTCACGCAAGTGTAGCCAATTCTTGACGGATCATTCTGAAATTTGTCACGTTGAAGGAGACGGATACAAGGATAAAACGGATCGAGTTTGTTGAATCGACTCACGACTTCTGGTCTGACGCCATATTGAATTTTCACGTCATCACAGCAGAGATTTGCTGTCTTCAACATGTATTAATAATTTAACATAATGACTGATGATGATTTAACATGATAATGATGGATTCGTGATTTGACAAGATCACAGATTTCATATGATTCGTAAAGTTACCACACTTTGTGTGGCCTTCTGGTTTGTTTTTGTGTTTGCCAACAGCATTCAGTTTCCAGTAAATATTAATTAAAATGGGAGCTGATCCAGAATAGATCCCACCACATTTGTGACCCACCACCAGTAAACCAGGCATAAGTGTGTGTAAATCCAAACAGAGTTATGTGTGTATCTTGGTAGAGTGGAAACTAAGGTTTAAGATGGTGAAAAAATGATGTTTCTATCATAAGTAGAACCAAAGTTATGGTCATTTTAATATCCACATTTGGACATATTTTACAATTTGCATATTTTTAGATATTGTCCGTTAAAGTTTTGGACTGTTTTGGGGTAGGAAGTCCTTAGCAACGCATAATAATTTGTATCCGATTGACACAAATTGTTGACAGATGTTAAAGGACACTCTGATGGACATGTCACAGAAGTTTTATATATTATAATAATAGGACAGAAGTGTGACGTATTATAATCATTTGGCTTACACCATTGGACAGAACATTCAATATAAGCTTTTACCTCGTACCAAACACTTGGGTGTTTACCCACGGAACGGAGATCGTTTTGTTCGGCGAAAAGAGGTGGAAGTCGTCTTTGTCTTTGCTCAGCAATACCTGAACTTTTGTCGCCGCTTAAATAATTGACTTAATAAACACCTTTATTGATTGGATTTCAATGTAATGACCACAGGAACTGAACATAGAGGTGTTAAGGTACCGTCTATTGATAAGATGTAAACACAAATAAGAAATCGCCTTCCAGCCTAAATTTGGCTGTAGCTCTGAACGGGTCACCGCGACTTATGCCTGATTTCGTGCTGAGCAGTCACATTTTTGGTGAATGTAAGTCACAGGTCACAGTCACCAAATCAGTTCAAATGTTTCTGAGAGGGTGCCCCCTCAAAAACAACAAACCCCACCCAAAAAATGCTTTTGGTGTAATTGGAGTTTCACATTAGCAGGAAGTAAAAACATAGTTCCAATGTCCGTGTGTCCACCAGGTCCTCACAGTTGTGATGTCTTACTATCAACAAAAAGGAGTCATTCAATAGATCATAAAATCTGAATTAAAATCCATTGAGAATTGAGGGAGAAGAGATTTTAGTGAATTGTGGACGACAGACGAAGTGCAATGTCAAAGGTCGCGAGTTCGTCTAGATTGAGCTAAAAATGCCTGCCTGTCATTCCTTCCAGAATGACCTGCTTTCTAAAGCTCGCCCTATTTGTGTCACTTACTTTCCTGCCCTGATAGAAGTTTTCAGAGTCATTATGTTTTTCATTAACCAGTTAAACATTCTATCGACCTTGTTCTAATAATAGATGTTTTTAAAGAGCAGAACTAAACACTGCACTTCTTTCTTCATCTGTTCTTGGCAGGTACAGGCTTTTATTTATTTATTTTTAGCATATTTGAACTGAGCGCTGAAGATACTAACAGTACTGAGCTGTCAACACTCCTGTTTTTCCCACGACTCTCCCATATTTCACACCCATCTCTCATTTTCTAATTTCTCCTGGTAATATGCTGTAATTTATGAGACACATCAATGGTTCTCCAGTTGTTTCTCTAGATGTTCTCCAGTTGTTTCTCCAGTTTTTCTCAATTTTTATGTTTTTTTTGTCTGCATTGGTTCTCATTGTTTAACACCACAGAGAGGGAGCCAACATTGTTTGAGATCGATTCATATTTAAGTCTTGCAGCCAAATATTTTAATATTTAGTGCATGTGTGTGACCATCAGCGGTCCTCCCTGAAAGCTGAGCAGACATCCTTTATTAGAACTTTCTATTATAAGCCAGGGAGGGCCACCCGCCCCCCCCCCACCCCATCCACCCCAGCCCCCACCAAAAGATATTCTCCAGTTTGTTCTCCAGTTTTTCTCCAGATGTGCGCACACACACGCGCGCACACACACACACTCTCTTTCTCACTTACATTCCTCATGAGGACCAAGGTTTTAATCATCACTTGTAGATGAAGTATCCACTGGTTAGTGACTGTAAACTTTTTTAAAAAATGAAACAGATAAAATACAAAAATACAAAAAAATAGATTTAAAATGTTTTTAACTAAAATAAAAAAATCATAAAATATTACTCATCCATAATAGAAGAAAACAAGAATAATCCTAGATTCCTGTTCAGTACTGTAGCCAGACTGACAAACAGACACACCTCTGTGGAACCAGTTATTCCATCCACGCTCCATTCTGATGATTTCCTGCAGTTCTTTAACAATAAAATATCAACTATTAGAGACAAAATAGATCAACTACTCCCAAATATTAGATCAGAAAAAGCAGTGGTCCCAAACCTAAGCCTTTTCATAAATCCCTCTGTAACACTAAATCATTTCACCACTGTAGACCAAACTGATGTCATATTCAATTCAATTTTATTTACAAAGCCCTAAATCACAACAAAGTCGTCTCACAGGGCTTTACAAAAACACAATCAACTACAGAGATACATGAAAAGTCCCAGGCATCCCCTGTCCTTAGACCCTCCCCCTGTCCTTAGACCCTCCTTCTCGGCAAGAAAAAACTTCCAAACCCAGTGGGAAAAAAGAAATCTTGAGGAGAACCACATTGAAGGACAGATCCACTCCCATGGACGGACAGACTATAGATGAACGTCCCTTTATAAATGAAGGAGGGGGGGCCGGTCCAGACAGGCAGGGGCGGGGGTCCGGGGTCACAGGTCGGCACAGGCGAGATACTGCAGATCCTGTCGTCCATGGCTCCCACTCAGACACTGTCAGAAGAGCCACCACTCCCCCCAGAGGGGGGAGGGGGGAAAGGGGACACCAGGTGACTAGTCATGAACAGACTTGGTATGAAAGATATGTTATAAAAATGACAGAAACAGGTGTGAGAGAGAGAAAGAGAAGAGTTTACACAGAGTTCTTTCTCTGTCTCTCTCTCTCATCTGTTTGTGTCATTTTTATAACTTATTTTTCATACCAAGTCTGTTCATGTCTAGTCACCTGGTGTCCCCTTTCCCCCCCTGCCCCCCTTGGGGAGTGGTGGCTCTCTTGACAGTGTCTGTGTGGGAGCCATGGACGACAGGATCTGCAGTGATTCGCCTGTGCTGACCTGTGACCCCAGACCTCCTCTCTCACCTGTCTGGTGTCTGGACCTGCCCCCATCCACTGGGGCTTTATAAATAAAATTTAATTGAATTAAAATAAAAAATAAAATACAATTCAAGTGTAAAATAATCAAATTAAAAATAATTAAATATTATATTAATAATAACAACAACAATAATAATAATTAAACTCATCTTCAAACCTTTGAAAAACATGTTTCTCTTTACATCATGCTTTATGGGGACTTTCTGTAATAAACAAATGTATTCATAGGGCCACATCATTTTTATTTTACTAATGGTGACCTTTATTTATATTTAGCCCTTGAAGGGACTTGAATTTTGGTCTCCATAGTGTCAGAGGTCCCCATGGTGTAACTGTAAACATATTAATGTCCCCATAAAGATAAGAATACAAGCACACATGTACAGGCACACACACACATTCTCGTGACCATGTCTCATGAGGACAAAGTGTGCAATTGGGTAGTGAGTGTAAAGATATTTTTAAAATAAAATAAAAAATAGTACATTAAATTAAATGTAAATAATTAAAAATGTTAAAAAATAATAAATAACTAAAAATAAATAAATAAAATGAAATAAACAATACCATTTAAAAAATTAATTAAAAAAAACAATATTTTTTAAAAAACATAAAATTAATACCTTTGAAATAAAATAAAGCATAATAAAATTTAGAAAATTTATTTAATTAAAAAATGAATGTACAAATAAAAGTAAATAAATAAATAAAATAAACAGTCACATTTATGAGATAAAAAGTGTTGAAACCGGTAGGCTATGCTGCTTATCATCTCTCGGTTTCAATAGGGTTAGGGGAATTAAGGATCAAAGTATTTCAGCTCAAATCCACATTACCCAATAATGACTGTATGGAAGACATAACCCAGCTTTATTCTCTTATACTCTGCGTTTGTCCCACTAACTTCAAAATAACTGATTATCTGTGAGAAATCCCCATATTGTACACATATCATTGCTTTGATCTGACAGATTATAGAGAACATCTTCCTAGGTTTCTGGTACTTGTTACGACTGGGATAATTCATTGGGGAATCCGGACAGTGGATTCCAGGGCAAGTTTTAACTATTTACTTTGCTGGAGAACCTTGTGGTTTGGCATGAGAATTTGAGCATCGTAACGAGAGCAGTTCACCTAAGGTTTTACATGGTCGTTTTTGGTACAGTGAAAAGGAGATAAATGAGCAACACGAATCCTTTGGTTATTGCTCAAAGCAACTTTTTATTGTGTAGGCGTATTAAATATATATATGAAAGATTTTTCTAAATCCCATTACTCGTCCAGTGGAGATAGTTTGTAAATTCAGAGTTATGTAAAAGTGAATTAGAATGAACATTCACTGTCCTTACACAAAGGTAATAACAGACCGCAATCAAAACCATAATTGTGTCAAAAACAATTAAATCTTCATGTAAAAGTTTTTAAGATTCAAAACTTGCTAATCATAGGACACATAAGTTGAATCTCTAAAAATTGGAATTAAGTACTCATCCAGGATAAAAAACAATAAATAAATAATTTAAAAAAAAAAAAGAGTACAGCGGATGAAAATTCACCTTTTTTAGTCATAAAATCTTCATGGGATCTGGCCGGGGATCTGATTTAAAGTTTTCTTAGTCTGAGGCAATGTGACAAAAAAAAAGAGACAAAATTATATATATATATATATATATATATATATATATATATATATATATATATATATATATATATATATATATATATATATATATATATATATATATATATATATATATATATATATATATATATATATATATATATATATATATATATATATATATATATAAAGTCAGTTTGTTGACAGAAACAGAGTCCAGTTCCATGTTATAATGTCCAATGGAAATCCATGCTTGATGCTTCAGTTAAGCCGGGTCTATAAGACTGATAAATTATCACAATTATTCTAATTCTGAAGAATAGTTATTTCATTAAGCCTCTCTCAGTGGGAGTAATGAGTGAATTTCTGTCTAAGTCTGAGCACTTTTTTGACTCATTTTTCAAGTGCTACATAATAAATCCCTCTTATGATCTTACATGAAGCCAGTCTTTCCTCCAAATACTACAATAGCTGTTTGTGAATTTAAATCCCAAGGGGCGTGACCCAGCCCTGCCTTACTCAAAAGTAAATGGTGTACACGGCTAAAATGAATGTTCTAGCCTGGGTTAGGGTTAGCTGCAGCTGAATTCTTCAGCCCACATACTGCTTCAAACTTTAACTAAGACCCCATTGTTTTTACAGAACACTCGCATAAGACTAGTACTCCTTATGGGACAATCTATTGTCCCATTACCTCCGACGTCTGGTTTCCAGTCTGACTTGGTTTGGGTTTGATACATAAATGTTAGACACTGTTAAAAACACACACAACCTACTTCATTAAATCAGACACGCGATACTCCAAATCATTTCACCTTTTATATAGCATATACTTGCTATAGTTCTAAAATATCTCAACTGGTCAGTCCAGCTGAGACAGGATATATATATATATATATATATATATATATATATATATACTGTATATATCTACAAGTCTCTCTCTCTCTCTCTCTACAAGTCAGTTTGTCCACCCTGTCATCTGGAACAAATCGTACTTTATAAGAGAAGAAGAAGACAAAGAAGAAGAAGACCTACTTCTGTACTTATAGAATTAACTTCATATTTACTATTTAATGACATTGTTTACAGATGTGTGGAGTAAAAATAACACCAACAAAAACTCTGAAAACATTTATGCTTTTGATTGCAATGTATTATAATAATGAGCCTGAAAGTTGCCATGGAAACCAGCTACAGATCAGCTGATTCCACCTCCTTATAAATATGTACTTCAGATCAAAGTAGACACAGAAGTGTGTTGATTATAAAAGCATAATAACTGGCATAAGAAAAAAAGATTGGAATATTATTTGTGGCATGTGATTGGCCGATACTTGGAGGTTGGGGGGTGGGGTGAAGGAATATGAGCATTTGTTACCCGACACTGATGCTGAGTGCCCTTTTAGACCGTTAACCACCAAAACGACCTTCCGTAACGACACGTAGAGATGCTATCTGAGATGCTAGCTGGTCCAAACCGCAACAGCCAAATGGTCTGAACCTTTGATCCAAGTGTCCATGCATCAGCATCAGCGTCTCCTCGTCTTCTGGGTCTATTTCAGTCCAAAAAAACCCTCAGATATTATGGTCTGGCACCAGAGATCACACTGTGTTTGTTCAGATCTGATGACACCAGCTTCCTGTTGTTTAGCGCTCGTGCCAATTAGCCTCATAATCCAGTCTTCATGGAATATCAATGAGCTAGGACTAAAAAGATTTAAGATAATACAACAAACATTTGTGTGTTATTAACTCTTTAACGCTTAACCCTCAGAATGTTCATCTGGACTATTTTATTCTTGTGAGCAAGTGCTTTTACCCATTTTTCCAAAATACAATATATGGCAATAATGTACAATTTACTACATATTATAATAGTATATAAACAGTTTAAGAAAAGATGGAGGATGGGACCGGAAGCAATGGCTACACTGTAAAACAAAATAAAGTAAAAACAATCCTGTGTGTTTTACAGAAAATAAAACAATACAATACAAGTGGCAGCTGTGGTTAACAAAATAATAAGCAAGGGACAATGTATTGCCCACGCGTTACTGTCGGAAAAACGTTCCCCTTCGGGGCCAAACAACACCCCGACGCCAAAGGCGGGGTGTTATCCCGCTGATTCTAGGGTTATTCCAGTTTATTCCTCCTACTACTTTAACGGACTGGATAAAACAGCTGTTACAATGTAGGGAATATTTGCTTTCAAAGTGGCTGAACTACCTGATATTGTACCGTGAATCTGAAGTGACAAAACCTGTTGCCATTGGCAGCGGGCGGTAACGGTGCAGCGAGCGGTTATAAAAAAAATAAATGAATCAGCCCGCAGAAGGCTGGGAACATCCATTCAAAGTGAACGGGAGCTGTCTGAACATTCTAGAGGGACGTAGAATAACATTAAAAAATGCACAAAGAACCATGAATGTATTTACAGAGTAGGATTTAGATTTAACATTTTAACCCTGTAAATATATTATTTTAAACATGCAGATGTCATATTTTAAACATGTAGATTTAATATTTTAAATGTGTAGATTTTATATTTTATACATGTAGAATGAATATTTTATACATGTAGATTTCATATTTTAAATGTGTAGATTTTATATTTTATACATGTAGAATGAATATTTTATACATGTAGATTTCATATTTTAAATGTGTAGATTTTATATTTTTAACATGAAATCTACATATTTTAAAATGTAGATTTAATATTTTAGGGTTAAGTTTCTGTGGGACAGATGTGTGGGACAGGGGTCATCCTTCCTGTCAGTGAACAACTGGAGCAGAAGAAGAAAAAAGGTTTATAAGCTGACAGGACGTCATATGACTGAACAGGAAGACTGATTACAGCCGACTTCACCGAGTCAAACTACTACAAAATAAAATTAAAGGGTTGTTACGTTTTGGACATTTAGATGACAATGCAGCTGGACAAACGTCCAACATTTAAATACTTTTTTCTTTTCATTTCATAATAAATGTCTACAGTGTAATTATCTGTCCACTGTGTACAAATCTCCACTGTAGACAAATGTCCACTATGTACAAATGTCCATTGTAGACACGTGTCCACTATGGACAAATGTCCACTGCAGAGAATTGTCCACTGTAGAGAATTGTGCACTGTAGACAAATGTCCACTGTAGACAAATGTCCACTGTGGTGGACATGCTGAACGTAATGGCAGATATCACAGTAAAGAGTCATGAAATGCTAATGCTAATGAAACAAAAAAAGAGTGAAAACATTTAATTTGAACCAAGTTATAAATGATGTTGGAAAAATTTGTGAAGGAATAATGTTTGAGTTTTAATACGTTTGTTAAATTTAGGGTCAGTAAAAAAAAAATTCTGTTATAATAGTCTCTGTGAGGTGGAAAAAGCAACAAATATTTTTTTAATTTTTGTAGTGTGACCAACAAAGGGTTAAAATAACCTGGTAACCTGTCATTTACATATTAAATATAATTTTCTGTTATTAATATGGTATGGAGGGTTAGGGTTAGAGAGAGTGGAAGCTCCGGAAACATCCAAAGAAAAAAAAAAGGTTTGGGACATATTGGCTGAGATATTTAAAGATGATGAGCAGCTTAAAGTGTTTTTGTTTCCATGGAAACTAGGTTTAAATGTATCTTTGGGTGTTACAGGAGTTGTGGACCCCTGGTTTACAGTTAATTTACAGTTGAATACAGAAAGTGTGGACACTGAGGACAACACTTTGTGGACATGTTGTCCTTGACCCATGTCCCAGACCTCTGCACCGAGGGTTTTTGGAACGCTGATGAGTTTGTCATCACCAACACCATGCACTCATCCTCATCAGCGAAGCCCATGCTCCAACTGCACCACTGAGCTAAAGAAAATCCCAGAATGCACCTTTCCTCTGCTTATCTGGATCACTGGACTGACAGACAAACAGACGGACAGTCTAACTCATTCTTTAATAATTGCTTCTGACCATTGAAGGTTGAAAAAGCGTTGAGCAGAATGTTGTAAATGTAACAGATGTTTTCTTTCTTCTTTGACACATTGATCTAAACTCACATTCTGCATCAGCTCATGTTTTTACTGAGGATAATTATCTAACGTGTAGAAAAAGGAGCTAATTAAAGTGTGTGATAATAAGCTGTCAGTGTGAGTTCCCTCAGCTGTAGAACCCTCACAACTTTCATTACATGTCTAAATATAACTTTTCTCTTCCTTCCAACACCTTTTCTTCTCCTCTAAGCATCAAAGGTTAGGTGTCAGGTGGAATTTAGGGGTTTGTGAAAACACTGGCTGAAGGAAGAAGATGCACTGAAGCTGCTAAACATACTCTGGACTGAGGCATTAACACAAACATCGACTCCTGTAGTACAAGTCGACTTACATTTGTAGGAGTTGACACGTGGTGTTATTTCTCTCCCTCAACACATAAACACAGACCAGTCAGAGCTAAACCAGAGGATACATGACTGCTGCCAACGCTAACCTGAGTGATATGCGCAGCATCCGCTAGCCAACCTGAGCAATATGTACAGCAGTGTAGTCAACACGTTTTAAGACAACACACTTTTTTTACCCAAACATGGTGTGGACAGGATGGACAGTGTGGACAGGGTGGACACCGTGGTGTTTGTCTTGGCAGCCATTGACCTAAAATTTTTGCACTTTATGTAAGGTGACCCTATGTCTGGATGGCTCTAAAACTGGACTGTCCAGACATCCATCACGCATCCTCACTTTTTACATTTAGTTAGGATGAAATACAGTAAAATTTAGTAAAAAAATAGAGTACAATGGACTAAAAATAGTCAACAATACACCTACTGATGCACAGACTTAACTGTTATATCCTAGATTTACTTTTGTGTTTCAGGTTTTGTGACAGACACCCTCCTCCAGACAACCCGATCAAGGTGATCAAATCTCGGTCTGTTTCCAAGTGGCATGCTCCACGCCCCTCAACCACTTCTCTCCCCTTTTTAGCCACAGCCACCTGAAGGCTTTCTCTGCTGCCTCCACATTGCTACCAATGGCCCTTCTGTGGTTCTCACCAGGAATGCTTAGTGTGGCATAGGCCTTGCTCAGGGAGTAGCCCACCCCAAGGAGGGTCTAAGGACAGGGGATGCCTGGGACTTTTCATGTATTTCTGTAGTTGATTATGTTTTTGTAAAGCCCTCTGAGACGACTTTGTTGTGATTTAGGGCTTTATAAATAAAATTGAATTGAATTGAACCTCCACTGTCATGAACCTGGTCTTCCAACCATTCCTCCGACAGTTCCCCACCAGCTCCTGATATTTTTCCGTCTTTCTTTCCTGGGCTTCCTCTATCCTCTCCTCCCAGCAGACAGTCAGTTCCAGCCAGATGAGTTGCTTAGTGGCTTCTCAGACCAAGATGATTTCAGGTGTCAATCTGGACAGTGTGATATGCGGTAGAACCTTCTGCTGCCTCTCCAGGTCAACTGTCATCCTCCAGTCTCGGGCCGTGGTGAGCAAACCTGCAGAGCAGTTCTTCTGAGTCTTCTCTGTCCTTTGCCCTTCGTTGACAAAGCGGATGCCCTTGGCTGTGGTTTGGGTGTATTGGCTGCCTTGGTCCCCTTGCTGATTTCCTCAGCAATGGATTTGAGGACTTGATCGTGCCTCCATTGATACCGGTCGTTACTCAGCACGTTGGAGCAGCTGCTCAGGATGTGTTGCAATGTCCTTGTTTTGGAACACAGGGACCATGCAGGTGTTTCTATTTAGCCCCATGTGTGAAGGTTGGATGGGCTTTGGAGGACATCATAAACCCCCTGGATCAAAAACTTGATCCTCTGAGGGTTCCATCTCACTCACACATAAATCAAGCGCACCTAGTCACATACGCCAGTCACCTGCGCGTGCAACGTCATAAGCCCGAGCCCGGCAGAAAGGTAGCGAGTACGACAGACGGTGGCTAACAAATGGAGGAGGACGATTTAATTCCGAAGAAAAACAGCACAGGGTCCATCGTCTGGCGGTGGTTTGGGTTTAAGAAAGAAGATGTTGAACAAACCACGGTGATATGCAAAATATGTCGCAAAAGCGTCGCCACAAAAGGTAGCAGCACAACTAATTTATATCATCATTTGAAAACCCACCCACTAGAAAATGAGGAATGCTTGAAACTCCGCGCGACATCTCCGTCCGGTGCCATACCAAAGAAAATGCCGAAGCAACCAGCACTCACACAATTGAGTCTGGCGTCTTCCCTTTCCAGATCAACACCATACGACAAAAACAGTCAGAAACAGAAAGAGATTATGTCCGCAGTAACCCACCACATAGCGAAAGACATGGCCCCAGTTAGTGTGGTTGAAAAGCCCGGATTCAGAAAGCTCATCAACACGCTTGACCCAAGATATTATCTGCCGGGTCGCAAATATTTTGCAGAGAAAGCTCTGCCTTAGTTGTACGTTAAAGTGAGAGAAGAGCTGGTCAGTCAGTTTGCAAATGTGACTCATTTCTCCACAACTGCCGATATGTGGAGCAGCCGAACATGTGAGCCGTACCTCAGTTTGACGGTCCACTACATCGACAATTGGGAGTTAAAAAGCAAGTGCCTTCAGACGAGCTTTCTTCCTGAGGATCACACCGGCGGGATCATCGCACAAGGCCTGCAAGATGCTCTCATGTCATGGAACTTAAATGAAGCTCGTCAGGTGTGCATCACCACAGATAACGGCGCTAACATCATCAAAGCTGTGAGCTTGAACCAGTGGACACGTCTACAGTGTTTTGGCCATCACCTGCATCTTGCAATTGGTAAGTGTTTACCCGTGATAAAACAGCAATCATCTCTATTATGAGAGCAATAGTACTACTATCCTACTGCATGGTCATAACGCAGAGAACCTCATGTGATAGCTACGCAATTAAAGTGTGTGTGTGTGTGTGTGTGTGTGTCTTAGCTTAGGCACCTAAGAGTTTTTATATTGTCTTACATGTTAATTTGCTCTTTTTCTGCATGATATAAGGAGCAGTAGACTGCTCCTTATAGTGCATTTTTTATATTTTGAAATATTTTTTAAACATTTCTGCACATTACTGTATAAAAAAAATTACCAAAATAAATTTTGGCGTTAGGCTGAGTGGATTGTTTTACCACAGTTACTATAACATTTTTTAAATGTTTGTTTAATTCTCAGAGAGAAGCATGAAGGACCCCCGTATTGACCGTGCTGTTGCTGTGTGCAAGAAGGTGGTTAGCAGCTTCTCTTTCAGCTGGAAGAGGAGGAGAGACCTGGCCACAGCGCAGCAAGAGCTGAAACTCCCTGCACACCAGCTGATCAGTGAGTCTCCGACCAGGTGGGGATCCCGTGAGAAGATGATTGAGCAGGTACTGGAGCAGGAGCAAGCCATTTCTCAAGTCTTAGCCGCAGACAAGAAAACCCGGCATCTTGTTCTCACCTGGCAAGACCTGGAAGTCCTAGAGTCAGTGCACAAGGCTCTCAAACCCCTCCTGGAATTCACTGATGCTCTATCTGGTGGGAGCTATGTGACAGTGTCCTATGTCAAGCCTGTGCTCCATCTCTTCCAGTCCAGCCTCTTGGCACGTCAGGAGAATGACACACCACTGACCCAGTCTATCAAAGCCTCCATCCTGGATTATCTGAGGGAGAAGTATTCTGATCCTTCCACTAACGACCTGCTGGACATGGCAGGCTTAGTGGATCCCAGATTCAAGACAACATACTGCACAGAAGACAAGGTGGAGGGCATCAAGAGCAGAGCCATAACCGAGATGGAGGCAATGCTGTCTGAGTCTGACCAGGGCACAGCTGAGTTGGTTGCTTCACTGCCTCAAGATGCAACAACAGAATCACAGTCACCAGAGCCACTAAGAAAGAAATCCCTCGGAAGTTTCTTCAAAACTGCAGCAACATCCTCTGCCACACTATCACAGAGAGAGCGTATTCAAAAAGAGTTGTCTGCCTACTTGCAGTCTGTTAGTGTTGACAGTGAAGCTAATCCCTTGCAGTGGTGGAACGACCATGAGGAAATGTACCCAAACCTGAAAAATGTGGCAAAGAAGTATCTGTGTGTGCCCGCCACCAGTTCCCCATCAGAAAGGGTATTTAGTACCAGTGGGAATATAGTTGCATGCCATCGAGCATCTCTCAAACTGGACGCTGTTGATAGGCTAGTGTTTTTGGCACAAAACCTCTAAACAACCTGGGACTCACTGGTTGTTGTCACAAAGGCACAACACATGTTGCACAAGATACAACTACATGTTTTTTTTTTTTTCATTTGATTTCCTATGATGCAGCTACTTTTTATTTGACTCATTTAGAAATGTCCTTTGTGATATCCTGCACAAAAGTGCATTATATATTTCTTTTAAAATATCCTTGTGGCATTATGCACAAGAGCACTTTATTTTTTTATTTGGATGATTTAGAAATGTCCTTTGTGATATCCTGCACAGAAGTGCATTATATATTTCTTTTAAAATATTCTTGTGGCATTATGCACAAGCGCACTTTATTTTAGTGTTGAAATGTCATCTTAGTGACCTCATGTACAAAAAAGCACTTCATTTGTTTTAAAATATCGAGTGGCATTATGTACAAAAAGTGCACTTTAATTTTGTTTTGAAATGCCATGTGCCATGCCATCATGCACAAAAGTGCACTAATTTCTTGTTTTGAAATGTTGTCTTTGTGACAATCTTGCACAAAATGTGGACTTTCTGTTTTGAAATGACAATTTTATGTTTGTGCCAGTCACTGCTTAGTAACTGTTAAATAAATGCAGTTTTGGTAAATTTGACTCAGTTGTGATTTCCCCCTTTTTGCATCAAAGTTTTAATTTAGACATATAAAATCATCACACTGGTGTGATTTTATGCATCAAAGTGTTAATACAAGGCTAAGGCAAAATATCGAGATATATATCGTGTATCGTGACATGGCCTAAAAATATCGAGATATTAATAAAAGGCCATATCGCCCAGCCCTAGTCCACATCCTCTACTCTCTCCCCGTTGATGTACAGGTCTGAGTGCTCAATCTGTTTGGATTTTCTGAAATCTATTATGATTTCTTTGGTTTTTTAAGTGTTTAAGTCCACATTATTATTGTCACACCAGTGTGCAAAGTGCTGGACCTCATCCCTGTAGTCCGTCTCAGTATTGTGGATCAGTCCTACAATATCCGTGTCATCAGCAAACTTAACAATGCTGTTTGTGGGGTGGATGGCTGAGCAGTCATGGGTGAAAAGAGAGTAGAGGAAGGGGTGAGAACACACCCCTGCGGTGTTCCGTGCTGAGGGTAAGAGTGGTAAGTGTGGAGTCCCATCTTGACCCTTTGTGGTCTATTTTTTAAGAAGTCCAGTACCCATGTGCACAGTGAGCTGCCCAGTCCCAGGTTGCCCAGTTTAGTGCCCTGCATGGGCCTATTATCTGGGCCCGAGCCCGGCCCTGGCCCGAGGGGGTGGAGCCCCAGCCCGGCCCGGCAGGTTTTCAGAATTCTCAGGCCCGAACCCGGCCCGACTTTTTTTGTTTGTTTGTTTTAATCTCCCATAAGAATGTTTTAGCGTGATAGAACACTATATTCATTGAGTGCGTTCTAAATCTTCCGCTCTGAAAATGGGATAACACTCTGCAGTTAGAAAAAACAGCCTTCTATTTTTTCTGTGAATAACGGTTTCTGACAGATCAATGTGGACATAAAAGAACAGGTTAAAATAGGGGCTCGTGTTTCGATCAGCAGCTTGAGAACTTGGTCTGTGACCGCTGCTGGATCCGCCACGTACCCGTTCAAAATGTGATGAACCTGTTTTTTTGCTGTCATATGACAGAACAGCTTTACATACAACACACTGAACAAACACGTTTGGCTCATCTTGAAGGGTTGGAATAAGTTGAAACTTAGTCCAGAACGGAGATTTTCCCTTAGTGTTGTTCACTCTCTTCAATTCACCATCTTCAATCTTTGTCTTTATGTCGTTCTCCATGTTTGTGGTGGGAGTCGGGAAGTTGCGCGAATCGGATAGTGAGGGAGGCTACCGTATGCCCATATAAGGGAGGTGCCAGTGCCGGGGAGAGCAGCAGCTGCTGCGTTCAATTGTTTCCATTTAAACACAACACAGGTTTTTAAAAAATAATTAAATTGAAAAATAAAAGTGCACGAGCCCGGCCCGTGTCCGAGGTAATTATACGGTCGTCGGCCCGAAGCCCGGCCCTCGGGCTGTCGGGCCCCTCGGGCCTAGGGCTCCAGTGCAGGACTCTAGCCCAGCTTGTTACCAATTTATGTGGGATAATTGTGTTGAATGTTGAACTGAATTCAACAAACAACATTCTAAAGTATGTGTTATTGGGTTCCAGATATGAAAGTTCAGTGTGCAGAGCTGTTATAACTGCATTGTCCACGGATCTGTATGCAAACTAGTAGTGGACAAACACAGTAGGGATGACGGCTTTGATGTGAGTGAGAACTAGTCTCTCAAAGCATTTGGTGATTATGGGTGTGAGTGCAACTGGGCGACAGTCATTCAGGCAACTGACCGAGCTTTTCTTGGATACGTAAATGAGAAGAGGCCACAGGATTCTTGGGAGGATCCCATGCTGGTAGACCCAGACCTCCAATCTTCCAGGCAGCCCAGACTTGTCCACTGTCCTTAACCAGCTCTCAAGGTCAGCACTGTTTGCCTTGATGGAATTCGCATCCCTTCAGGCTGCAGTTGAAATATTTCCTAGGCTCTTCACTGACCTCTCGGTCACTGATGGGATCGGATCTTCTCTCAGGCTGAACTGGAATCTATCTGTAATTCTCCCATTCTTCAAAACCAGGGAATGCGACTTCGTCAGCTTAAAGCTCATGTGTGCCCACTTCATGATGTGCTCCAACCACTACAGGATGCACCTGGCTCCTGTACAGCTGTTGTTCTCTTTGAGGTCATCCATGAGGGCCCTGATGGGAGGTTGCCTCACTCATAACTTGCTCAGGGGACCTCTATATTCAGGTTCAGCTGCCTTGACCAGCATATTCACACCATTGGCCTATGCTCCAATTTACATCCAGAGGAGTCAGCTGAGGTGGGTGGGGCACCTCCCTGGGGAGGTGTTCCGGGCATGCCCATCTAGTGAGGATGCCTCCCTGGGGAGGTGTTCCGGGCATGTCCATCTGGGAGGAGACCTTGGGGTCAACCCAGGACACACTGGAGGGATTATATCTCTGGGCTGGTCTGGGAACACCTCGGGATTCCCCCGGAGGAGCTGGCTGAGGTAGCTGGTGTGAAGGAAGTCTGAGCTTCTTTACTGAGGCTGCTGCTCCCATGACCTCTGACCCCGAGGCTGCTGACTACTGACTCTGATAAAACAGAAGACAATGAGTACTAGACAAGACATTTTAATGTCAGAGCAGATGATAAATGTTCAGATCAGTTACTGCAGATACTGGACCAAAACACTGAGTCATTTTAACAACCGCCAACTTGTATTCAGAGAATGTTTAACCCCGCCCCTATTTTGTGCCAATCACCAGTTTCTATGATGACCCGTTTTTGAATTAGAGCCAATAATGCGACTTGGACTTTTTACAATATTGATAATTTGGTTATATGTATATTTGTGTCAGTGTGTGTAATATTATAATATATCCAGTATTGATTAAGTTATAGCGTGATATGTCTATGTTTAACACAAACAGTGTTACACAAGTTAATTTGGACACATGTCACCTTCGACCTCCAGAGATCTGAAAAACTATTGATCGTAGGTGATAACACTAACTATTAGAATTGTATAAATCTTCATTCTGCATCGATTGGTACCAATCTGAAAGTTCTGTGACCCTCTGTTCTGCAGTTATAACCTATAATGTGATTTTGAACTTTTAGTGAATTGTGACCCACCACCACGAAACCAGGCATAAGTGTCTGGAAATCAAAACTGACTTATCTGTGTAGCTTGGTAGAGTGGAAACTAAGGTTTAAGATAGCTAAAAAATTATGTTTCTATCATAAGTAGAACCAAAGTTATGGTCATTTTAATATCCACAGTTGGACCTATTATGCAATTTGCATATTTTTAGATATTGTCCGTTAAAGTTTTGGACTGTTTTGGGGTAGGAAGTCTTTAGCAACGCATAATAATTCGTATCCGATTGACAAAAAATATTCACAGATGTTAAAGGACACTCTGATGGACATGTCACAGAAGTTCTATATATTGTAATAATAGGACAGAATTGCAACGTATTATAATCATTTGGCTTACGCCATTGGACAAGAGCATTCAATATAAGCTTTTTCCTCGTACTGAACACTTGGATGTTTACGCACGGAACGGAGATCATTTTGTTTGGCAAAAAGAGGTGGAAGTCGTCTTTGTCTTTGCTCAGCAGTCCCTGAACTTTTGTCGCCGCTTAAATAATTGACTCAATAAACACCTTTATTGACTCGATTTCAATGTAATGACCACAGGAACTGAAAATAGAAATGTTAAGGTACCGTTTTTTGATAAGGTGTAAACACAAATAACAAATCACCTTCCAGCCTAAATTTGGCTGTAGCTCTGAACGGCTCAGCGCGACTTATGCCTGGTTTCGTGGTGGCGGGTCACAATTGTGACTGAAGGGAATTTTACCTTCGATCTGTGTGTCTGTATCTCACCGATACTGTAATGTCTCACTGATACTGATACGTAAACATTCCGTTCATACATCCCTGAGTGGAAGGTTGTCTCCAGAGACATGGTGTGGTTACAGTGGTATGAGAAGGACAGTGTTTTTCCTTCTCATACCACCCTCTGAATGTTTAGGGAGTATAAAAGAGCTGTGTTTTAGACTGATCATCAGAACATCTGACGACAGCTCGTTCTGTTCATGTTCTCACTTACATGCAAGTTCCGAATTAATTTGTTCATCTCTTCAATAAATAATTGTTTCTGATTTGAACAGTTTTCTCTCCCTGTGTGATACAAAACTTCCACAACAATTTGGTGTTGTCGGCAGGATCCTGTGAGTGTGACGGACGGAGGACCGAGGTCGGGGAAGTGATCAGCCTACGGACCAAAAAGTCGTATCCCTGTTGGTAAAAACAAAAACCAGAGGACAGGGACTGAGCTGGACTCCGCCCGCACACCACCAGGATCTGAACTGGACCTGTGGAGACCAGATCACACTTGGTGAGAAAGTTTTAATTTGGGTAAAAAATAGGAACTCTTGGTCTAAAGCTCACATCACCTGCCCGCTGTCTGCTGTTATGGTGCACAATACAGTAGAGGACAATTTACATTCCTAATGAAGCTAAATTGGATCACCATGAACTAATTCACGTGTAGGGCCCCACAAATTGAGATGGGCATGCAGAGTGGCTGCTTGATACAGTTGTGCTGGAATTAATTCATGAGTGAGGTTTTTTTTAGTCTGTTGTTTTCCCTTGGGGTGTGAACTCCAGAAAAAACAAAAACCGTGATCAGTGAGGCATTTTTTAGTTTTTCTCCTTGAACGTGACTCAAAAGGAAAAACCGAATAGGCTTTTATGATTTTTGCCTGAGTGTTAGACTCGAAGTTGAAAACCAGTCAGGAAAACGTTCGACTATGGGCAATTGGCCGAGTAAGGGTGACGCGGGGTTGGACTGGGAGACTCCAATTCCAAAAGACATGTTGTCATGTTGAACATTTTAAAAGCTTTTCAGTGACTGATTATTGGGTAACAAAATGTAATTTCCCCAAAATGGGAAGATGAAAAATTAAATGATTTGAGAAAAGATCGAAATGAAGCTCATGAGTAAACTCAGGACATTGTGAAGTGGGTCAGATTTGACACAAACTGACTAAATTCTTTATCGGGCGGGTTTACTGATTTTATGCAGCAACGTAAAGTAAAACACGGTAAGAAACGTAATAATCAGTTGCTTTAACATTATTTCGGCCCAGAACGATGTGTCTGGAAGATTAATGTTCTGAGTGGGACATTAATAGATAATAACTAATAGGTGGCTTTAACAAATGTGTGTCCTTGTGTTATTCAACATAAATTCAGCTGTGATAACAGATGTCTCTCTGTAAGAATCACATGCATGAGTGTAATAAATATAGATGGAATGTCTTAATAGATCTGATTGTATTGAACATGATATGATCAAAAATGATAAAGCAAAACCAAAATGTTGGAAAACACTGAAGTCATGAAAATAAGATGGGTAAAAGAAAAAAAGACTAAGTTGAGTAGAATAAACAGAGTAGGGACAGAAATGTTTTTAAACTGTTTTATACTATGTCTAATCCAGACAGAGTTTGTTTTATCTCACACACAGGTTTGCATTTTAGTGCGTCACCTTGTGCTCCTCCCCTCTCTGTCTAAAGCTCACAGCTCTAAAGTTCCTTCCTGGAAGATGGGAGTCCACGTCTGTCTGCATCCATCATGCCAAAGGACACTCCCTTTGCCCCCTCCCTCTCCTACTGGGTCTGTCGTCTGCAACACCGGACTCGGAACCAAAGATTACGGTAGCTGGGGTGAGACTGTGACAGATGTGTGAAAGACTGTTTTATCTGAATGTCCACCAGACTTTGAAGATACAACATGGAAAAACATCACATGTCTCTGAGCTCTGGATAAACCAAGTCTGGTTCATCACCGCAAGGAAACATCAAGGCAAAGGAGGCCAAGGCAGGAGGAATGGATACAAGCAGCAGAAACATGGACTGAGACAATGAAGGACAGAGAATGTCAGCAACAGCAACTGACCACTGGCAACAACTGACCACTGGCAACAACTGATCACTGGCAACAACAGCCTGGAGCTACAAACAACAGTTCCTGAACCAACTAGACTTTGAGACTGCACCTACACCCCTCCCCCTTTGGAGCACAGGCTTACACATGCTTATTAACTGTATGTATTGCATTTACACATCAGTTGTCTGTACTGACGTCACACACCTTCGCCAAGTTCACACTAGCATGTTTTAAAGGGTGAAAACAAAAGAAAAACAACCTTTTTAGTCTAAAGGGTGTTAAACATTGAAAGAATATTTCAAATCCATTGCTTTGCTCATTGTCCGATACATTTTACTTGGTTATTTTGTTTTTCAAAAGACATGTCATATCTTTTAAATCTCCTGGCCAGAGATGTACAACCTGAGGGACTGTCGGTGCAAAGAGAAAGCACGCTTAATGATTTTGTTGGTAACCGTAATACAGGTTTGTGTCATTAATGATGTTCATGAAAACTAAGGATTTTCTTGCCATGAGTTAAGTGTTGTCACATTGTTTGATGTACATGCGCATGTATCACAGACAGATATCTCAGATATCTGGTTTCCACACCTCCTCATGTGGGGTGTGATGTGCTCCCATGTTGTGTTGTGTTTTCTCCCAACCTTAAATATCTCAACAGGTAGTTATGGTGTTCTCTTCAGTCTGGGGGGTCCTGGTGCGGCAATACCGATGGACAGCATTGGAAGCAGCGGCGGGCTCTTCTGGGTGCCCCTGACGACACACTCCGTGGTCAGAGTGGCTGAACAGCCTACCAGATCCGGTGTCCCACCACCAGAGGTTCCTGGCAGGACCACCAGCTGATGGGCAGGGGGGAAGCGCAGAAGGAAACAACCCAGACAACAAGGGAAACGCGATGCAGACCGGGCGAGGGGACACAGAGGACAACAGAAAAGTGACGTGCCACGGCTGTGGTTCAGTTGGTAGAGTGGGTCGCCCTATGACAGAGAGGTTGGCGGTTCGCGTCCCAGCTCTGGCTGTCCACATGTCGAAGTGTCCTTGGGCAAGACACTGAACCCTGGCTTAGGCCCCCAGTAGGACTTACTGTAGACCTTAGAAACCTACTGGTGTATGAGTGTGTGTATGAATGGGTGAATGAGAGGCTAATGTAAAGTGCTTTGAGCACCATGAAGGTGGAAAAGCGCTATATAAATGCAGTCCATTTACCATCTGACGTAGACACCCTGAGGACGTCGTCATCCATTTTGCACTGCATGCACTCACACCCACATGACTTTGCTGGCTGAAACCTAATGGTCATAAGGTGAACCAGTGAAGTCTCATCTATCCGGTCCTTTGCCTGGTCACTGGCGAGTGACTGAAGACCCCTTGGCCCCTCATTTACACTGATTTAACAATGGTCAGCACAACGGGCATTAAGGGAGGAGGGTGTGCCCTGATGGCCATCCTCTCCCTTTTCCTGCTGTGGTATCTGCAGGTGGAGGGAACTGTTCCCTTTACACACCCAGATGAGCAGCATCAACGGATGAGACACTCTCTACCTCATCCCCCACGTGATCTCCACATGATTGATCATCACGATCAAATGGACAATGTGTGGTGGAGAAAGACACGTGATTTAATGCAAAGAATCACAAATCAATCTTGTTATGTCTGTGGGTTGTTGCCCCACAGAACTCACAAAGATACTCTGCTCTTTCCGGTCCTGTACCGATCAATCACACTCTGCTCACGCTGATGAAGGGGACATTGCATGGGTGGTCAAGATGCTACTTTGATCTACCCATGGCTGAAATGGAAGTCAACTATGGTCTTCAGAGACCCCAGAAACTTTTCCAAATATACAAACTCATCTGTTGTGCAAAAGAATGTTGTTTTCCGCTTCAGAAATGCTTTAAATCCTTTGTATGTTCCACAGTTGTTTTTTCACTCACCTGTAACTAAACACACACATTATCAGCTAGGTCATACAGAGGGGTGTAAAATTGTCATGAATGGGTCTGGTGGTTTAGCTAATTGTGGGAACAGAACGGATAATGTTACCTTTCCTATGTCTGGCTCATCACGACCTGATCCATTTATAGTCCTGGTTTAACATCACTGCACTATTGGGCACTGCTTCACCTTCACACCATTATGATGTTGAATGTGACTACTGTCACATTCAATTCTACTGTGGCCATTATATCTTCCAATGTAGGTTATGTTTGTCCTACTGATATAATGTGGATGTGTGGATGGAGATCATATCTGTACCTGCCATCACGGTGAAGTTAACAGGGTACATAGACCCTGTATCTGTCCCATTAGAGAACCTCACTGCTGCAGTGGACACCAGGTTTGACAACACACAGTATTTACTCACGTAGTTTACAAACTCACGATATTTCATTAATCAGAGTGTTTAATTCATAAAAAGGGGGGACTGTGAAGGGAATTTTACCTTCGGTCTGTGTGTCTGTGTCTCACCGATACTGTAATGTCTCACCGATACTGATATGTAAACATTCTGTTCATACATCCCTGAGTGGAAGGTTGTCTCCAGAGACATGGTGTGGTTACAATGGTATGAGAAGTACAGTGTTTTTCCTTCTCATACCAACCTCTGAATGTTTAGGGAGTATAAAAGAGCTGTGTTTTAGACTGATCATCAGAACATCTGACAGCTCGTTCTGTTCATGTTCTCACTTGCATGCAAGTTCCGAATTAATTTGTTCATCTCTTCAATAAATAATTGTGATTTGAACAGTTTTCTTTCCCTGTGTGATACAAAACTTCAACAACCATGAGATTTGACCTTTACTCAAATTAATTTTGCATCTGATGCACATTAACTATATGTATATGTCCATGTACCTCCGTGGTGACATCTACAGTATTCATTGAGTTATAGAATGATATGTCTCTATGTTCATATCACTCATATATGTGTATATTATAGTATTTTTACTCACTCTTCATATCACTCAGAAATTATGTTTGACATGATTGTTATAAGAAATGTGTCCCAGATTTTTTTTCAGCAGGTTCAGAGTTTGTCTCCTGGGAAGAAAATGAGGTGAAGGTTGATGTAAACATATTTAGACTGTGTTTCCAGGTGGAGTTTAAGATGTTTTAGGAAGTGACACTAAACTCACATTCACACACAAACATTTAAGTTCGTCATACAAGAGGTAAAGTGGGCGGGGCTGAGGGGGGCCAGCTCCATCATCAGGTGGTGACCCAATCACAAGACTGGTTCTGATGATGTTGTGAAGTCCAACTTATGTGTTCGGGGTGGAGACACCCTGATGATGCCGTCTACTGTGGCGCAGGGTCTAGATGGGAGAGTTCATGTTCAATGAATCAGCCGATTCCGGTATGTTATTTAACTAAATGGTTCACTTGACACCAATCGATCGAATCCAGAACTCATCTTTGACTGGACTTTACTTTTGACTCAACCTCAATCTGTCTTTGGATGCTTCCAATCAACGGACATGCAAATTCTAACATGTCTGTGGTTGTAATTTAATTATTTTTCTGTTTAAAGTACGGACCATTTTGAAAGTACATATTTGGTATTGGTACTGAATAAAAACCCTTTTGGTACCCTAACCCTATCAGAAGGCTGGAGAGCAGCGTTAACGTGTCTGAGCTGAAACAAAAGCACAGTTGAACACAGTGAAATCAGTCTGTGTGTGAATGTGACAAGTGTTTAATTCCTCCTCAGATCCTTCAGTACTCACACTACAATCTTTTCTTCTGCAATAACACTAGTCTCATCCTCCGTCCACTTCTTCCTGACAAGCATTCACACTGTCACAGCCCAGAAAAACTCATTAAAGCCAATAGAAAAATGCAGGATTAGTTGGAATTAATCCATAACTTTTCCCATTTTCTGGCAGAAAAGGCTGAAATGGGAGGATATGGAAAATGCAGACGAGCGGAGCAGAACTAATGGCTCAGCTGTGCTCTGGCTGAAATGAGAATGTCTAATGGATGCATGGCCCCAGTTAAAGATGGCGGAGGCAGATTACATGTGGATTTAGGTGATTAAGAAGCTGTTGGCCTGGCTCAGCCTTTGTCCCAGGAATTGGAATATATGACAATGAATGTAGGAATATAAACTGACACATTGACACCAGCTAATGCGAATGCTAATGACATATGAAGATAGTACTGACATCATATGCACACACGAGAAAAATGCACATCGTTCTGGAAATGTAGATTTAAAAAGATCAGAAATAAAAGCTTTCACTACTGTATTCAACAAGTTTTTATTTATCAAACCCTACAATGGTCGTGAGAGATTGTAATCAAATCACCTTGTGTGTGTGTGTGTGTGTGTGTGTCCACACAGACATATCTATCAATCAAACTTTATTTATATAGCACTATTCATACATGATGCATGTACCATAAAGTGCTTTACATAAGACCCCCCCCCATTATCCCGCAATTGTTGGACAAGTTAAAAGATTTAGACAGTTAAAAAGAATATAATATATATATAACTAAATAATAGTAATAAAATAAAGTTAATACATTAAATAACGGAATGAAATAATGTTAAGATAAAAATTTAACTAAACGCTGAGTTAAAAAGGTAGGTTGTAAGATTACCCTTAAAAATATGAACACCTGCATAGGACCTCAGATCCTCAGGTAGACTGTTACATAGTTTGGGGCCATAAAAACTGAATGAGGCCTCACCATGTGTTTTAGTGGCAACTCTAGGGACAATTAAAAGCTTACAACCTGAGGACCTGAGGGTCCGAGAGGGCTCATATATGTGACCCACCACCACAAAACCAGGCATAAGTGTGTGTAAATCCAAACTGAGTTATCTGTTTATCTTGGTAGAGTGGAAACTAAGGTTTAAGATGGTGAAAAAATGATGTTTCTATCACAAGTAGAACCAAAGTTATGGTCATTTTAATATCCACATTTGGACATATTTTACAATTTGCATATTTTTAGATATTGTCCGTTAAAGTTTTGGACTGTTTTGGGGTAGGAAGTCCTTAGCAACGCATAATAATTTGTATCCGATTGACACAAATTGTTGACAGATGTTAAAGGACACTCTGATGGACATGTCACAGAAGTTTTATATATTATAATAATAGGACAGAAGTGTGACGTATTATAATCATTTGGCTTACACCATTGGACAGAACATTCAATATAAGCTTTTACCTCGTACCAAACACTTGGGTGTTTACCCACGGAACGGAGATCGTTTTGTTCGGCGAAAAGAGGTGGAAGTCGTCTTTGTCTTTGCTCAGCAATACCTGAACTTTTGTCGCCGCTTAAATAATTGACTCAATAAACACCTTTATTGATTGGATTTCAATGTAATGACCACAGGAACTGAACATAGAGGTGTTAAGGTACCGTTTTTTGATAAGGTGTAAACACAAATAAGAAATCGCCTTCCAGCCTAAATTTGGCTGTAGCTCTGAACGGCTCAGCGCGACTTATGCCTGGTTTCGTGGTGGCGGGTCACACACACATATATATATAATATATATATATATATATATATATATATGTGTGTGTGTATATGTATGCATGTATATGTGTTTATGTATATGTATATATGTATGTATATATGTGTAAGAAACATTGAAACAATGTGTTTATGTTCACTGGTAGGGATGCTGAATTCGGGGGTAGGAGTAAATAAGCATTGTGCTTTATCCTATTCCTTTTGGACTTTTGTAAAATGCATAATGATAATAACAAATGCACTTTTTTTTCTCTTTTCTTTATTTATATTTTTTTCTTTTGCAGTATGATCATTATCTGTTTTTTTATTTTGTTTTGTCTTTTAAATTGAGTTCAAATAAAGACTATCAATCAATCAATCAAACATTACACTGTCATCAGACATTACTGTGTCAATCACACATTACAGTGTCAATTGATACTTTAGCTCTGACTGAAACCTGGCTGCAGCAGGATGAATATGTTGCATTAAATGAATCCACGCCACCAACACATGTGAACTATCACACAGCCAGAACCAGTGGCCGTGGTGGAGGAGTGGCAGTAATATCCCACTCCAGTTTAGGTCTTAGCCCTAAAATTAATCATAAAACTAATCCCACTTACCACTCCTTTGAAAGTCTAGTTTTATCCATTACTTTCCCCAACTGCAGAAACCAAAAACCAGTCCTTTTTGTCATAGTCTACCGCCCTCCTGGTCCTTATTCACAGTTTTTATTAGAAGTCTCTGACTTTCTATCCAGTGTAGTGTTGAACTGGGATAGGATTATAATAGTTGGTGATTTTAACATACATGTCGATAACAACGCTGACTCTCTTAGTAATGCATTTAATTCAATTCAATTCAATTTTATTTATAAAGCCCTAAATCACAACAAAGTCGTCTCAAAGGGCTTTACAAAAACACAATCAACTACAGAGATACATGAAAAAGTCCCAAGCATCCCCTGTCCTTAGACCCTCCTTCTCGGCAAGAAAAAACTTCCAAACCCAGTGGGAAAAAGAAGAAATCTCGAGGAGAACCACATTGAAGGAGAGATCCACTCCCATGGACGGACAGACTATAGATGAACGTCCATATATAGATGCAGGAAGGGGGGGCTGGTCCAGACAGGCAGGGGCAGTGGTCCGGGGTCACAGGTCGGCACAGGCGAGAAACTGCAGATCCTGTCGTCCATGGCTCCCGTGCAGACACTGTCAGGAGAGCCACCACTCCCCCCAGGGGGGGGTGGGGGGGTGGGGGGGGTGGGGGGGGGGGGGCACCAGGTGACTAGTCATGAACAGACTTGGTATGAAAGATAGGTTATAAAAGTTACAGAAACAGGTGTGAGAGAGAGAAAGAGAAGAAAGAAGGAACTCAGTGTCTACTTCCCCAGCATTCAAACTCCTAGGGCAGCCTAAACTGAACTGTGACTCATACACCACATGATTTTTTAACTAACCTGACCATAGTCTTTCTCGAACAGGAATGTTTTAAGCCTGATTTTAAATGTAGAGACTGTGTCGGCATCTTTAATATTAAAGGGAAGCTGATTCCATAAGACAGGGGCCTGATAACTAAAGGCTCTAGCTCCTACTGTACTTTTAGAAACCTTAGGAACTTTCAATAAACCTGCATTCTGAGAACGAAGGGTTCTATTGGGTTGGTACGGAACCAGATCATCTTTAAGATAAGAGGGGCCCATACCATTAATGGTTTTATATGTAAGGAGGAGGATTTTAAATTTAATTCTAGACTCAACTGGTAGCCAATGCAGGGTTTAGAGCACAGGGGTGATAGGGTTAGGGGTCAGGGGTCAGGGTTTGGAGCACAGGGGTGATAGGGTTAGGGGTCAGGGGTCAGGGTTTGGAGCACAGGGGTGATAGGGTTAAGGGTCAGGGGTCAGGGTTTAGAGCACAGGGGTGATAGGGTTAGGGGTCAGGGGTCAGGGTTTGGAGCACAGGGGTGATAGGGTCAGGGGTCAGGATTTGGAGCACAGGGGTGATGTGTTCTCTTCTATTTGATCCTGTTAATAATCTTGCTGCTGCATTTTGAACCAGTTGAAGCTTTTTAGGGAATATTTAGGACACGCTACAAGTAGGGAGTTACAATAATCTAATCGTGATGTAACAAATGCATGAATTAATTTTTCTGCAGTCGTTTTAGACAGAATATTCCTAATTTTGGCTAATGTTGTGCAGGTGAAAGAAGGCTGTTCTGCAAGTTTGGTTAATGTGCAGTGTAGTGACCGTCTGTCCGACCGTCCGTCCGTCTAGTAGTGACCTACTAGACGGATTAGGCTTTATCCAAAATGTTAATAAACCAACCCACATTCACAGACATACTCTTGATCTGATCTTAACACTTGGTGTTGAAATTAATGACCTCGTCGTTTTTCCCCATAATCCCATACTCTCAGATCACTTTTTAATGACCTTCCAGGTTTTGTTTGAGGATATTTCTACCTCAGTGATTAAAACACAAATGAAAAGGATACTATGTGACCGTGCTGTCTCAAAGTACAAAGAGTTAATTCAGTCACTAATTGTGCCTGTGTCATGTGATTATGTAAAGGACACATTTAGTCCCAGTATAAGTGATGAGTTAGTCGATAGTACCATGCTCACATTAAAAACTACGTTAGATATAGTTGCCCCCCTTAAGTTAAAAACTACTAAGGTTAGATTAACCTCCCCATGGTACAACTCTGACACTCGCTCCATTAAACAAGCAACACGTAAATTAGAGGCAATGGAGGCGATCCAACTTAGAAGATTCTCTCAATGCCTGGAAAAATAGCTTAATAAAGTATAAGCAAGCTTTGCGTACAGCCAAAACTAGATATTACTCATCCATAATAGAAGAAAACAAGAATAACCCTAGATTCCTGTTCAGTACTGTAGCCAAACTGACAAACAGACACACCTCCGTGGAACCAGTTATTCCATCCACGCTCCATTCTGATGATTTCCTGCAGTTCTTTAACAATAAAATATCAACTATTAGAGACAAAATAGACACATTTCTCCCAAATATTAGATCAGAAAAAGCAGTGGCTTCAAACCTAGGCCTTTTTATAAACCCCTCCGTAACACTAAATAATTTCACCACTGTAGACCAAACTGATGTCATATCTATTATCATGTCTTCCAAATCAGCCACCTGCCTCTTAGATCCAATTACAACTAAACTCTTTAAAGAGATTCTGCCCCTAATTATTAGCACTGTCCTAAATATAATTAACACTTCATTAATTATTGGATATCTGCCGCAGTCATTTAAATATGCTGTTATTAAACCAATTCTGAAAAAGCCTACCCTAGATCCTGACATTTTAGCCAATTATAGGCCTATATCCAATTTGCCCTTCCTGTCAAAGGTTTTAGAACGAGTAATAGTTAAACAGCTGTGCCAATTCCTGCAGGATAATAGTTTATTTGAACAGTTTCAGTCTGGCTTTCGTGCCCATCACAGACTGAAACAGCGTTAGTTAAAGTTACTAATGACTTATTAGCCGCTGACATCGGATTAATATCGGTCCTGATGTTATTAGACCTTAGTGCAGCCTTTGACACCATTGACCACAGTATCTTAGTGCACAGATTAGAATGTGATATAGGTATTAGAGGAGCAGCCCTCTGCTGCTTTAAATCATATTTATCTGATCGCTACCAATTTGTTCACGTCAATCAACAATCATCGCAGTCCTCCAGAGTTAATTATGGCGTGCCCCAAGGGTCAGTCCTTGGGCCTATTTTGTTTACACTATATATGCTCCCTTTAGGTAACATCATTAGAAATCATGGCATTAATTTTCATTGTTATGCGGATGACACACAGCTATATTTATCGATTAAACCTGATCAGACCAGACAAATAGATAAACTAAGTACATATGTCCAAGACATAAAGACTTGGATGAGTGCCAATTATCTTTTATTGAACCCTGAAAAAACTGAAGTTGTTATAATTGGTCCTAAAAATGCGAGAGACTCCCTACCTGACCACATAGTTACTCTGGACAGCTTAAGTGTAACACCCAGTGCCACAGTTAAAAATTTAGGAGTTTTATTTGATCCAGATCTTTCATTCAAAATGCACATTAACCAAACTTGCAGAACAGCCTTCTTTCACCTGCGCAACATTAGCCAAAATTAGGAATATTCTGTCTAAAACAACTGCAGAAAAATTAATTCATGCATTTGTTACATCACGATTAGATTATTGTAACTCCTTACTTGTAGCGTGTCCTAAATATTCCCTAAAAAGCTTCAACTGGTTCAAAATGCAGCAGCAAAATTATTAACAGGATCAAATAGAAGAGAACACATCACCCCTGTGCTCCAAACCCTGACCCCTGACCCCTAACCCTATCACCCCTGTGCTCCAAACCCTGACCCCTAACCCTATCACCCCTGTGCTCCAAACCCTTCATTGGCTTCCAGTTGAGTCTAGAATTAAATTTAAAATCCTCCTCCTTACATATAAAACCATTAATAGTATGGGCCCCTCTTATCTTAAAGATGATCTGGTTCCGTACCAACCCAATAGAACCCTTCATTCTCAGAATGCAGGTTTATTGAAAGTTCCTAGGGTTTCTAAAAGTAGAGTAGGAGCTAGAGCCTTTAGTTATCAGGCCCCTGTCTTATGGAATCAGCTTCCCTTTAATATTAAAGATGCCGACACAGTCTCTACATTTAAAATTAGGCTTAAAACATTCCTGTTTGAGAAAGCCTATGATCAGGTGAGGTAAAAATTATGTGGTGTATGAGTCACAGTTCAGTCTAGGCTGCCCTAGGAGTTAGAATGCTCGGGGAAGTACAGTACACCGAGTTCCTTCTTTCTTCTCTTTCTCTCCCTCACACCTGTTTCTGTCATTTTTATAACCTATCTTTCATACCAAGTCTGTTCATGACTAGTCACCTGGTGCCCCCCCCCCCCCCCCGGGGGGAGTGGTGGCTCTCCTGACAGTGTCTGCACGGGAGCCATGGACGACAGGATCTGCAGTTTCTCGCCTGTGCCGACCTGTGACCCCGGACCCCCGCCCCTGCCTGTCTGGACCAGCCCCCCCTCCTTCATTTATACATGGACGTTCATCTATAGCCTGTCCGTCCATGGGAGTGGATCTCTCCTTCAATGTGGTTCTCCTCGAGATTTCTTCTTTTTCCCACTGGGTTTGGAAGTTTTTTCTTGCCGAGAAGGAGGGTCTAAGGACAGGGGGAGGGTCTAAGGACAGGGGATGCCTGGGACTTTTTCATGTATCTCTGTAGTTGATTGTGTTTTTGTAAAGCCCTCTGAGACGACTTTGTTGTGATTTAGGGTTTTATAAATAAAATTGAATTGAATTGTCAGACAAAGATTACACTGTCATCAGACATTACAGTGTCAGACATTACACTGTGATCAGACATTACAGTGTCAGTCAAAGATTACAGTGTCAGTCAAAGATTACAGTGTCAGTCAAACATTACAGTGTCAGTCAGACATTACAGTGTCAGACATTACAGTGTCAGACATTACACTGTCATCAGACATTACAGTGTCAGTCAAACATTACAGTGTCAGTCAAACATTACAGTGTCAGTCAAACATTACAGTGTCAGACATTACAGTGTCAGACATTACAGTGTCAGTCAAACATTACAGTGTCAGTCAGAGATTACAGTGTCATCAGACATTACACTGTCAGTCAAAGATTACAGTGTCAGTCAAAGATCACAGTGTCAGTCAGACATTACAGTGTCAGTCAAAGATTACAGTGTCAGTCAGACATTACAGTGTCAGTCAGAGATTACAGTGTCAGACATTACACTGTCATCAGACATTACAGTGTCAGTCAAAGATTACAGTGTCAGTCAAAGATCACAGTGTCAGTCAGACATTACAGTGTCAGTCAAAGATTACAGTGTCAGTCAGACATTACAGTGTTGGTCAAAGATTACAGTGTCAGTCAGACATTACAGTGTCAGACATTACACTGTCATCAGACATTACAGTGTCAGTCAAACATTACAGAGTCAGTCAGAGATTACAGTGTCAGACATTACACTGTCATCAGACATTACAGTGTCAGTCAGACATTACAGTGTAAGTCAAAGATTACAGTGTCAGTCAGACATTACAGTGTCAGTCAGACATTACAGTGTCAGTCAGAGATTACAGTGTCAGACATTACACTGTCATCAGACATTACAGTGTCAGTCAAAGATTACAGTGTCAGTCAAAGATCACAGTGTCAGTCACATATTACAGTGTCAGTCAGACATTACAGTGTCAGACATTACAGTGTCACACATTACACTGTCATCAGACATTACAGTGTCAGTCAAAGATTACAGTGTCAGTCAAAGATCACAGTGTCAGTCAGACATTACAGTGTCAGTCAGACATTACAGTGTCAGTCAGACATTACAGTGTCAGACATTACAGTGTCACACATTACACTGTCATCAGACATTACAGTGTCAGTCAAAGATTACAGTGTCAGTCAAAGATTACAGTGTCAGTCAGACATTACAGTGTCAGTCAAAGATTACAGTGTCAGTCAAACATTACAGTGTCAGACATTACAGTGTCAGAGATTACACTGTCATCAGAGATTACAGTGTCAGTCAGACATTACAGTGTCAGTCAGACATTCACAAAGACAGAAGGTAAAATTCCCTTCACAACAGTCATAACGTTCTCTGATTCATTAGATTTGAACCTGGCTGTGGTGGTCATATTGGATTTGTCAATTTTGAGGCATTATGGGACATTTTTTAGCCTAACATACAGAAGATTTGACTTTAAAACCCTTCCAAACCACTGCAAACACTGTATGACAAAGATTAACATGAAATAACTTCAGGAATTTAAATAGAAACATTTTCCTAAATCCTGCCTTAGTCCAATATGTGAATGCTCAAAATAAATAAAATCAATCAATATAGTCCATCAATATATTGTTTTTGGTCCCAGAAATCCAGTATCGATCATGTTCTAGTCTCGAATCTCATTGTTTTTTCGGAAATTTCCCTACTGTGGGACTAATAAAGGATTATTTTTATCTGATCTTTTAGGCTTTTTTCAGTCCTTTAACTCATTCTCAATACAATTCCAACATTTTATCCTCTAATCTGATCTAATCTAATATTATTATTATTATTATTATTATTAATGAACTTTGGAGAGTGTCCGTGTTCTTCCCAGTGTGTGTGGTTGCAGCTGCAGCGTTTTCATGTGGAACAGAAGAGACTGAAATGAAGAGGCGGGTTCTCCAGGGAGTCCTGGTTCTTCTGCGGTTCTCTCATCCTGTTACTAATGCCTGACTGTGTGTAACCCTTATCTGCACGCCCAGAACATGGCCTGATAGGGTTCTGTGTGCAAGCAATTAAAAGGCTTTTCTGACAGATAAGTGGAGGACGGCGGTCGCATAGGAAACCACAGGACGGAGGCAAAAGGACTCAGCTTTCACACACTGTTACACTTCTACAGACAAAAAGGTTCCACACACCCACACATCTGGAAAATAGGATTCCAACCAAATCTGATCAAAATCATTTTCACTTATTACACATTGGAAGATTTTTTTTGCTTGAATTACACAAAAATTAGGAAAAATACATCTTGAACAGAGGGTCACAGAACTTTCAGATTGGTACCAAACGATGCAGAATGAAGATTTATACAATTGTCATAATTAGTGTTATCACCTACAACCAATAGTTTTTCAGATCTCTGGAGGTCAAAGGTGACATGTGTCCAAATTAAGTTGTGTAACACTGTTTGTGTCAAACATAGACATATCACACTATAACTTAATCAATACTGGATATATTATCATAATATTACACACACTGACACATATATGAATATAAACAAATTATCAATATTACATGAGGTCAAAGGTCAAGGTTGCATTTACCTCAAAGGCCAAAATTCCATTTTTGGTTGCAATTCAAGAACATGTCATAGAAACTGGAGATTGGAACAAAATTGGGGCGGAGTTAGACATTCTGTGAATACTAGTTAATTCACACAGTTTGTCTGAATCCTGACTTTAAAGTCAGAAATGTGCTCTGTGGACATTAAGCCTCGTCTTTTTACTGCACATTTTATATGAATGAAATATGAATGAATGCTTTATTTCGGTTTAAAAACAAAAATAAAATCATATTTTTACAAAAGAATTTATCAGATAGCAACCGAAAAAGGAGTAGGCTGAAGCCCCAAGGCTTATTTTTGCCTATCCTATACCATCAGAGGATTAACTGAATAATTCACAATAAAACATCAGTACTAGTACATCATTACAAAACACATGATAACTTAAACAGAAAAACTGAATTGAAGTCATTAAAATGAATTCAAATCATCAAATTTCATTATAACTTTCGATAATATTAAATTTTAAAGTCTTCTTGAAGACTAACATAGAATTACACATTTTTATTTCATTGTTCAATCCATTCCATAATTTTACACCCAAAACTGACACACATCTGTACTTTAGATTAGTTCTGACTTTGTGAGTTTCAAACATTAACAACCCCTTTAAATTATAAACCACCTGCCTTAGCTTAAACATTTTTTGAATACAAACTGGAATTGTCTTATTTACCACTCGAAACATAATTTCTAATGTTTTTGAATATACAATGTCCAAAAATTTTAATGTGCGTGATCTTATAAAAAGCTGATTTGTAGAATCACGACATCCAACTCCATTTATTATCCTAATAGCCCTTTTCTGCAGTGTAATTATTGGATCTAGGTTCGTTTTGTATGTATTTCCCCAAATTTCAGCACAGTATGTCATATAAGGCATCACAAGTGAAAAGTACAGCAAATGAAGGCAGCTTTTATTCAATAAATCTCTTGTTTTGTAAAGAATAGAAATAGACTTGGATCATTTCTGTTTTACATGTTTTATGTGCGGCTTCCAACAAACTTTATCATCTATTATTACTCCCAAAAACTTAGTTTCATATACTCTTTCAATTTCAACATTGTTTAAATTCAGTTTTACCTCAATGTTAGTCCGTTTACCACCGAACAACATAAATTTAGTTTTACTTTCATTTAGCGATAGTTTATTTAAAGCAAACCATTTGGTTAATTTCATCAATTCTAATTCTACAGTTTTTAACAACTCCTTTATGTTCCCTCCAGAACAAAATAAATTGGTATCATCTGCAAACACAACATATTTTAATTTATCACTTACTGTACAAATATCATTTATATAAAGTATAAATAACTTTGGTCCCAACACTGAGCCTTGTGGAACTCCACAGGTTACATGCTTAAGATGAGACTTAATATCATCTATGCTCACATATTGAAACCTATTATTTAAGTAACTTCGTAACCAAAGTTGTGCTATACCTCTTATACCATACCGCTCACATTTCTGTAGAAGTAAAGAGTGATCGATCGTATCAAATGCTTTACTCAAATCAATAAACACACCTACTCCAAACTGCTTATTATCTACAACTGTTGCAATATTTTCTACGAATTCCATCACTGCTAATGATGTTGAGCGATTGCTCCTAAACCCATACTGATGGTCATTCAATAAATCATATTTCTCAATATAAGAATCTAATCTCTTTACAAACAATTTTTCAAGAATTTTAGAAAATTGAGGCAGTAAAGAAACTGGTCTGTAATTTGACACAAATTGCTTATTTCCATTTTTATAGATTGGGATCACTTTGGCTATTTTCATCTTATCTGGAAAAATACCAGTTTGAAAAGATTTATTACAGATATATGTTAATGGCTCAAGGACACAAAAAATAACCTCTTTTATAAGTGACATATTTAAATCATTACAGTCAGTGGATTTTTTGCTCTTGAATTCTTTTACCACTTCTAAAATGTCACTTTCACAAACTCCCCCAAGAAACATGGTGTTACATTTATTGAAAGTTAAATTAAAGGTTTCATCTTTTCCACCTATGAGGGGAAACATTTTCAGATCAAGCAACTGCACAAAACCTAGCTGGATGCTTCTTGGATAAAGGTAAATACATACACAGCGAGAGGGGAGGGGGGAGTGTTCCTTCACGCATTCTGAGCCAATCAGAAATGCCTCGTTACTGCGTATGAGGAAGTACCGTAAACTCTGTTGTTCCACGTCAAGTCATTTTTCTACTGTGAAAAAACAGTTGGAAACAAAACAATACAGATATTTTTTTTAAATAGAACCAACACACAATGAATTCAAAGACAATGAAGAACAACAATATTAATGAAATAACCATGGAATGACTGTTAAAATACCAATTCATTTGAGGTAAAAAAAAAAAAACCCAACAAAACAACAACTGTATTATTAGTTGACTAATTCATTATTTCCTGCTCATTGTGTTGCAGTGGATCATGAATTTATTTTATCTTTCAACTTCACTCAAAGTCAGTGGAAATCAATTTGTGATATATATATATATATATATATATATATATATATATATATATATATATATATATATATATATATATATATATATTTTTATATATATATATATATTTTTTTTTTTCTCCACATGAGACCTGTCCCTAGACGGGCCACGTTGGAAGGGGGGTACCAGGGGTCAAGCAGGTGGGAGTCAGGTAATGGTGCGCGCATGCACACACACACACACACACACACACACACACACACACACACACACACACACACACACGCACGCACTATTTGGGGGGGGGGGGGCACTGAGCAGATGGGCCACCGGGAAAAGTCCCAGTTCTCCCGTGTTAGGGCTAAGATTAACCCTAACCCTGAATGGGGAATGAGACCAATTTTTGTTTTTCCTGTGTAAACAGTTCATTTTTCCTGGGATTTTTCACTGTACATATTTGAACTCCTCATCACTGTTGGTTTCACAGGGGTAAAGGTCACAGGGTTATTGTCAAGGTAAAGGTCACAAGGGAAAAGATCACAGGGGTAAAGGTCACAGGGTTATTATTGTCAGGGTAAAGGTCACAGGGGAAAAGGTCACAGGGTAGATCTGACACAAAACTCTCAAACCACAGACCTTCATTTTGAACTTTGTCATGGGTAAAAGGGGGCAGAGCTAAGGTTGGCAGCTCTGTCACCAGCTAAGACTCAATCATAATTCACTGACATCCTACGTGTGCGTTTGGGTTAGAGACACCAAGAAGACATGTTCATGTGTTACATGTGACTGTAAATAAACGTTAAACGCAGATGTCCTTTTTGACACTAGTCTAGTTCATAGTGAATTTAGATTCATCTGTGGAGTTTCACCAAACAACTCAACATTTTCTTACATATTTTCTACATTAGGAGGATGAGATGAAGGTTTTCTTTGTTCTGTCATTAATTATTCTCTTTGTTTTCTTTACACAAATGTATTATTTTTTTCATTATTATTATTAGAATTTTTTACTATTATAACCTCCACCAAGGATGTATTAAATTCATGTCCATTTGACTGTTTGTTATTTGACCACCTCGAGATTTGGCCAAGTATGTTGACCTCTCTAGGTCAACATACTTGTCTGTCTTCACTCTAGCAACCACATTTCAAATTGTTCATAATTTGATGAGAAGTTTCGTCCATGTAACCTGTGGTATGGAATCTATTTTTGTGGATCTTGGTCAAAGGTCAATAAAAATATAAAGAAGTGTTCTGCACTTCTATAGTTGTTCCTCCTTCGTGGTTCAAAGCTCTTTACATTAGCCTCACATTCACCCATTCACACACACCAGTAGGTTTCTAAGGTCAAAGGTCAGTCCTACTGGGAGACTAAGGGTTCAGTGTCTTTGCCCAAGGACACGTCTACATGTGGACAGCCAGAGGCAGGACGCGAACCGCCAACCTCTTCGTCTTTGGGCGACCCACTCTACCAACTGACCCACTCTACCAACTGAGCCCAGTTGGTAGAGAGGGTTGACTAGTATAAATATGGTCAACAGTTAACAAAAACAACTAATTATAAATGTATGTAGTGTTTTTTACACAGTTCTTGCACTTGACACTTTACAGAACAGATACTATATTTATCTGTAAAAAAACAACTTAAACATGTAAAAACTAACAGATAATAAAAGTAAACCTTCACCCTGTCTAGTGTAGGAATCGCCATGATGACCACTCCAAGATGGCCACCATAGTCCCAGCAGCCAATGGTCGTTATGGTTACAGCTGCTGCCATTTTCACTCCCAGAGAAGTGATCATGTATATCACATCCTGTGACATATAATTCCAGAAAAAGTGTTTCCATTGCACTTTTGTCATATATTAGAATATCAAAACAACTCATGGAAGAGTGAAAACTTTATCGATATTTGAGTGTTTTTTCAAAATTCTGGTGTTTCCATTAGCAGTTTTTATAGCGATATTTACATTTTATGAATTTCCAAGGGTAATGGAAATGCAGTGACTGACTGCCTCATTATTATTATTATTATTGTTGAGGAAGGAGGAATTCAATTAGAGTACCGTCCATCAGCAGGATTACGCAAACAGTTTTGATCAAATGTTCAGGATATGTTGAGAGTGTCACAAGGAACAAATTATACTATTTTGGTGGTGATCTCCACTTACCGCAATGTAAAGTATTTAGGAAAACATGAGGTTTAATTAGGTGTTAGATGCAAAAAAACAAACATATGGAGCATATATAAGTGTTTCTGTTCTGATGGAAAATTATGCAAATGATGAGGCTTTTTTTTAAAAAAAACATTAGAAATATCTGTAATTTAAATGTAATAAGAAAGGTAATTTAGATAAATGCATATTGTGCACACTTTAAAAACTTTAATTTTATGCGTTCATTTTCCCCTTTAAATCTGTTGCACTGAAGTAGAAGCTTAAATCTCACTATACATTTGTTTGCATTATGACTTTAAATTAAAAAACTTTTTCTACAATTTCTGGCATATTTTGTCCTTTTTGTTATTAATTTAGCCTCATTTTGTTGCAAATATTTTGTTTTTATATATTTTTATGCTTATGTTTGTCCTTTTATTCCTTCTGTTTATTTTTTTACCCACCCTCCAATTTCTTTAATATATCTATAAATAAATAAATACATTAATCCATCAACGGAACCAGTGAAAAGTATCTTTCAGTGCCAGATTTATTGTCTAAAAATCAGTTCTTATATGTGACTGAAAAGTTCCTCTGCAGGAAGATATTTATATAAATGTAAAGAGTATAAAGTACAAATATTTATATTAATATAAAGAGTATAAAGTACATATATTTCTATAAATGTAAAGAGTATAAAGTACAAATATTTATATAAATGTAAAGAGTATAAAGTACAAATATTTATATAAATGTAAAGAGTATAAAGTACAAATATTAATAGTAATGTAAAGAGTATAAAGTACAAATATTTATATTAATGTAAAGACTATAAAGTACATATATTAATATTAATGTAAAGAGTATAAAGTACATATATGTATATTAATGTGAAGAGTATAAAGTACATATATTTATATAAATGTAAAGAGTATAAAGTACATATATTTATATAAATGTAAAGAGTATAAAGTACAAATAAACTGTATTTTAATTTGATCACATGTTTACATTTTAGAAATGACAGAAACACATATTTATAGGTTTTGTTGATGTATTATTATATTTTAAATGTTATTTCTGTATGTATTCCCCCATACTTTAACACAATATGATAAATATGGAACAAATAAGACCCAATATAAACTATATGAAGCATATTTCTGAAGAGTATATTTGGATTATTTATTTATTATCCCAATACTCTTGCAGAACTTTGTACACAAACACTACATTTTGTTGAAATGTTTATTTTATTTTCCCCTTTAAATATGTTGCACTGAAGTAGAAGATTAAATCTCACTGTACATTTGTTTGTATGACATTAAAGACTAAAATGCGGATTCATTTTCTACATTTTCTGGCATATTTGTCTGTGTGTTATTTAATCTCATTTTCTTCATTTTTCACAAATTTTATAGAAAATATTTAGTTGTTACTTATTTTGGTTTTTCATTTATTTAATGTATCTATAAATAATCAATAAATCTGCCAATGGAACCAGTGAAAATTATCTATTGTGTATAGATCAGTTATGTGACTGAAAGGTTCATCTATATTCAAATCTGTGTGATTTAAACTATAGAAATGATTTAATCTGATTTAAACTATAGAAATGATTTAATCTGATTTAAACTATAGAAATGATTTAATCTGATTTAAACTATAGAAATGATTTAATCTGATTTAAACTATAGAAATGATTTAATCTGATTTAAACTATAGAAATGATTTAATCTGATTTAAACTATAGAAATGATTTAATCTGATTTAAACTATAGAAATGATTTAATCTGATTTAAACTATAGAAATGATTTAATCTGATTTAAACTATAGAAATGATTTAATCTGATTTAAACTATAGAAATGATTTAATCTGATTTAAACTATAGAAATGATTTAATCTATAGAAATTATTTAATCTGATTTAAACTATAGAAATTATTTAATCTGATTTAAACTATAAACATTTGAATGTGATTTAAACTCTACAAACAACATTAACACAGTCATATTTTATAGGTTTTGTTTTTGTTCCTTCAGTTTTTAAGAGAACATCAGGTTTAATCAGGTGTTAAATGCAGAAAACCAAACATATGGCTCATATCTGGACTCTTCAACTGTGCTCAGTGTTTCTGCTCTGATGCAAATGATGACGCTTTTTTTCAAGAAAACACTAGAAATGTTTGCACCACTGCTGCCAGTTGAGGTTTTTAACCCACGGTGGAAACACTATTGTGGGTTTGGTCGCGCGCACTTGTCGTGGAAGCAGAGCGGGTGAAGGAAGGCTCGTGACAGAGTGTAAATGTGAGGTGGGTCTTACCTGGAGGTGTCCCACTCCAGACCCGCTCCTTAACGACCTCTTTTTTAAACCATCCGTGGAGCTGCTGCTAAAATCCACGCTTCATTTCCACGCATTTAAACACATCAGCGTCCTGGAGTGGAGAGTGAGCAGTGGCTAAAAACACGCCTGGTTGTGTGGAATGGATCACACAGCTGAAAAGAACCTTCTCTTATTTGCCCGCGTGAATTCTGCTGACTTTTATTCCGCTCGTGCACAAACACAAACGGAGCCCTTGCGCGTGCGTCCTGCCGCTGCTGAAAGAACCCGCACGCGCTTCAGATTCACAGACTCTGGACTGAAAGGGTGGGTTTTTTCTGCAGGTGAAATGCTCCTTTATCAATCAATCAGTTCCGCTCCGTTCCGTTCCGCGCCTCTTCCCACAATGACAGCTCTGTCTGCGCGCGCCAACTTTGATGGCAAATCCGGACGCACGCGGCGACGCGTCACTGATTTTAGTCTGAAAATCTGACAGGATTTTATGAACAAAAGACGTCATGAAGGTGCAACGAAGAAATGAAATAAAATTAATTAATTACAAAATAAAATAAAAGTTTGTTGTTTTTTTTTGTACTCAAGCCACTAAATTACAGTTACTGTTTTTTCTGCTTCAGTCAGGACAGGGGTGCAGCTGGGATCTGTTTGGGCTCAAAGAAAGAACCCCCCGAAAATAAATTACATTAAATTAAACAAATAGGCCTAAATACATAAACAAATGAATACATATGGATTTGCACAATTTCTGGGACATTTAAGCTGAAAAGTATATATATATATATATATATATATATATATATATATATATATATATATATATATATATATATATATATATATATATATATATATATATATATATATATATATATATATATATATATACATTTGAATGTAAGAACTTTTTTTAAAATAAAATAAAATGTAAAACTAATGATGATAAAAAATTAAATTACATCAAAACTTATTTTAAAATACATTTTAATTGAAAAATACAATAAATAAATAAAATAAATAATATTTTAAAATTATAAATAAAGATTAAAAAAAATAGCTAAATAACATAAAAATAAATCCTTCTTCTATAAGTAAACACATCTTTAAACCTTTGTGTAGACATATGAATGTCCCCAGAAAGATAGGAATTCAAGCACGCACACGCACACACATACAAACACCCACGCACACGTGCACACACACACGTCGACACTCACACACACACACAAACACACACTCAGACACACACGCACGTGCGCACGCACACACGTATACATACGCTCACATGCGCACTCACACACGTACATACACGGACATAGACACACTCACACACAGCCATACACACGCGCACACACACACACACACACATAGGGTTTTGTGTGCGCTCCTGCAGTTTTTTGTTGCAGTAAATGTACAGTCTTATGTGGGTCAGGTCTATTTTCATCAGTAGTTTGTATTTCTTAATGTTATTTGTAAGTATCTATGGAATAGGTTTATATTTATTTTTTACACGTTCTTTTATGGCTTCTTCAGATTCAAAATGAAAAATAAAATCAAGAGTTATTTTCCCAAACTATAAGGAATACTGTTAAGTGTTAGGATGTCTCACATGTTTTCTCCTTCAGCACAAGACACGAAGTGAAGTGACTTCCTTGTTCTGCCAAAAACACTTCAGGGGCGTGGTCTTCTGCTAATAACACCTCAGGGGCGTGGCCTTCCCCTGCTGTAAGTGAGTCAGTCTTTGCACCTGGAAACTCTGAACTGAACTGAACCCTTTAGGGCAGGGGTCCCAAACTATTTCCTGTGAGGTCCACATAACTTTTTCCTTCTCAGATGAGGGGCCGGGTTCAGTTTGTAACAGAAAAAGTGTGACGAATGCAGGAGTGGATAAATGTAAAAAATGATTGTTTTTCCAGAAAGTCACAATCAAATAACCCTTTCTGGATTCTTCACAGAACAAAAGTCAGAATATAAATAACACTATTTATGAAATAAATGACCCTCTTTGGGTTCTTCACAGAAAAAAGGTCCATGGAACATAAACTTCTTCATATTAACAGGTCCAAGTTCATCTTAGTTGTCAGAGCAGAATCTGTGACTTAAATGACTCATATGAGCGTCTGTCAAAATTATTGTGTTAAACTAGTTAATAATAGTTAATAATAGTTAATTGTTAGAAAGCCCACACAGTTTAATTGTTTATTTGATTGTTTGGTTATATTTGTTCAGGGATAACTCCTTTTCTGTAAGTGTTCAAATGTCCCACGCTGTTGAACGCACCACTGATGTTATGACGGTTATGAACGTAGTCCGTGTTTTATTAGCCTCTGTGTTGTAGGTAACTGTGCTAAGTTCACCATCTCTGCTTCTTTTTCTCTTTTTTATTCATCTATTCCTGGTTTATTACTGTGTGTAGATGCCACAAGGTCAGATAAATAACACAGTACAGTTCAGGTAGATGTTAGCATGTTGTACTGTATAAGCTAATGCTGTTTAGCACCAGTGTGTTGTTGAAGCTAATACGATAATATGCTAGCAGCTAGCATTGCTAGCTGTCATCTGTGATTTCTGTGAGTGATGTGTGTGTTCTATGACCCATGTAATACATGTGAGTGACTCATATAGTGGGTCTTAGTTCATTTATTATTGTATGTATATATTGTTATAGTAAGTGTTACTGTATTATTACAGACCACAGTAAATTAACCTTTAATGAGGACATCTGTATCTGTGTTCTTTAATCAGAACCACAACCCACACCTTGTCACTCTGAACCAAATCCTGGAGACAACCCCACGCTCTCTGCTTCATTAATAATGAAAATAGTTCAGAACTAAGGAACATTTTATTGTAAAAGTCCAACTTTATTATCAAATACATATACACACATATTAAAAAAAATCTAAATGGTCTCTGGTAATATTCAGGGGGCCGGACCAAATGTGGAGGCGGGCTGTATCCGGCCCGCGGGCCGTAGTTTGGGGGCCACTGCTTTAGGGTATGAAGGGAAATTAAATAAAATGTTTTTAGTTTCTTGTATGAAATAAAAGTTTTTAATTGTATATAAACCTCTCTTGTATATTTTTTATGGTTTTAAATATATTTTTTATTATTATTTATTTATTTATCCACAGCGGTCCTTCATGGACCAGTCTCCCCAGACACAGTTTATTACATATGGAGGCACCAGGGCGTGGTGCTTTAATAGTAACTATGACAAATGAGTAAATGAATCAATACATACATAAATAAATAGACAAATTGATAAATTTAGATAAAATATTATCTGTGGGCAATTAAATGTAAATGTATAATAAAAATAATAGGTTATTACTTAAGATCTGAGTAAAAACAAAAACATAGTTAAAATAACAAGGCATGCATAAAATTAATAAAATTGCACTAATAA
This sequence comes from Siphamia tubifer, assembly GCA_020466265.1. NCBI lineage: Eukaryota > Metazoa > Chordata > Actinopteri > Kurtiformes > Apogonidae > Siphamia > Siphamia tubifer. The sequence continues at coordinate 46,423,350 of CM035790.1, forward strand.
ACCATGCATAAAATCATACAATGTAATAAAATCAGAAATATGCAGTGCATATAAAAAAATCTATAAACACACATAAAAAAACAAAAAAGACACATGAAATGAATTTTACCTTGTGCTTCATCAACATCTACCTTTGTGTAAAATTACAATCAATAAAAGCAAATAAATATGGATTATTTTGTCTCCAAATGGAGTAGTTTTATTACGAACTTACTCCAAACAATATAATAATATCATATCAATAATAATAATAATACACTTTAGTAAACATAAAATATAAAGTTGAAAAAATTTGCAAAAAATATCTAATCAATTCAGTTAGAATAAATATCAAAATTAGGGCAAATAACAATTGAACAAAATAACTAATACAAAGATTCAAAACACAAACAATTGCAACAAAGTCCAAAAATGTCCATGTATCAGGGAGCGACCACCGGTACCGAAGGTGCCCGGTGGCCTGCGTGCGCTGTCCATCCCCCAAGGAACCTGACTCCCGTAGCGGCGTCCCCCTTCCCTCTCCCCGTTAATGGTGCGGTCCAGACAGAGTCCTCTACGGACCACTGTCCACCCTTCCGAGTCCGCGTAGTACATAGTTTTTTAAAATATATTGTGTGTGTATATAATGTGTGAGTGTATTTAAGGTGCGTATCGTGTGTGTATGTGTGTGTGTGCGCTTCCCTCTAGAATAGAGTAAAATAAAATAAAATAAAAAGGTGGACGACGTTTCGACCATTAGAGGTCGTCCTCAGGTCCAAAAAGAATATAATAAAAATAAAAGAAAGGTAAGTAAGTGTGTAAGTTCAGTGTCTAATTGAAGATTTCCGTTAAAGTGGTCTTTCCTCTTTCAGGTCTCCGCTACAAGTGAGCCTCTGCGAAGCCTGGATCTTATGAGACCTCGGGGGCGTGGTCGAGTACTGGCGGTAAGTTTAAATTTTAAATGTAAATGGGCCTTTTACACTAGGTGTTTTTGAATGGGGAAATGCATAGGGTTGAGAATGAATGGGGATTTTATATACTAAATTATTAAATATTAATTATTAAATTAACGTATTAAATATGGTTTTAATCTCTATATATTTTAAATAATTTAATTTTGGGCATGAATTTGGGTTAGGGGTTTTACTTAAATGGTTAAGGGTTAGGGTCCAGGGTCAGAGGGTTAGGGGTCAAGGGTCAAGGGGTTAGGTTTAGAGTTAGGATAGGGGTCAGAGGGTTAGGGGTCCGAGGGTTAGGGGTCAAGGGGTTAGGTTTAGGGTTAGGATAGGGGTTAGGGTTAGGGGTCAAGGGTCAAGGGGTTAGGTTTAGGGGTAGGATAGGGGTTAGGGTTGGGTTAGGGTAGGGTAGGGTTAAACTAGAGGTCAAGTAAACCTGTGGAGCACTGGCCTACTGATAAGAGCCCCTCGGTCCCTCTCCTTTAAAACTGAATTCAGATTTATTTTTTCGTTTTTGCCTTATTTCTGTATTTATTTTTTGTCTGTTGTGTTATGTTTATGGGCCCCGGTGGGGGGTCTACTCTGGGGCTACCTGGGGTCTGGAGACGGCCATATCGGGCGGGTGTGGGGTAAAGTAAGAAGCAGGTAAATTTAGAAAACAACATAAGATAAATAAATTATAAAAAATATATTAATCCTCTATGATGATAATTATAGTTATATGTACACATACATTTATATAGCAATATATATATATATATATATATATAAAAGATTAGGATAGGGAAGTAGAATGAAATAAATAAGACAAATTGAGAAATAATAATATATAATGACACAATAATAAATTATATGATATATAACATATTGCAAAAAAAATAACCACATGCATAGAAATCAGACCAACATAGCAGCATGCATAAACATATAAAAAAACAATAGGACACATAAAAAACTTTTTAAATATATAATGATAGAAAAACACATGGAAACAATAATAATTCATTATAAGTGTCAACATAATTCTGATAATAATCATAATGATATGAATGATAGTAATAGGAGTAATTAAAGCTGCAAGCAGCATTGGATCGGGACCTCGACTTTACGCGTGGATTTCGTCCCATGCCATAACACGTTATAACCCTCATATCTAAAAATGAGCAAATTATACTCCATAATATGGCATTTTCATCAAAGTTTCAGTCAAAGCAGCTCCAGTGCTGGAGCCATTCACACAGAGTTGTGCCCTATATATGGAGGGAAGGGGGCGTGGCCGCAGCACTGCATGTGTATGTAGACTAGTGGGAGAATGTTAGCCAATCAGCTGTCAGCTTTAGAGGGTGTGGCTGTATCCAGGCAGAAAGTCAGAGAGAGAAAGAAATAGGAGCAAAGTAATGTCACATGTATAGGTGTACAGGAGTGGGAGCATATTAGCCAATCAGCTGTCAGTATTGGAGGGTGTGGCTGTTGCTGGGCAGAAAAGCAGAGTGAGAGAGGGACATAAGGAGCAAAGTATATGTCACATACACTGTGAATATAAACATACATACACTCTGTGTACATGACATACACTGTGTATATGCCATGTGTGTAGGTCATTCCATATATACGTGTGTATATAGGTTTGTGTATGTGCCCTGTGTCTGTATGAGAGAAATTGCCTGTCAATCATGTTAAAGCTCCTCCCACAGTCTGTTCAACTTCTCTTCATTGTCTGCACCTGTTAATGAAAGCTGCTCCGTTGCCCTGGTAACGGCCCCCACCTTTTTCCTCCTACACGAACGCAAGCTGCTAAAGAGCCTCTCCCCCTGGACCCTGGCTTTCAAGCCTAATCTTACCTCCGAACTACTGCCATTTGTGAGAGAACCGTAAATGCTACCTCAAAACCAAAATGATTGTGAGTGGCAGGAGGCTTTGAGGAACAAGTAGATGTATTTTTTTCTGCTGTAGGGTTAAACATGACCGAGATTCGGCAGTTTTAAAAACACTAAAATTAGGCAAACATAAGATTTTCTTTGATCCAAATTAACATGGAAGTGAATGGAGGCTGAGACCAGACATCCCCCCAAACTACTGAGTCTCATTTAAATTTTAAATTAGCTGGATCTTCCAAACCTGGTTTATATTGTTCCCAGGTAGTATGACTACATTTCTGGAAAGTTTCATTCACTTGCTGTTTATGGTTTCTCATATTTTGCCATTTTCATCAAAGTTTTAGTCAAAGCTTCTCCTCTCCTGCACCTTCACAGAACTTTGTTCCAAATAAGGAGTTGCAGGGGGCGTGGTTAATTCCGCCACCTAGAATTTCTTTCTGACTTTGGGGAAAATCTGGCAGTCAGGAGAGGAAACTAAAATTGCCCAATCTCCCAAACCGTACATCTGATTTCAAAAATTCTTAGTGTGGCGACTTCTGCTCATGTCACTGATTCTCACAATATGTCATATGTTGGGGAATATTTAATTTTATTTTTAAATTTTCGGCTATCGCAACTAACCGGGCCTGAGTAAAAAAAACTACAGGAGATACAAAAATGATTTTTACAACTTTTATGTTTCTCAGTTAGCTCTATCCATTGGTACTATTTTTACATCTCTGCGACATAAGGTTTTGGAGAAGTAAATTTTTTACGATTTCCAAACAAGTCCAGATTGCGAACTTTCCGTAGAAGATAGACCATAAGTACCAGCGTATGAATTTTTCGGACGGTTACAAGGAAACTTTTAGCGTTGGTTTCATGTCTCTAGGCCAAGCGGTTCAGGTTTTAGATTTGGAAGCTTTTACTTTGAAAGGCAGATTGTGAACTTCCTGTCCAAGATAGATGGGTGCTATCAGCGTATGAAATGTCGGGCTGGATGAGACGCACGCTGGCGCGTGCGTCTCATCTTTCTACGACATTCCTAAGGCTCGTTTGGGCCATTTTAGTGATTTTTCCGGAATTTTCCATGCGTTCTTTTCTCAATAAAATTAATATTATGGGATGGAATCACATTTTTTCTTCATATATAATGAAATTTGGCAGGCCCTGACGGGCCTGCCAAATTTCATTTATTTGCGAGCATGTTAAGGGGGTCATCTGCCAGTCTAAAGAGGCGTAGAGCCGAAAAGGCGTTTTTGCCCAAAAATGTCGAAAAAACGCAAATATCTATTGCGATATCTCCCAAACCGTACGTCAAATTCAAAATGTTTTGCGCTAGTTCACACCGGTTCAGTGTCCTGATCGTCTCGATATATCACATGTTGGGAGAAACTCAATTTTTAATTTTGAGTGTCGGCGGTCGCAAACTTCAGGGCGCGGAACGCAAAAACTACACGAGTTTTTAAAAAATTATATACAACTTTTTGGATTCACCAGTTCCTCTTTAATTTGGTACCATTTTTAGGTCTCTGCGACAAACGCCCTATGAGGAGATAATTTTTGAGCGTTTCCATTCAGCCTAGCAGAACGCGACCTGCGGTCGCGTTCTGCGATCTCTAAATGTATTTTTTGCTTAAAGCAATGTCGGCCGCAACTTTTGCTGTTTTTTTCGTGTCTTTAAGGCGTACCTCTGAAAAGTTATTAACGTTCCAATTTTTTCTCTTTTTTGGTTGCTAGTTCGAAAATTATGGGATGTCGGGAGAATTTTTTTTCATTTTATCAAATTTTTCACCAGACTTGAGATGCGTGCCGAGATAGCTGAGTTTTCGAGCACGTTTAGGGGGTCAAATTTACGTTGAAAGTGGCGGAGTAAAAATAATAATAATAATAATAATAATAAATTAAAGCTGCAAGCAGCATTGGATCGGGACCTCGACTTTACGCGTGGATTTCGTCCCATGCCATATAACCGTCATATCTAAAAATGAGCAAATTATACTCCATAATATGGCATTTTCATCAAAGTTTCAGTCAAAGCAGCTCCTGTGCTGGAGCCATTCACACAGAGTTGTGCCCTATATATGGAGGGAAGGGGGCGTGGCCGGAGCACTGCATGTATGTGTAGAGCAGGGTGAGAGTGTTAGCCAATCAGCTGTCAGCTTTAGAGGGTGTGGCTGCATCCAGGAGGAAAGTCAGAGAGAGAGAGAGAGAGAAATAGGAGCAAAGTAATGTCACATGTATAGGTGTACAGGAGTGGGAGTATATTAGCCAATCAGCTGTCAGTATTAGAGGGTGTGGCTGTTGTGACATATGTGAGTACTTATACATAAATACATATACACTATGCATATGTCAAGTACTACAGACCAGAGCCTTACGGCTCTGGTCTGTAGTACTTGACATATGTGAGTACTTATACATAAATACATATACACTATGCATATGTCAAGTACTACAGACCAGAGCCTTACGGCTCTGGTCTGTAGTACTTGACATATGTGTGAGTATTTATTTATACACCCTCTACATATGTCAAATACTTAGACCAGAGCCTACGGCTCTGGTCTAAGTATTTGTGTGTATTAGTACTTATACATGTGTACATATATACTTTGCCACCTCTTAGTACTCACAGTAACTCACAGTACAGGGTATGTTGATCTGTTTGCCTGTCAATCATGTTAAAGCACCTCCCCCACTGTTATAGTTCTGTTAATTGTCTGCACCTGTTAGTCAAAGCTGCACCGTTGCTAGGCAACGACCCCTCCCTTACACACTCACAGACACGCTGCAGTCTGTGTCACACAGAAACACTGGCTTTTAAGCAAAATCTTACCTCCGAACTACTGCCATTTGTGAGAGAACCGTAAATGGTAGCTCAAAACCAAAATGATTGTGAGTGGCAGGAGGCTTTGAGGAACAAGTAGATGTATTCATTTCCCCTGTAGGGTCAAAAATGGCCGAGATTCTGCAGTTTTAAAAGCACTAAAATTAGGCGAACATAAGATTTTCTTTGATCCAAATTAACATGGGAGTGAATCAAGGCTGAGACCAGACATCCCCCCAAACTACTGAGTCTCATTTAAATTTTAAATTAGCTGGATCTTCCAAACCTGGTTTATATTGTTCTTAGGTAGTATGACTACATTTCTGGAAAGTTTCATTCACTTGCTGTGTATGGTTTGTCATATTTTGCCATTTTCATCAAAGTTTCAGTCAAAGCTTCTCCTCTCCTCCACCTTCACAGAACATTGTTCCAAATAAGGAGTTGTAGGGGGCGTGGCTAATTCCGCCACCTAGGATTTTTCTGTGATTTTGGGGGAAAACCTGGAAGTCAGGAAAGGAAACTAAAATTGCCCAATCTCCCAAACCGTACATCTGATATAAAAAATTCTTAGTGTGGCGACTTCTGCTCATGTCACTGATTCTCACAATATGTCATATGTTGGGGAATATTCAATTTTAATTTTAAATTTTCGGCTATCGCAACTACCCGGGCCTGAGTAAAAAAAACTACAAGAGATACAAAAATGATTTTTACAACTTTTATGTGTCTCAGTTAGCTCTATGCATTGGTACTATTTTTACATCTCTGTGACAAACGGCTTTTGAGAAGTACATTTTTTACGATTTCCAAACAAGTCCAGATTGCGAACTTTCTGTAGGAGATAGACCAAAAGTACCAGCGTATGAATTTCTCGGACGGTTACAAGGAAACTTTTGGCGTTGGTTTCATGTCTCTAGGCCAAGCGGTTCAGGTTTTAGATTTGGAAGCTTTTACTTTGAAAGGCAGATTGTGAACTTCCTGTCCAAGATAGATGGGTGGTATCAGGGTATGAAATGTCGGGCTGGATGAGACGCACGCGCCAGCGTGCGTCTCATCTTTCTGCGACATTCCTAAGGCTCGTTTGGGCCATTTTAGTGATTTTTCCGGAATTTTCCGTGCGTTCTTTTCTCAATAAAATTAATATTATGGGATGGAATCCCATTTTTTCTTCATATTTATTGAAATTTGGCAGGCCCTGACGGGCCTGCCAAATTTCATTTATTTGCGAGCATGTTAAGGGGGTCATCTGCCAGTCTAAAGAGGCGTAGAGCCAAAAAGGCGTTTTTGCCCAAAAATGTCGAAAAAACGCAAATATCTATTGCGATATCTCCCAAACCGTACGTCAAATTCAAAATGTTTTGCGCTAGTTCACACCGGTTCAGTGTCCTGATCGTCACGATATATCACATGTTGGGAGAAACTCAAATTTTAATTTTGAGTGTCGGCGGTCGCAAACTTCAGGGCGCGGAACGCAAAAACTACACGAGTTTTTAAAAAGTTACATACAACTTTTTGGATTCTCCCGTTCCTCTTTAATTTGGTACCATTTTTAGGTCTCTGCGACAAACGCCCTATGAGGAGATAATTTTGGAGCGTTTCCATTCACGCTAGCAGATCGCGACCTTCGGTCGCGATCTGCTAGCTCTAAATGTATTTTTTGCCTCAAGTAATGTTGGCCGCAACTTTTGCTGTTTTTTTCGTGTCTTTAAGGCGAACCTCTGAAAAGTTATTAACGTTCCAATTTTTCCTATTTTTTGGTTGCTAGTTCGAAAATTATGGGATGTCGGGGGAATTTTTTTTCATCAGACGGCAATTTTCACCAGACTTGAGATGCGTGCCGAGATAGCTGAGTTTTCGTGCACGTTTAGGGGGTCAAATTCCAGTTCAAAGTGCCGGCGTAAGAAAAATAATAATAATAATTAAAGCTGCAAGCAGCATTGGATCGGGACCTCGACTTTACACGTGGATTTCGTCGCATGCCATATAACAGTTATAACCGTCATATCTAAAAATGAGCAAATTATACTCCATAATATGGCATTTTCATCAAAGTTTCAGTCAAAGCAGCTCCTGTGCTGGAGCCATTCACACAGAGTTGTGCCAAATATGGGCAGGAAAGGGGCGTGGCCGGAGCACTGCATGTGTGTGTGTAGACTAGTGGGAGAGTGTTAGCCAATCACCTTTCAGCATTAGAGGGTGTGGCTGTATCCAGGCAGAAAGTCAGAGAGAGAAAGAAATAGGAGCAAAGTAATGTCACATGTATAGGTGTACAGGAGTGGGAGTATATTAGCCAATCAGCTGTCAGTATTAGAGGGTGTGGCTGTTGTGACATATGTGAGTACTTATACATAAATACATATACACTATGCATATGTCAAGTACTACAGACCAGAGCCTTACGGCTCTGGTCTGTAGTACTTGACATATGTGTGAGTATTTATTTATACACCCTCTACATATGTCAAATACTTAGACCAGAGCCTACGGCTCTGGTCTAAGTATTTGTGTGTATTAGTACTTATACATGTATACATATATACTTTGCCACCTCTTAGTACTCACAGTAACTCACAGTACAGGGTATGTTGATCTGTTTGCCTGTCAATCATGTTAAAGCACCTCCCCCACTGTTATAGTTCTGTTAATTGTCTGCACCTGTTAGTCAAAGCTGCTCCGTTGCTAGGCAACGACCCCTCCCTTACACACTCACAGACACGCTGCAGTCTGTGTCACACAGAAACACTGGCTTTTAAGCAAAATCTTACCTCCGAACTACTGCCATTTGTGAGAGAACCGTAAATGCTAGCTGAAAACTAAAATAATTGTGAGTGGCAGGAGGCTTTGAGGAACACGTAGATGTATTCATTTCCCCTGTAGGGTCACAAATGGCCGAGATTGGGCAGTTTTAAAAACACTAAAATTAGGCGAACATAAGATTTTCTTTGATCCAAATTAACATGGAAGTGAATGGAGGCTGAGACCAGACATCCCCCCAAACTACTGAGTCTCATTTAAATTTTAAATTAGCTGGATCTTCCAAACCTGGTTTATATTGTTCCTAGGTAGTATGACTACATTTCTGGAAAGTTTCATTCACTTGCTGTTTATGGTTTCTCATATTTTGCCATTTTCATCAAAGTTTCAGTCAAAGCTGCTCCTTCTCCTCACCTCACAGAGCCTGTGCCAAATAAGGAGTTGCAGGGGGCGTGGCTAATTCCCCCATCAGCGAGTCTGAGTCCTGAAAAAATCTAAAATTTAGGAAAAGAAAACTAAAATTGTGATATCTCCCAAACCGTATATTGTATTTAGAAAATATTTGTTGTAGCAACTTCTGCTCTTTCTCGTGATTCTCACAATATGTCACATGTTGGGGAATATTTAATTTTATTTTTAAATTTTCGGCTATCGCAACTAACCGGGCCTGAGAAAAAAAAACTACAAGAGATACAAAAATGATTTTTACAACTTTTATGTGTCTCAGTTAGCTCTATCCATTGGTACTATTTTTACATCTCTGCGATATAAGGCTTCGGAGGAGTAAATTTTTTACGATTTCCAAACAAGTCCAGATTGCGAACTTTCTGTAGGAGATAGACCAAAAGTACCAGCGTATGAATTTCTCGGACGGTTACAAGGACACTTTTGGCGTTGGTTTCATGTCTCTAGGCCAAGCGGTTCAGGTTTTAGATTTTGGAGCTTTTACTTTGAAAGGCAGATTGTGAACTTCCTGTCCAAGATAGATGGGTGGTATCAGCATATGAAATGTCGGGCTGGATGAGACGCACGCTGGCGCGTGCGTCTCATCTTTCTGCAACATTCCTAAGGCTCGTTTGGGCCATTTTAGTGATTTTTCTGGAATTTTCCGTGCGTTCTTTTCTCAATAAAATTAATATTATGGGATGGAATCACATTTTTTCTTCATATTTAATGAAATTTGGTAGGCCCTGACGGGCCTACCAAATTTCATTTAATTTCGTGCATGTTAAGGGGGTCATCTGCCAGTCTAAAGAGGCGTAGAGCAGGAAAAGCGTTTTTGCCAAAAAATTTAGAAAAAACGCAAATATCTATTGCGATATCTCCCAAACCGTACATCTAATTTAAAATGTTTTGCGCTAGTTGATGCCGGCTCAGTATCCTGATCGTCACGATATATCACATGTTGGGAGAAATTCAAATTTTAATTTTGAGTGTCGGCGGTCGCAAACGTCAGGGCTCGGAACGCAAAAACTACACGAGTTTTTAAAAAGTTATATATAACTTTTTGGAATCACCAGTTCTTCTTTAATTTGGTACCATTTTTAGGTCTCTGCGACAAACGCCCTGTGAGGAGATAATTTTGGAGCGTTTCCATTCACGCTAGCAGAACGCGACCTGCGGTCGCGTTCTGCTAGCTCTAAATGTATTTTTTACCTAAAGCAATCTCGGCCGCAACTTTTGCTGTTTTTTTCGTGTCTTTAAGGCAAACCTCTGAAAAGTTATTAACGTTCCAATTTTTTCTATTTTTTGGTTGCTAGTTCGAAAATTCTGGGATGTCGGGAGAATTTTTTTTCATTTTATAAAATTTTTCACCAGACTTGAGATGCGTGCCGAGATAGCTGAGTTTTCATGCACGTTTAGGGGGTCAAAATCCACTTTGATTTGGCGGAAAGATAATAATAATAATAATAAAAAACGAACGAATTACAATAGGGACTCGGCCCTGCGGGCCGAGTCCCTATGCGTTGCACACATAGTGTGCAAATGCATAGGGCCTCGACCCTGCGTGCTCGGTCCCTAAAAACGAACGAATTACAATAGGGACTCGGCCCTGCGGGCCGAGTCCCTATGCGTTGCACACATAGTGTGCAAATGCATAGGGACTCGACCCTGCGTGCTCGGTCCCTAATAATAATGAAATTAATAATACTAGTACTAATACTAATAATCATAATAATAATAATAGCAGTAAATGATCATAATGATGTTGGTGGTGATGTTCCCTGATAAGAGACGGGGGGGGTGGGGGGAAGAAGAAGGGGGGCTCCGCTAAAGTAGCCCCCGGCCCCCGTGCAACGCCAGAGAGAGAAATTGGGAACTGAGGGGTTGATTGAAGGAAGATGTTTTTTATTTTAGGGAGTGGTCTTCTGTTTGGTCTCGGGGAGTCGCCGTGAACCTCAGGGCCCCCTCTGGAGCCATCCCGGGCCCTCCGGAGGCAGGGGGAAGGTCATTGAGTCCCCCCGGTGTTGTTGTCCCCAGTCTCTCTATCCACTGCCTCTCCGCTTGTCTCCTCTGCCCCACGGTCCAGCTATTGTGTGCCTCCAGTCCCGTGATGATAAGGTGATCTGGAGAGTGCTGCTGAAAGTGTGTGACCAGGAGTGTTGTGCGTTGTGCCCGTCCTATGCTATAGAGGTGCTGTTTTAGTCTGGTGAGTAAAGTGTGCCTGGTCTCCCCTATGTAGTGCTTATTACAGATAGTGCAAGTGATGATATAAACAATATTACTGTGCTGGAGTGAATAGTGACCAAATGGTGGATGGGAGGAGTGGCTGTAGGAGTTAAAAATTAATTTTCTGTGCCTGTACAGCCTCTCCTCTGTGACAGTGGTGTTGGGGTTGTGGGGGGTAAATGCCGATTTAACTAAAAGCTGTTGCAGATTGGGGTTTCTTTTGTGGGCGGAGATGAGTCTGGTGTGTTGAGTAGCCGGGTTATGTAATTGATTTGTGAGGAAATGTCTTTTTATTGTTAGTTGAAGTTGCGTAGTGCGATGCGAAAATGTGGAGACCAGTGGAAGGAGGTGGGTTGTGGGTGCAGGGTTAGAGTTAGGGTTAGGAATAGAATGGGAGTCAGGGTGAAATTTAGGGTTAGAGTTAGAAATAGAGCTGGAGCTAGAGTTAGAGTTAGGGTTGGAGGGGTTAAGGTGAGGGTTAGAATTGAGGTAAGGGTTAGAGTTAGAAGTAAAACCAGAGTTAGGGTTAGGGGGGTTGAGGTTAGGGTTAGGGTTAGAATTGAGGTTGAGGTTAGGATTAGAATTAGGATCAGGAGTAGAGTTAGGGTGAGAATAGAACACAGAGTTAGAATCAGAGGTGGGGGTTGTGACTGTGATGTTGTGAGCTGGGCGAGTGGGAGCGAGACTGGCCAATGTGCTATTTTTAATTGTCCTGAGGAATCTTTTGCTGTAACGTCTATGTCTAAGATGGTGAAAAAGGATGCTGATGGAGTTTCGTAAATCTGTGTGTAGGGATGAGATGCGGTGAAATCTGATAATTTGTGATTTTATTATTCCCTTAAAGGTGTGTTCTGGATGGTAACTGGATTTATGTAACAATGCATGTGTATCTGTTGGTTTGAAGAAAACTTTAGTGAGTAATATTTTATTGTTGTTATGTGTATTATGGAAAAAAACTGTTGTGTCGAGAAAATTAACCTGTTGAGTGTCTATTGTATGTGTGAATTTTATGGTTTTATGATGGTTATTGAGTGTGTCTATAAACGATATAAACGATATATATATATATCTATAAGCGATAGTGTGGGGCCAAATACCTATTATGTCATCTAGAAAACGGAGGTATAGTGATGGGCGCAGAGGGCATTTGGCCAGGGCTTCTCGCTCCCACTCACCCATGTAAATATTGGCGTAGGACGGTGCGTATCTTTGGCCCATGGCTGTTCCGCTGACCTGTAGATAGTTCTGATTAGGGTTAGGGTTTGCCCATAGAGAATGAACGGGGATTAGGGTTAGGGTTAGGGTTAGGGTTAGAGTAAGAGAAAGTGTGTCCCCCATGTGGGAGAACCCTGCGGGGGACACGTGCACGGTCCGCCCCCCGATCCCCAATATTCCAGGAATGGAAGTCACCCAACCCATCATTTTGTCCTCTCCTGGGACGTCTTCCTCTCTGGACCACTGTCCATTCATTATCCATTTTTAATGATTTTAATTATTTATTGGGTATTTAAGGGGTATTTATAATATTTAATATTTAATCTTTTAGAGTTTTAATAGTATTTAATGTTTGATCTTTTAGATCAGATTAGATATTTATTAGTATTTATAATTTAGAAGTTTTAATTGTTGATGTCCCCTGTTGGTGTAGTATGTGAGTGTGTGTGCGCGCCCGTGAGCCGCTTCGGTGTGCGTAAGGTTTTTAAGGTTTTTTTTGAGGTTTTTTAATTGATTCGGGTCGCCTTTATTCTAGTTTAATCACTAGTTTTAATTATTTATTTATATATATATATATAGGATAGATATGAATTAAGTCTATTTTTATGTATAATATTATATTTTTAGGTGCCTCGTGCGCAAAATGAATCGGCCGTTCGCCGTATCTTAAAACCGATAATAAAAAGAATTAGTGGATGACGTTTCGGCTATTAAATGCCTTCTTCAGATCCAAAAATAAAACCAAAATGACCGTAAATCAGGGTTAAGTTTGTAGAATGTGCTTTGTAAGGTTTGAATAGGACTTATCTCCTTCAGTGCTCGACACAAAGTGAGGCTGTTTCCGTGTCAGTTCTCTTTTCAGCTCGGGTTTTTGGGGTGTTAAGGTCGTGAGCACTGCTGTTACGCCGAGTCACGTGCACGGTCCGCCCTCCCTTGCAGAGTCGAAGCTACTTCTGAAGTCCCCGTTCCCAATGTTTAGTGCTTTTGTATGTGTGTGGTGCTGTTTAAGTTTCCCACCCCTTTTAGGTTTTGTTCTTTCGTACGACGCGTTTCGACTCTTTTGGTCTTCTTCAGGTACATTTCTTTTTCCTTTTGGTAAGTATTTAGGTTCTTTCTTTTCAATTCAATTCAATTCAATTCAATTCAATTTTATTTATAAAGCCCTAAATCACAACAAAGTCGTCTCAGAGGGCTTTACAAAAACATAATCAACTACAGAAATACATGAAAAGTCCCAGGCATCCCCTGTCCTTAGACCCTCCTTCTCGGCAAGAAAAAACTTCCAAACCCAGTGGGAAAAAGAAGAAATCTTGAGGAGAACCACATTGAAGGAGAGATCCACTCCCATGGACGGACAGGCTATAGATGAACGTCCATGTATAAATGCAGGAAGGGGGGCTGGTCCAGACAGGCAGGGGCGGTGGTCCGGGGTCACAGGTCAGCATAGGCGAGATACTCCAGATCCTGTCGTCCATGGCTCCCGTGCAGGCACTGTCAGGAGAGCCACCACTCCCCCCAGGGGGGGAGGGGGGAAAGGGGACACCAGGTGACTAGTCATGAACAGACTTGGTATGAAAGATATGTTATAAAAATTACAGAAACAGATGTGAGGAAGAGAAAGAGAAGAAAGGACTCAGTGTCTGTACTTCCCCCAGCATTCTAACTCCTAGGGCAGCCTAGACTGAACTGTGACTCATACATCATGTATACATGATATATGAGTCACATAATTTTTAACTAACCTGACCATAGGCTTTCTCAAACAGGAATGTTTTAAGCCTAATTTTAAATGTAGAGACTGTTTCGGCGTTTTTAATATTAAAGGGAAGCTGATTCCATAAGACAGGGGCCTGATAACTAAAGGCTCTAGCTCCTACTGTACTTTTAGAAACCCTAGGAACTTTCAGTAAACCTGCATTCTGAGAACGAAGGGTTCTATTGGGTTGGTACGGAACCAGATCATCTTTAAGATAAGAGGGGCCCATACCATTAATGGTTTTATATGTAAGGAGGAGGATTTTAAATTTAATTCTAGACTCAACTGGAAGCCAGTGAAGGGTTTGGAGCACAGGCGTGATGTGTTCTCTTCTATTTGATCCTGTTAATAATCTTGCTGCTGCATTTTGAACCAGTTGCAAGCTTTTTAGGGAATATTTTCCCACAGGTTCCCACAGGTTCTTCGGAGGTAAGTATATTTCTTTAAGTTTTCTTTCTCTTTCTTTCTTTATAGGACACAGGACTTTGAGTTTTCTTTCTCTTTCTTTTACAGGACACAGGACTTTGAGGATTCATTTCTTTAAGTTTTTCTCACTCTTTCTTTTTCAGGACTTCACAGGACTTTGAGGACTTCGAGGTAAGTATTTATTTTTCTTTCTTTGCAGGTTAGTATTTCTATCTCTTTCTTTCTTTGCAGGTAAGTATCTAAACGGGTGCCACCGCCACACCTTCTGGTCTATACTCCTGGATAGCCAGCTCCAATTCTCTGTCCCTAACGTGCAAAAGCATCTTTCCCTATCAATTGCCACCGCCAAAATCACACATCTTCTGTTTCACTCAGCCTATTCCGGCTATCCCACCCAAATATAAATGTTACAACCTAACAGTTTGAGTATGTAATGCAAGTATAAGCTTATGTAGTATAGTGTAGGTTGTAGTTTAGGTCTAGAAAATTAGGTTTAGGTCTGTAGTGGGGGGTCTTAGGTTTAGGTCTGAAGCAGGGTTAGAGTTAGGGAGGTTTAGGGTTCTTAGGTTTAGGTCTGGAGTTAGGGTTAGGGTTTTTGGGGTGTTATGGTCGTGAGCACTGCTGTTACGCCGAGTCACTCGCATAAACGGGTGTGAGCACTGCTGTTACGCCGAGTCACGTGCACGGGTTAGGGTTAGGGTTAGGTTAGGAGAAGGAGTTCTGACACCCCGAAGGGGTGTCAGAACGTGCACGGGCACTAGGGCCCATTTTAAGTCCTAAAAATCTATATATCCCCATTTTTTAAAAAAAACATACCAGGATCCAAAGAAAAATAAAAAACAGTAAGATAATAAAAGAATAAAATGTAATAAAATAATGCAGTGAGATAAAAGTAAGATAAAATAAAATAAAACAAGATAAAATAAAACGCTCTCCCGAGGGTCAGGGTCAGGTGCCCCACTCCAGTGCACGGTACAGGTGGGTGGACGACTCCCGTAGGGATCTAAAATGGCCTTAAGAAGAGGTATTAAAAAGGGGTATTAAAGGAGGGCCCCTTTAAAAAGGAATGATAAAACCAAACTCTCCTAGCACAACACATATACAAATAAGATAATAAAATAATAAAATTATAAGATTATTTATATCTCTTATGAAGATATAGGACAATTAAGAATGTCCCTAAGTGCTATTCAATAAGTGCAACATGCAGAAAACACAACAACAACATATGGGATAAAATACACTTCATAAAACAAATCATAAAAAAGACAAGGTTTAAGACTTTAAAATCATGCATGAATAATCTTCATAAGATGGGATATAAATAAAATAAATAAATTAAATAGATAAATAAATAGATAGTCAATTCATATAATAAAAAAATAATAGATAAAATTAATAAGAAGAGTAGGTTTATCTCCCTTTTATTAAAAATGATGCTCTCCCTCCTCTCTCTTCCCTTCCAGAGGCTGTATGGTCCCTCTGGTGTCATGGCTCGGATGCTCCAGAAGATGGAGGCAGAGAGTGCACGCACGGTCACCCTGGCTTTTCATTCAGACCATCGGGGTGACACGTACCAAGTTTCTGGATCCAACGTCTCTCCACCCTCCGCCTCTCTTGTTGGGTCCAGTGTGTTCTGGCGCATATGGCAAAAATTTTAAAATTGTCCATGCCATGATCATTAAAATGTTTGTACAAAATGGTGTCTCTGTCCTGTTTGTGGATGTGGTGGAGGTGCTGCTTCATTCTTGCCCTCAAAGGGTTTTTTGTTTCTCCCACATAGAGTTTGCAGCACCTCCCACACTTAATACCGTACACTACATTTTTAGTGTTTAGATTTAAGTCTTGAGCGGTTGGAGCACCTGACCCTGTTATATTATTCACAATAAAATGGGTTTTCAAATAATATTTGTTATCCCTTTGTTTTGTGTTTCCCACCCGAGCCAAACTGGAGCGCACTAAAAGGTCCTTCAGGTTCTTGTTTCTCCTGTATGCGGAGATTATTTTAAAATCCCTGAGGTTTTCTTCTTTAGATTTCATTTCCTGAAAGTGCGCTTTTATTTTGGAACCCAGCCCCGCTGTTTCCTGTGTGTACGTTGTTAGGGTTAGGATAAAAGGTTAGGGTTAGGATAAAAGGTTAGGGTTAGGATAAAAGGTTAGGGTTAGGATAAAAGGTTAGGGTTAGGGTTAGGATAAAAGGTGAGGGTTAGGAGGAAGGGTTAGGATTAGGATCAAAGAGTTAGGGTTAGGATCGAGGGCTTGGGATGAGGTAGAGGTCAGGGTTAAAATGAGGAGGTGGGTAGACCTTAAGACAGGGACGGAGGAGCCCAGAGAGAGGGGGACGTACGTGCCTATGTGGTCCAGAGTTGGGTGCCACCTTGTGAATGGATGAATGTATTGTAGTGTGTGAATGTAGTCCATGTGTGGTCAGTCATGTCTGGGGGGCCCGGTCTGAATCTATCAAGGTAATAAGTCTAAACTATTGCACCAGTGCTGAAAGATGTGTGTGGCTGTGTTGAGTGTCCAATGAATGTTGTCTGGTCCAGTAGTGAACTGGTCCTGTGGTAACTCGGCCAAGGATGGGAGGTGACTCCTGATGGTGCTGTTGATAACCTGTAAATTATCTTTCTGGGTCCGTGCTAGTGCTGGGGAAAAGTTGATGACCGGATAGTAGATGTCTGCTTTGGGGAATGTGCGTTTGGCTGCTCTGTGTAGCGCTTTAAGCTGTTTGATAGAGGTTAATTTTGGGTGCTGGTCTTTGTTATTGATACCTATTGAAAGGATAAGAATTCTGGTAGTGAGAGAGATTGGGGTTTTCTGGCAAATTTTTAAAAAATGAAAAAAGTTGGCGCCTGGATAACTGTCAATTTGAATTTGATTGTTGGTGTATGGAGGGATTCTGCTAATGTTGGAATCCCCCAGCACTAGCACGGGCTTAATGGGTCTGAAGTGCCAGTCCAGTATTTTCCTGTGCGGTCTGGCTCTATGAATTGTGGGTCTGAACTGGGGTGGAGAGTGGATCAGAACTATCACCTCCCGATCCTTGGCCGATGTCTCCTTGTCTGTCTGGATGGGTGAAGCTGATGGTGTTATATCTATGTCTGATTGAGTGGGTGTGTCAGTCCCGCGTGGCCCCCAACTCCCTGGGTAAGGAGGGGGGGTCTCCATGGGTGTGGAGACTGGCGGTGTTTGAGGTTCTGGAGACCCGGGGTCGGAGAGCGGGCCCTCCTCGCTGTGGGTGTGCTGGTTCGTGGACTGATGTGTGACTGGTAGAGTGATACTAATGGATGGGTTAGGGTTAGGGTTAGGGTTAGGGTTAGGGGTTAGGGGTTAGGGGTTAGGGTTAGGGTTAGGGTTAGGGTTAGGGTTAGGTTTTAGGGTTAAGGTTAGGCTTGGGTACTGTGCCAAAGTGGACCTTGAGGGCACTGGCCTACGGCTCCGGGATCTCCCTTTAAAAGAGAAGAGGAAAAAGAAAAGAGGAAATCTCCTCCCGTTTCATTAGACGTTATGTGAATGGGGGATCTGCATGTTCCCCCCGATGTTATGTTAAGGAGTCAGCGGAGGGCTCGGTCCCCATCGGGGTCCCGGGCCCCAGGGGATCTACTGTCCCTATTCGGGGGAATATGGGGCCATGAAGTGACATGGGAAGACCACCTAGAGCAGGATCCGCAAAAACCTGTGGGCGGGTCCTCCCCAGCGCAGCGCAGCCGTGAAGGATGAGACCAGAGGATGGGTGTGCTGGAACTGGTATTGAGTAAAGTCACTGAAAGTAAAATAAAAAGTGATAGAAAATACATATATAAATATAAATAAAGCTGTCTACTTGTGTGTTGATAGGCGTTTGTTAAATGAGGCGTAAATACTAATGTGTGGTGTGTGTATGGCTAAAAACCAAGAAAAGGGGGAAGGAGGAAAAGAAAGGGGGGGAGGGGGGGGGGCAAAAGAAAAAACCAAGTAAACACATGCAAAAGGGCAGACAAAAATAATTAAATCAGGCACATAATCCACACCATTTCATGCAAAATTATAGTAACACACTTAAAAGACAGCAAGCAAGTATATAACATAAGAAACATAAACACAATTATATATAAAAAACATAAGACATAGAAAGAACCAACAGAAAATATAGAACCAAAGAAGAAAGAAAGAAAGAGGAAGTGCAGAAAAAACAAGAGGAACAGATTGAACTAAGGGAGAAGAGTATATGGGACAGGTTTGTCATCTATCTTCCTATGAATTGGAGACCCAATAGTAAATCTGTAACATTTAAAATTTATTCATTGTAGGCTTTAGTGAGACTCAATAGTACTTATGTGTATCCGACTAACCCTAACTATGTACAAAAAAAACCAAAGCATGGATACATAGATAATAGATAAAGTGATTAGATAAAATAAATATAATAAATAATATAAATAAATAAATAAAGAGACCCAATACAACCCAGCCTTCTCAAGTGTTGGTCAGATGAAGCGCTGCGCTGCGCTGGGGAGGACCAACACAGGAAATCAGTGAAGCAAAAGAAACATTGATGTAGAAATTGAATTTATTTTAGAAATAGATTGTCCTGATGGTAAGGATTTCTTCTTGGTACGAGGACCTTCTCCAGAGGGAAGACATTGCGTGAGGGCCAGGGCTGCATCCTCTGGTACCGGAGGGGAGAAAGGAGTATGTTAGATCCCCGCGGTTCAGTTGTCCTCAGCCAGTCCACCCAATGACCCCCCGTCCTCTCTCCGTCCCCTGGGTCAGGGTTAGGGTTAGGATTGAGGGTTGGGGTTAGGGTTAGAATAGAAGGTTAGGGTAAGGGTTAGGATAAAAAGGTTAGGGTTAGGATAAAGGGTTAGGGTTAGGATAAGGGGTTAGGGTTAGGGTTAGGATTAAAGAAAATAAAAGGTTAGGGTTAGGATAAAAGGTTAGGGTTAGGGTTAGGATAAAAGGTTAGGGTTAGGAGGAAGGGTTAGGATTAGGATCGAAGGGTTAGGGTTAGGATCGAGGGTTTGGGATAAGATAGAGGTCAGGGTTAGAATGAGGAGGTGGGTAGACCTTAAGATAGGGACGGAGGAGCCCAGGGAGAGGGGGACGTACGTGTCTGTGTGGTCCAGAGTAGGGTGCCACCTTGTGGATGGATGAATGTATTGTAGTGTGTGAATGTAGTCCATGTGTGGTCAGTCATGTCTGGGAGGCCCGGTCTGATTTTATCAAAGTAATAAGTCTAAGCTATTGCACCAATGCTGAAAAATGTGTGAGGCTGTGTTAACTGTCCAATGAATATTGTCCGGTCCAGTAGTGAACTGGTTCTGTGGTAGCTCGGCCAAGGATGGGAGGTGGCTTCTGATTGTGTTGTTGATAACCTGTAAGTTATCTTTCTGGGTCCGTGCTAGTGCTGGGGAAAAGTTGATGACCGGATAGTAGATATCTGCTTTGGGGAATGTGCGTTTGGCTGCTCTGTGTAGCGCTTTAAGCTGTTTGATAGAAGTTAATTTTGGGTGCTGGTCTTTGTTATTGATGCCTATTGAAAAGATAAGAATTCTGGTAGTGAGAGAAATTGGGGTTTTCTGGCAGATTTTTAAAAAGTGAAAAAAGTTTGCACCTGGATAACTGTCAATTTGAATTTGATTGTTGGTATATGGAGGGATTCTGCTGGTGTTGGAGCCCCCCAGCACTAGCACGGGCTTAATGGGTCTGAAATGCCAGTCCAGTATTTTTCTATGCGGTCTGGCTCTATGAATTGTGGGTCTGAACTGGGGTGGAGAGTGGATCAGAACTAACACCTCCCGATCCTTGGCCGAGGTCTCCTTGTCTGTCTGGATG
Organism: Siphamia tubifer; assembly: GCA_020466265.1. Taxonomy (NCBI): domain Eukaryota; kingdom Metazoa; phylum Chordata; class Actinopteri; order Kurtiformes; family Apogonidae; genus Siphamia; species Siphamia tubifer. Next base: position 46,443,606 of record CM035790.1, read on the forward strand.
GGTGAGGCTGATGGTGTTATATCTATGTCTGATTGTGTGGGTGTGTCAGTCCCGCGTGGCCCCCAGCTCCCTGGGTAAGGAGGGGGGGTCTCCATGGGTGTGGAGACTGGCGGTGCTACAGATTCTGGAGACCCGGGGTCGGAGAGCGAGCCCTCCTTGCTGGGGGTCTGCTGGTACGGAGTCAAGGTGGATGGATGTGTGACTGGTGGGGTGAGACTATTGGGTGGGTCTATGGGAGCGGGTGAGCTAGCCAGAGGGAGAGGGAGGGCCCCAATCTCTGTCTTGTGTGTCACTTCCTCTGCTAAGGATGTGCGTGGGCCTAGGTACAGGGACCGCTGGTACGGTGCTGTTGGCCTAGGGAGGGGAGGTGGAGCGTTGCCCCTCTCCTGTTGTGTGTGTGTTATGTTTGTTTGTCCAGGAGTATGTTGAGTATCTGTGCTCTGTTGGGGAGGTGAATTGGTAGGTGTATGTCTGTCTGTGGTGAAACCTATTGTGACTGTTGCTGTTTGAATGGTCTGCTGTTGGAGTCTATGTGAAAATCTCTTTCTAGCCCAGCCGATGGCTATCTGAAGAGCTTGATGGTCTGGGGTTGTGGTCTGTAGAGATGAAGTGATGGATGTAATGGAGGAGGTGTAATGTGTCTGAAGTATGTCCAATGTGTTATTGAGCCAATGTGTAGTGTTTGAAGTTAGTTTCTGTTGTGTATCTGGTGTAGGCGCTGCAGGTTTAATAAAGGTGGTCAAACGGTGTACTTGCTTCTGCATGCCAGTAGGGGGAGTGAGTGTGCTGATGGATGTATCTATTATGTGTTTGTGATGTGTGGCCTGTATCAGTTTGAAATAGAGTTTGCTTGTGTGTCTAGTTGCTGCGGTGGGTGGTCCCGTGAGTGTCTGTGTATGTGCTCTGATAACATGTGTGTGTGTGTGTGCGTGTGTGTCCCTCCTCCTGCTTCGGCTGTCCTTATTAAAACTGTGTGGTGCATGGGTTCGTGAGGTGGAAGGATGTGTGTGCGTGTGTGCTCTAAGTGTATAGTTATGGTTAGACATGTCCCCTTGGCTCCCTGGCACGTCCTAAACCCTGTGTTAAAAACAACATTAAAACAGTGGTGGTTAGGGTCCTACCTCCTTATAGAGTTGGTCCGGTTCCTCCTGGTCCTGGTCCTGGGCCTGGTTTTGGTGGGTTGTTTGGAGGATCTGGTGTCCTTCAGGGTAGCCCGGAGTCTTTTGGTCCTGGTCCTGGTTCGGGTAGGTGCTGCCGGGGTCCGGTGTCTTTGATCCTGGACTCAAAGCTCAGGCAGTGCAGGTAAACGGATCGGAGTCCGGGGTGTTGGACCCCGCCACTCACTGTTAAAACTAACTTTATTTCTTAAAAAACCAAATTAAAAACCCAAGAGGGTGAATAAGACTTTGGTAAAAGCTATAATAAAAGAGGGCTCGGTGTCGTACCAGAGAGCCAAATTTAAAAACCTGACGTTTCGCAGAGGTGCTGCTTCATCAGAGGTTCGATGGGACAGTCATGGGTTGATGGGTATATATTAGTGTGTGTGTGTTAACAGGAGAGGGGGAGGCTCCACCCCAACCTCCCGATCCTCCAATGGGGGCTATTGAATGGGATTGAATCAACAGGTGGAGAAAATTGGTGATTAGTGGTCCAAAGGATCGATTAAATATGGTTCAAGGGGAACTGGGGTAAAGGGGAAGCTGATGTAGGTACCATACATGAGGTGGCTATGGATCAGGTAAATAAAGAATGGCGCAGCAGGCAGAGCATCCGCCCCTCGCCCAAGAGCCGCGGGTTCGAGACCCGGTCGGTCCAAAGTATTTTTCGGGAAGACCGAGCCGGGTCGACCCCCACCATTCGGAGGTATTCCTATACTTTCCATAGTTTTATATAATTTTATGTCAAGCATAATATGCCACTATATATAGGTAAACAATGTGTATATATACAACCTGGTACACTTAACAGTTCCTCTTGGTGTCGGACTCTTTAGATCAGGTTAGAAAAGTGTGAAGAAGAGAAGGGAGGAGAAGGGAAGGGGAGGAGGAGGGAGGCCCCGGCCCGTGGCTCTGGCAGGGTTAGGTTTTAGGGTTAAGGTTAGGCTTGGGTACTGTGCCAAAGTGGACCTTGAGGGCACTGGCCTACGGCTCCGGGATCTCCCTTTAAAAGAGAAGAGGAAAAAGAAAAGAGGAAATCTCCTCCCGTTTCATTAGACGTTATGTGAATGGGGGATCTGCATGTTCCCCCCGATGTTATGTTAAGGAGTCAGCGGAGGGCTCGGTCCCCATCGGGGTCCCGGGCCCCAGGGGATCTACTGTCCCTATTCGGGGGAATATGGGGCCATGAAGTGACATGGGAAGACCACCTAGAGCAGGATCCGCAAAAACCTGTGGGCGGGTCCTCCCCAGCGCAGCGCAGCCGTGAAGGATGAGACCAGAGGATGGGTGTGCTGGAACTGGTATTGAGTAAAGTCACTGAAAGTAAAATAAAAAGTGATAGAAAATACATATATAAATATAAATAAAGCTGTCTACTTGTGTGTTGATAGGCGTTTGTTAAATGAGGCGTAAATACTAATGTGTGGTGTGTGTATGGCTAAAAACCAAGAAAAGGGGGAAGGAGGAAAAGAAAGGGGGGGAGGGGGGGGGGGCAAAAGAAAAAACCAAGTAAACACATGCAAAAGGGCAGACAAAAATAATTAAATCAGGCACATAATCCACACCATTTCATGCAAAATTATAGTAACACACTTAAAAGACAGCAAGCAAGTATATAACATAAGAAACATAAACACAATTATATATAAAAAACATAAGACATAGAAAGAACCAACAGAAAATATAGAACCAAAGAAGAAAGAAAGAAAGAGGAAGTGCAGAAAAAACAAGAGGAACAGATTGAACTAAGGGAGAAGAGTATATGGGACAGGTTTGTCATCTATCTTCCTATGAATTGGAGACCCAATAGTAAATCTGTAACATTTAAAATTTATTCATTGTAGGCTTTAGTGAGACTCAATAGTACTTATGTGTATCCGACTAACCCTAACTATGTACAAAAAAAACCAAAGCATGGATACATAGATAATAGATAAAGTGATTAGATAAAATAAATATAATAAATAATATAAATAAATAAATAAAGAGACCCAATACAACCCAGCCTTCTCAAGTGTTGGTCAGATGAAGCGCTGCGCTGCGCTGGGGAGGACCAACACAGGAAATCAGTGAAGCAAAAGAAACATTGATGTAGAAATTGAATTTATTTTAGAAATAGATTGTCCTGATGGTAAGGATTTCTTCTTGGTACGAGGACCTTCTCCAGAGGGAAGACATTGCGTGAGGGCCAGGGCTGCATCCTCTGGTACCGGAGGGGAGAAAGGAGTATGTTAGATCCCCGCGGTTCAGTTGTCCTCAGCCAGTCCACCCAATGACCCCCCGTCCTCTCTCCGTCCCCTGGGTCAGGGTTAGGGTTAGGATTGAGGGTTGGGGTTAGGGTTAGAATAGAAGGTTAGGGTAAGGGTTAGGATAAAAAGGTTAGGGTTAGGATAAAGGGTTAGGGTTAGGATAAGGGGTTAGGGTTAGGGTTAGGATTAAAGAAAATAAAAGGTTAGGGTTAGGATAAAAGGTTAGGGTTAGGGTTAGGATAAAAGGTTAGGGTTAGGAGGAAGGGTTAGGATTAGGATCGAAGGGTTAGGGTTAGGATCGAGGGTTTGGGATAAGATAGAGGTCAGGGTTAGAATGAGGAGGTGGGTAGACCTTAAGATAGGGACGGAGGAGCCCAGGGAGAGGGGGACGTACGTGTCTGTGTGGTCCAGAGTAGGGTGCCACCTTGTGGATGGATGAATGTATTGTAGTGTGTGAATGTAGTCCATGTGTGGTCAGTCATGTCTGGGAGGCCCGGTCTGATTTTATCAAAGTAATAAGTCTAAGCTATTGCACCAATGCTGAAAAATGTGTGAGGCTGTGTTAACTGTCCAATGAATATTGTCCGGTCCAGTAGTGAACTGGTTCTGTGGTAGCTCGGCCAAGGATGGGAGGTGGCTTCTGATTGTGTTGTTGATAACCTGTAAGTTATCTTTCTGGGTCCGTGCTAGTGCTGGGGAAAAGTTGATGACCGGATAGTAGATATCTGCTTTGGGGAATGTGCGTTTGGCTGCTCTGTGTAGCGCTTTAAGCTGTTTGATAGAAGTTAATTTTGGGTGCTGGTCTTTGTTATTGATGCCTATTGAAAAGATAAGAATTCTGGTAGTGAGAGAAATTGGGGTTTTCTGGCAGATTTTTAAAAAGTGAAAAAAGTTTGCACCTGGATAACTGTCAATTTGAATTTGATTGTTGGTATATGGAGGGATTCTGCTGGTGTTGGAGCCCCCCAGCACTAGCACGGGCTTAATGGGTCTGAAATGCCAGTCCAGTATTTTTCTATGCGGTCTGGCTCTATGAATTGTGGGTCTGAACTGGGGTGGAGAGTGGATCAGAACTAACACCTCCCGATCCTTGGCCGAGGTCTCCTTGTCTGTCTGGATGGGTGAGGCTGATGGTGTTATATCTATGTCTGATTGTGTGGGTGTGTCAGTCCCGCGTGGCCCCCAGCTCCCTGGGTAAGGAGGGGGGGTCTCCATGGGTGTGGAGACTGGCGGTGCTACAGATTCTGGAGACCCGGGGTCGGAGAGCGAGCCCTCCTTGCTGGGGGTCTGCTGGTACGGAGTCAAGGTGGATGGATGTGTGACTGGTGGGGTGAGACTATTGGGTGGGTCTATGGGAGCGGGTGAGCTAGCCAGAGGGAGAGGGAGGGCCCCAATCTCTGTCTTGTGTGTCACTTCCTCTGCTAAGGATGTGCGTGGGCCTAGGTACAGGGACCGCTGGTACGGTGCTGTTGGCCTAGGGAGGGGAGGTGGAGCGTTGCCCCTCTCCTGTTGTGTGTGTGTTATGTTTGTTTGTCCAGGAGTATGTTGAGTATCTGTGCTCTGTTGGGGAGGTGAATTGGTAGGTGTATGTCTGTCTGTGGTGAAACCTATTGTGACTGTTGCTGTTTGAATGGTCTGCTGTTGGAGTCTATGTGAAAATCTCTTTCTAGCCCAGCCGATGGCTATCTGAAGAGCTTGATGGTCTGGGGTTGTGGTCTGTAGAGATGAAGTGATGGATGTAATGGAGGAGGTGTAATGTGTCTGAAGTATGTCCAATGTGTTATTGAGCCAATGTGTAGTGTTTGAAGTTAGTTTCTGTTGTGTATCTGGTGTAGGCGCTGCAGGTTTAATAAAGGTGGTCAAACGGTGTACTTGCTTCTGCATGCCAGTAGGGGGAGTGAGTGTGCTGATGGATGTATCTATTATGTGTTTGTGATGTGTGGCCTGTATCAGTTTGAAATAGAGTTTGCTTGTGTGTCTAGTTGCTGCGGTGGGTGGTCCCGTGAGTGTCTGTGTATGTGCTCTGATAACATGTGTGTGTGTGTGTGCGTGTGTGTCCCTCCTCCTGCTTCGGCTGTCCTTATTAAAACTGTGTGGTGCATGGGTTCGTGAGGTGGAAGGATGTGTGTGCGTGTGTGCTCTAAGTGTATAGTTATGGTTAGACATGTCCCCTTGGCTCCCTGGCACGTCCTAAACCCTGTGTTAAAAACAACATTAAAACAGTGGTGGTTAGGGTCCTACCTCCTTATAGAGTTGGTCCGGTTCCTCCTGGTCCTGGTCCTGGGCCTGGTTTTGGTGGGTTGTTTGGAGGATCTGGTGTCCTTCAGGGTAGCCCGGAGTCTTTTGGTCCTGGTCCTGGTTCGGGTAGGTGCTGCCGGGGTCCGGTGTCTTTGATCCTGGACTCAAAGCTCAGGCAGTGCAGGTAAACGGATCGGAGTCCGGGGTGTTGGACCCCGCCACTCACTGTTAAAACTAACTTTATTTCTTAAAAAACCAAATTAAAAACCCAAGAGGGTGAATAAGACTTTGGTAAAAGCTATAATAAAAGAGGGCTCGGTGTCGTACCAGAGAGCCAAATTTAAAAACCTGACGTTTCGCAGAGGTGCTGCTTCATCAGAGGTTCGATGGGACAGTCATGGGTTGATGGGTATATATTAGTGTGTGTGTGTTAACAGGAGAGGGGGAGGCTCCACCCCAACCTCCCGATCCTCCAATGGGGGCTATTGAATGGGATTGAATCAACAGGTGGAGAAAATTGGTGATTAGTGGTCCAAAGGATCGATTAAATATGGTTCAAGGGGAACTGGGGTAAAGGGGAAGCTGATGTAGGTACCATACATGAGGTGGCTATGGATCAGGTAAATAAAGAATGGCGCAGCAGGCAGAGCATCCGCCCCTCGCCCAAGAGCCGCGGGTTCGAGACCCGGTCGGTCCAAAGTATTTTTCGGGAAGACCGAGCCGGGTCGACCCCCACCATTCGGAGGTATTCCTATACTTTCCATAGTTTTATATAATTTTATGTCAAGCATAATATGCCACTATATATAGGTAAACAATGTGTATATATACAACCTGGTACACTTAACAGTTCCTCTTGGTGTCGGACTCTTTAGATCAGGTTAGAAAAGTGTGAAGAAGAGAAGGGAGGAGAAGGGAAGGGGAGGAGGAGGGAGGCCCCGGCCCGTGGCTCTGGCAGGGTTAGGTTTTAGGGTTAAGGTTAGGCTTGGGTACTGTGCCAAAGTGGACCTTGAGGGCACTGGCCTACGGCTCCGGGATCTCCCTTTAAAAGAGAAGAGGAAAAAGAAAAGAGGAAATCTCCTCCCGTTTCATTAGACGTTATGTGAATGGGGGATCTGCATGTTCCCCCCGATGTTATGTTAAGGAGTCAGCGGAGGGCTCGGTCCCCATCGGGGTCCCGGGCCCCAGGGGATCTACTGTCCCTATTCGGGGGAATATGGGGCCATGAAGTGACATGGGAAGACCACCTAGAGCAGGATCCGCAAAAACCTGTGGGCGGGTCCTCCCCAGCGCAGCGCAGCCGTGAAGGATGAGACCAGAGGATGGGTGTGCTGGAACTGGTATTGAGTAAAGTCACTGAAAGTAAAATAAAAAGTGATAGAAAATACATATATAAATATAAATAAAGCTGTCTACTTGTGTGTTGATAGGCGTTTGTTAAATGAGGCGTAAATACTAATGTGTGGTGTGTGTATGGCTAAAAACCAAGAAAAGGGGGAAGGAGGAAAAGAAAGGGGGGGAGGGGGGGGGGGCAAAAGAAAAAACCAAGTAAACACATGCAAAAGGGCAGACAAAAATAATTAAATCAGGCACATAATCCACACCATTTCATGCAAAATTATAGTAACACACTTAAAAGACAGCAAGCAAGTATATAACATAAGAAACATAAACACAATTATATATAAAAAACATAAGACATAGAAAGAACCAACAGAAAATATAGAACCAAAGAAGAAAGAAAGAAAGAGGAAGTGCAGAAAAAACAAGAGGAACAGATTGAACTAAGGGAGAAGAGTATATGGGACAGGTTTGTCATCTATCTTCCTATGAATTGGAGACCCAATAGTAAATCTGTAACATTTAAAATTTATTCATTGTAGGCTTTAGTGAGACTCAATAGTACTTATGTGTATCCGACTAACCCTAACTATGTACAAAAAAAACCAAAGCATGGATACATAGATAATAGATAAAGTGATTAGATAAAATAAATATAATAAATAATATAAATAAATAAATAAAGAGACCCAATACAACCCAGCCTTCTCAAGTGTTGGTCAGATGAAGCGCTGCGCTGCGCTGGGGAGGACCAACACAGGAAATCAGTGAAGCAAAAGAAACATTGATGTAGAAATTGAATTTATTTTAGAAATAGATTGTCCTGATGGTAAGGATTTCTTCTTGGTACGAGGACCTTCTCCAGAGGGAAGACATTGCGTGAGGGCCAGGGCTGCATCCTCTGGTACCGGAGGGGAGAAAGGAGTATGTTAGATCCCCGCGGTTCAGTTGTCCTCAGCCAGTCCACCCAATGACCCCCCGTCCTCTCTCCGTCCCCTGGGTCAGGGTTAGGGTTAGGATTGAGGGTTGGGGTTAGGGTTAGAATAGAAGGTTAGGGTAAGGGTTAGGATAAAAAGGTTAGGGTTAGGATAAAGGGTTAGGGTTAGGATAAGGGGTTAGGGTTAGGGTTAGGATTAAAGAAAATAAAAGGTTAGGGTTAGGATAAAAGGTTAGGGTTAGGGTTAGGATAAAAGGTTAGGGTTAGGAGGAAGGGTTAGGATTAGGATCGAAGGGTTAGGGTTAGGATCGAGGGTTTGGGATAAGATAGAGGTCAGGGTTAGAATGAGGAGGTGGGTAGACCTTAAGATAGGGACGGAGGAGCCCAGGGAGAGGGGGACGTACGTGTCTGTGTGGTCCAGAGTAGGGTGCCACCTTGTGGATGGATGAATGTATTGTAGTGTGTGAATGTAGTCCATGTGTGGTCAGTCATGTCTGGGAGGCCCGGTCTGATTTTATCAAAGTAATAAGTCTAAGCTATTGCACCAATGCTGAAAAATGTGTGAGGCTGTGTTAACTGTCCAATGAATATTGTCCGGTCCAGTAGTGAACTGGTTCTGTGGTAGCTCGGCCAAGGATGGGAGGTGGCTTCTGATTGTGTTGTTGATAACCTGTAAGTTATCTTTCTGGGTCCGTGCTAGTGCTGGGGAAAAGTTGATGACCGGATAGTAGATATCTGCTTTGGGGAATGTGCGTTTGGCTGCTCTGTGTAGCGCTTTAAGCTGTTTGATAGAAGTTAATTTTGGGTGCTGGTCTTTGTTATTGATGCCTATTGAAAAGATAAGAATTCTGGTAGTGAGAGAAATTGGGGTTTTCTGGCAGATTTTTAAAAAGTGAAAAAAGTTTGCACCTGGATAACTGTCAATTTGAATTTGATTGTTGGTATATGGAGGGATTCTGCTGGTGTTGGAGCCCCCCAGCACTAGCACGGGCTTAATGGGTCTGAAATGCCAGTCCAGTATTTTTCTATGCGGTCTGGCTCTATGAATTGTGGGTCTGAACTGGGGTGGAGAGTGGATCAGAACTAACACCTCCCGATCCTTGGCCGAGGTCTCCTTGTCTGTCTGGATGGGTGAGGCTGATGGTGTTATATCTATGTCTGATTGTGTGGGTGTGTCAGTCCCGCGTGGCCCCCAGCTCCCTGGGTAAGGAGGGGGGGTCTCCATGGGTGTGGAGACTGGCGGTGCTACAGATTCTGGAGACCCGGGGTCGGAGAGCGAGCCCTCCTTGCTGGGGGTCTGCTGGTACGGAGTCAAGGTGGATGGATGTGTGACTGGTGGGGTGAGACTATTGGGTGGGTCTATGGGAGCGGGTGAGCTAGCCAGAGGGAGAGGGAGGGCCCCAATCTCTGTCTTGTGTGTCACTTCCTCTGCTAAGGATGTGCGTGGGCCTAGGTACAGGGACCGCTGGTACGGTGCTGTTGGCCTAGGGAGGGGAGGTGGAGCGTTGCCCCTCTCCTGTTGTGTGTGTGTTATGTTTGTTTGTCCAGGAGTATGTTGAGTATCTGTGCTCTGTTGGGGAGGTGAATTGGTAGGTGTATGTCTGTCTGTGGTGAAACCTATTGTGACTGTTGCTGTTTGAATGGTCTGCTGTTGGAGTCTATGTGAAAATCTCTTTCTAGCCCAGCCGATGGCTATCTGAAGAGCTTGATGGTCTGGGGTTGTGGTCTGTAGAGATGAAGTGATGGATGTAATGGAGGAGGTGTAATGTGTCTGAAGTATGTCCAATGTGTTATTGAGCCAATGTGTAGTGTTTGAAGTTAGTTTCTGTTGTGTATCTGGTGTAGGCGCTGCAGGTTTAATAAAGGTGGTCAAACGGTGTACTTGCTTCTGCATGCCAGTAGGGGGAGTGAGTGTGCTGATGGATGTATCTATTATGTGTTTGTGATGTGTGGCCTGTATCAGTTTGAAATAGAGTTTGCTTGTGTGTCTAGTTGCTGCGGTGGGTGGTCCCGTGAGTGTCTGTGTATGTGCTCTGATAACATGTGTGTGTGTGTGTGCGTGTGTGTCCCTCCTCCTGCTTCGGCTGTCCTTATTAAAACTGTGTGGTGCATGGGTTCGTGAGGTGGAAGGATGTGTGTGCGTGTGTGCTCTAAGTGTATAGTTATGGTTAGACATGTCCCCTTGGCTCCCTGGCACGTCCTAAACCCTGTGTTAAAAACAACATTAAAACAGTGGTGGTTAGGGTCCTACCTCCTTATAGAGTTGGTCCGGTTCCTCCTGGTCCTGGTCCTGGGCCTGGTTTTGGTGGGTTGTTTGGAGGATCTGGTGTCCTTCAGGGTAGCCCGGAGTCTTTTGGTCCTGGTCCTGGTTCGGGTAGGTGCTGCCGGGGTCCGGTGTCTTTGATCCTGGACTCAAAGCTCAGGCAGTGCAGGTAAACGGATCGGAGTCCGGGGTGTTGGACCCCGCCACTCACTGTTAAAACTAACTTTATTTCTTAAAAAACCAAATTAAAAACCCAAGAGGGTGAATAAGACTTTGGTAAAAGCTATAATAAAAGAGGGCTCGGTGTCGTACCAGAGAGCCAAATTTAAAAACCTGACGTTTCGCAGAGGTGCTGCTTCATCAGAGGTTCGATGGGACAGTCATGGGTTGATGGGTATATATTAGTGTGTGTGTGTTAACAGGAGAGGGGGAGGCTCCACCCCAACCTCCCGATCCTCCAATGGGGGCTATTGAATGGGATTGAATCAACAGGTGGAGAAAATTGGTGATTAGTGGTCCAAAGGATCGATTAAATATGGTTCAAGGGGAACTGGGGTAAAGGGGAAGCTGATGTAGGTACCATACATGAGGTGGCTATGGATCAGGTAAATAAAGAATGGCGCAGCAGGCAGAGCATCCGCCCCTCGCCCAAGAGCCGCGGGTTCGAGACCCGGTCGGTCCAAAGTATTTTTCGGGAAGACCGAGCCGGGTCGACCCCCACCATTCGGAGGTATTCCTATACTTTCCATAGTTTTATATAATTTTATGTCAAGCATAATATGCCACTATATATAGGTAAACAATGTGTATATATACAACCTGGTACACTTAACAGTTCCTCTTGGTGTCGGACTCTTTAGATCAGGTTAGAAAAGTGTGAAGAAGAGAAGGGAGGAGAAGGGAAGGGGAGGAGGAGGGAGGCCCCGGCCCGTGGCTCTGGCAGGGTTAGGTTTTAGGGTTAAGGTTAGGCTTGGGTACTGTGCCAAAGTGGACCTTGAGGGCACTGGCCTACGGCTCCGGGATCTCCCTTTAAAAGAGAAGAGGAAAAAGAAAAGAGGAAATCTCCTCCCGTTTCATTAGACGTTATGTGAATGGGGGATCTGCATGTTCCCCCCGATGTTATGTTAAGGAGTCAGCGGAGGGCTCGGTCCCCATCGGGGTCCCGGGCCCCAGGGGATCTACTGTCCCTATTCGGGGGAATATGGGGCCATGAAGTGACATGGGAAGACCACCTAGAGCAGGATCCGCAAAAACCTGTGGGCGGGTCCTCCCCAGCGCAGCGCAGCCGTGAAGGATGAGACCAGAGGATGGGTGTGCTGGAACTGGTATTGAGTAAAGTCACTGAAAGTAAAATAAAAAGTGATAGAAAATACATATATAAATATAAATAAAGCTGTCTACTTGTGTGTTGATAGGCGTTTGTTAAATGAGGCGTAAATACTAATGTGTGGTGTGTGTATGGCTAAAAACCAAGAAAAGGGGGAAGGAGGAAAAGAAAGGGGGGGAGGGGGGGGGGAGGGGCAAAAGAAAAAACCAAGTAAACACATGCAAAAGGGCAGACAAAAATAATTAAATCAGGCACATAATCCACACCATTTCATGCAAAATTATAGTAACACACTTAAAAGACAGCAAGCAAGTATATAACATAAGAAACATAAACACAATTATATATAAAAAACATAAGACATAGAAAGAACCAACAGAAAATATAGAACCAAAGAAGAAAGAAAGAAAGAGGAAGTGCAGAAAAAACAAGAGGAACAGATTGAACTAAGGGAGAAGAGTATATGGGACAGGTTTGTCATCTATCTTCCTATGAATTGGAGACCCAATAGTAAATCTGTAACATTTAAAATTTATTCATTGTAGGCTTTAGGGTTAGGGTTAGGGTTAGGGTTAGGGTTAGGGTTAGGGTTAGGGTTAGGGTTAGGGTTAGGGTTAGGGTTAGGGTTAGGGGTTAGGGTTAGGGTTAGGGTTAGGGTTAGGGTTAGGGTTAGGGTTAGGGTTAGGGTTAGGGTTAGGGTTAGGGTTAGGGTTAGGGGTTAGGGTTAGGGTTAGGGTTAGGGTTAGGGTTAGGGTTAGGGTTAGGGTTAGGGTTAGGGGTTAGGGTTAGGGTTAGGGTTAGGGTTAGGGTTAGGGTTAGGGTTAGGGTTAGGGTTAGGGTTAGGGTTAGGGTTAGGGTTTAGGGTTAGGGTTAGGGTTAGGGTTAGGGTTAGGGTTAGGGTTAGGGTTAGGGTTAGGGTTAGGGTTAGGGTTAGGGTTAGGTTTTAGGGTTAGAGTTAGGCTTAAATGATGTGCCAAAGTAGACCTTGAGGGCACTGGCCTACGGTTCCGGGCTCTCTCTTCCAAAACCTCATGAAAAATAAAAATCAAAATCAAAATCTCCTCCTGTAAACTTAGGGTTATGTGGGTGGGGGATCTGTTGGTATATGGTGTTATGTTAAATGATCAGTGGGAGGGCTCGGTCTCGTCATAGTCCCGGGTCCCAGGGGATACAGCGTCCCAAATCGGGGGGACGGGGGAATGATGTGGGATGAGGAAAACACAAATTAAGGATAAGTGTAAGCTTGTGGACGGGTCTTCCCCAGCGCAGCGCCGCCGCAGCCAGATCCGCTACTGAAGATAGGTCTACTGGATTTCATATTGGCCAAACAAAGACAATCATAGTTATATAAATAAATATATACAAAGAAATATATAAATATAGCTGTCTGCTAGTGTATTGGTAAGGTATTCGTTTTTGCTTTATGCTCATACTTCTTAATATGTCTGTGTGTGGTGGATGTGTGGCTAGATGCAAAGAAAAAGAGGGGAAGAGAAAGGGGGTCAGAAGGGAAAGCAAACAACATGCGTTAAGGTGCAAAACAAATTATTAATAATCAGGCACAAAATCCACACTACTTAACCAAACCATGCAATTTCCAAAGAATATAGTGAACACTTAGGAGACAGCAATCATAAATAACAAATATAGATAGCAAAAACAATTTATTAATACATGTATATCAGAGGAGACATAAGAAGACCCAACAGTAAGATGACAAAAAAAGGGGGGGGGGAGGAAAGAGAACGAAAAGGGAAGGGGGAAGAAAACATAGAACAGGAATGACCAAACTTAGGGAGGAAAGGTACATGGGACAGGTTTGTCTTACATCTCTTTTTAGGTTAGATATCAAATTATTTCTCTGTAATGCTTTTAATATGAGATAGGTTAAATCCAATTATAGTTAGTTAATGTATATATATATATATAGAAAAATTATATTATTGTTAATAATAGAAGCTTTTTATAATAAATAATTGATTAATTAACTGTAGCAAATAAAATGAAAAAGCCTGTTTTGATCCAGCCCTCCTTTTGTGAGGGTCAAATGCGTGCGCTGCGCTGGGGAGGAAAGTCAGTAGGAATTCAGTGAGGCAAAAACTGTCATTTATGTAGGAATTGAATTTATTAAGGTGTTTTATTGTCCTGATGGTTAGGCTTTCTTCTTAGGTACATGGGTGTCCTCCGGAGGGAGAGAATCGTGTGGGGGTCAAGGCTGCATCCTCTGGTGACGGAGGGGAGAGAAAGAGTAATTTAGATCCCCTCGGTTCCGTTGTTCTCCGCCAGTCCACTCGAAGACCCCCCATCCTCTCTCCGTCCCCAAGGTTAGGGTTGGGGTTAGAATAGGGGGTAGGGGTTAGAGTTAGGGTAAAGGGTTAGGGTTAGGAGATTAGGGTTAGGAAAAAGGGTTAGGGTTAGGAAAAAGGGTTAGGGAAAAGGGGTTAGGTTTAGGGTTAGGAAAAAGGGTTAGGGTTAGGGTTAGGAAAAAAGGGGTTAGGGTTAGGAAAAAGGGTTAGGGAAAAGGGGTTAGGTTTAGGAAAAAGGGTTAGGGTTAGGGTTAGGAAAAAGGGCTAGGGAAAAGGGGTTAGGTTTAGGGTTAGGAAAAAGGGTTAGGGTTAGGGTTAGGAAAAAGGGTTAGGGTTAGGAAAAAGGGTTTGGGAAAAGGGGTTAGGTTTAGGAAAAGGGTTAGGGTTAGGGTTAGGAAAAAGGGTAAGGGAAAAGGGGTTAGGTTTAGGAAAAGGGTTAGGGTTGGGGTTAGGAAAAAGGGTAAGGGAAAAGGGGTTAGGTTTAGGGTTAGGAAAAAGGGTTAGAGTTAGGGTTAGGAAAAAGGGTTAGGGTTAGGAAAAAGGGTTAGGGAAAAGGGGTTAGGTTTAGGGTTAGGAAAGAGGGTTAGGATAGAAGGGTTAGGGTTAGGACAGAGGGTAGAGTAAGGGTTAGGGTGAGAAAAGAGGTTGGGGTTAGAATAAAAGGGTGGGTAAACCTTAAACAGGGACGGAGGAGCCCAGAGAGAGGGGGACATGTGTGTCTGTGTGGACCAATAATTTGATGCCACCTTGTGGATGGGTGAATGTATTGCGGTGTGGGAATGTTGTCCATGTGTGATCAGTCATGTCTGAGGGGCCGGTCTGAATTTATTAAGGTAATATGTCTAAATTATTGCACCAGTGTTGGAATATGTGTGTAGCTGTGATGGGTGTCCAGTGAATGTTATCAGGTCCAGTAGTGAACTGGTCCTGTGGTAACTCGGCCAAGGATGGGAGGTGACTCCTAATAGTGTCATTGATGACTTGTAAATTATCTTTCTGGGGCCGTGCTAGTGCTGGGGAAAAGTTAATGACCGGGAAGAAAATATCTGCTTTGGGGAAGGTGCGTTTAGCTGCTCTGTGTAGCGCTTTAAGCTGTTTTATCGAGGTCAATTTTGGATGTTGGTCTTTATTATTGATACCTATTGAAAGGATGAGGATTCTGGTGGTGAGGGAAATTGGGGTTTTCTGACAGATTTTTAAAAAATGAAAAAAGTTGGCACCTGGATAACTGTCTATTTGAATTTGGTTGTTAGTGTATGGAGGGATTCTGCTAATGTTGGAATCCCCCAGCACTAGCACGGGCTTAGTTGGTCTGAAATGCCAGTCCTGTATTTTTCTATGGGGTCTGGCTCTATGGATTGTGGGTCTGAACTGAGGTGGAGAGTGGATCAGGACTGTCACCTCCCGATCCTTGGCCGAAGTCTCGTTATCTGTCTGTAAGGGTGAGGTTGGTGGTGTTATATCTAGGTCTGATTGTGTGGGTGTGTCAGTCCCGCGTGGCCCCCAGCTCCCTGGGTGAGGAGGGGGGGTCTCCATGGTTGTGGAGACTGGCGGGGCTTCAGGTTCTGGGGACCCGGGGTCGGAGAGCGGGCCCTCCTCACTGGGGGTCTGCTGGTGCGGAGTCAGGGTGGATTGATGTGGAGTGATACTGGTGGGTGGGTCTATGGGAAGAGGTGAGCTAGACGGAGGGGGAGGGAGGGGCCCAGTCTCTGTTCTGTGTGCCACCTTCTCAACTAAGGAGGTGAGTGGGCCTAGGTACAAGGACCGTTGGTACGGTGCTTTTGACCTAGGGCGGGGAGGGGCGTTGTCCCTCTCCTGTTGTGTGTATGTTGTGTTTGTTTGTCTGGGAGTAGGCTGAGTGTCTGTAATCTGATGGGGTGGTGAATTGGTAGGTGTGTGTCCGTCTGTGGTGAATCCTAGTGAGGTTATTGCTGTTTGGATGGTCTGCTGTTGAAGTCTGTGTGTGAATCTCTTTTTGGCCCAGCCAATAGCTATATTTAAAGCTTGGTGGTCTGGGGTTGTATTCTGTAAGGATGAAATGATGGATGTGATAGAGGAGGTGTAATGTGTCTGAAGTATATGCAAAGTGTTATTTAGCCACTGTGTTGTGTTTGAAGTCAATTTGTGTTGAGTTTCTATTGTAGGCACTGCAGGTTTGATAAATGTTGTCAAACGGTGTACTTGTTTCTGCATGCCAGTAGGGGGAGTGAGTGTACTGATGGATGTGTCTATTATGTGTTGGTGATGTGTAGCCTGTATCAGTTTGAAATATAGTTTGCTCGTCTGTCTGGTTTCTGCGCTGGGTGGCCCCGTGAGTGTCTGTGTATGTGGCTGGATAGCATGTGTGTGTGTGTGTGCATGTGTGTCCCTCCTCCTGTATCGGCTGTCGTTGCATCCATGTGGTATGTGTGTTAGTGAGGTGGAATGATGTGTGTGTGTGTGTGCCCTAAGTGTGTAGTTATTGTTAAGCATGTCCCTTTGGCTCCCTGGCACGTCCTGAACCCTGTGATAAAAACAGCATTAAAACAGTGGTGGAGAGGGGTCCTACCTCCTTAAAGAGTTGGTCCGGATTCTCCTGGTCCTGGTCCTGGTCCTGATCCTGGTCCTGGTATTGGTAGGTTGTCTGGAGGATCTGGTGTCCTTTAGTGTGGCCCGGAGCTTTCTGGTCCTGGTCCTGGTTCAGGTAGACGTTGCAGGGGTCCGGTGTCCTTGATCCTGGACTCAAAAGCTCAGGCAGTGCAGGTAAACGGATCGGAGTCCGGGGTGTTGGACCCCGTCACACACTGTTAAAACTCAACTTTATTGTTTAAAAGCCGAATTAGAAACCCAACAAGGGTAAAATAAGAGGTTGGTAAAAGCTATAGTAAAAAGGGCTCGGTGTCGTGCCGGAGAGCCAAAATTAAAAAACCTGACGTTTCGCAGAGGTGCTGCTTCATCAGAGGTTAATGGGACAGTGATGTGTTGATGGGTATATAAATGTGTGTTTGTGTGCAGGAGAGGGGGAAGGCTCCTCCCCTCCCTTCCGGTTCTCCAATAGGAGCTCACGATTGTGATTGGTATAACAGGTGGGGGAAATTGGTGATAAATGGTTCAAAAAGAGTTAATTAGGGATAGTTGGAGGGGGACTGGAGCAAAGGGGAAGTAATTGTAAGTATCGTAGGTGAGGTGGCTATGTGATAAATAAATGAAATAATCAATTAAAGAATGGCGCAGCAGGCAGGGCATCCGCCTCTCGCCCAAGAGCCGCGGGTTCGAGACCCGGTCGGTCCAATATTTTCTGCGGGGAATCCCAGCCCGGTTGACCCCTACCATTCGTGGGTACTCTTATACTTTACCATAGTTTTATATGATTTTATAATTAAGTACAACATGCCACTATATACAGGTAGATGATATGTCTATACAACCTCATACACTTATCTGTTTCTCTTGGAGTAGAACTTCTTCCAATCTGTTTAAGAAGTGTAAGGAGAAGGGAAGACGAAGGAAGGGAGGAGGGAGGTCCCGGCCCGTGGCTCTGGCAGGGTTAGGTTTTAGGGTTAGAGTTAGGCTTAAATGATGTGCCAAAGTAGACCTTGAGGGCACTGGCCTACGGTTCCGGGCTCTCTCTTCCAAAACCTCATGAAAAATAAAAATCAAAATCAAAATCTCCTCCTGTAAACTTAGGGTTATGTGGGTGGGGGATCTGTTGGTATATGGTGTTATGTTAAATGATCAGTGGGAGGGCTCGGTCTCGTCATAGTCCCGGGTCCCAGGGGATACAGCGTCCCAAATCGGGGGGACGGGGGAATGATGTGGGATGAGGAAAACACAAATTAAGGATAAGTGTAAGCTTGTGGACGGGTCTTCCCCAGCGCAGCGCCGCCGCAGCCAGATCCGCTACTGAAGATAGGTCTACTGGATTTCATATTGGCCAAACAAAGACAATCATAGTTATATAAATAAATATATACAAAGAAATATATAAATATAGCTGTCTGCTAGTGTATTGGTAAGGTATTCGTTTTTGCTTTATGCTCATACTTCTTAATATGTCTGTGTGTGGTGGATGTGTGGCTAGATGCAAAGAAAAAGAGGGGAAGAGAAAGGGGGTCAGAAGGGAAAGCAAACAACATGCGTTAAGGTGCAAAACAAATTATTAATAATCAGGCACAAAATCCACACTACTTAACCAAACCATGCAATTTCCAAAGAATATAGTGAACACTTAGGAGACAGCAATCATAAATAACAAATATAGATAGCAAAAACAATTTATTAATACATGTATATCAGAGGAGACATAAGAAGACCCAACAGTAAGATGACAAAAAAAGGGGGGGGGGAGGAAAGAGAACGAAAAGGGAAGGGGGAAGAAAACATAGAACAGGAATGACCAAACTTAGGGAGGAAAGGTACATGGGACAGGTTTGTCTTACATCTCTTTTTAGGTTAGATATCAAATTATTTCTCTGTAATGCTTTTAATATGAGATAGGTTAAATCCAATTATAGTTAGTTAATGTATATATATATATATAGAAAAATTATATTATTGTTAATAATAGAAGCTTTTTATAATAAATAATTGATTAATTAACTGTAGCAAATAAAATGAAAAAGCCTGTTTTGATCCAGCCCTCCTTTTGTGAGGGTCAAATGCGTGCGCTGCGCTGGGGAGGAAAGTCAGTAGGAATTCAGTGAGGCAAAAACTGTCATTTATGTAGGAATTGAATTTATTAAGGTGTTTTATTGTCCTGATGGTTAGGCTTTCTTCTTAGGTACATGGGTGTCCTCCGGAGGGAGAGAATCGTGTGGGGGTCAAGGCTGCATCCTCTGGTGACGGAGGGGAGAGAAAGAGTAATTTAGATCCCCTCGGTTCCGTTGTTCTCCGCCAGTCCACTCGAAGACCCCCCATCCTCTCTCCGTCCCCAAGGTTAGGGTTGGGGTTAGAATAGGGGGTAGGGGTTAGAGTTAGGGTAAAGGGTTAGGGTTAGGAGATTAGGGTTAGGAAAAAGGGTTAGGGTTAGGAAAAAGGGTTAGGGAAAAGGGGTTAGGTTTAGGGTTAGGAAAAAGGGTTAGGGTTAGGGTTAGGAAAAAAGGGGTTAGGGTTAGGAAAAAGGGTTAGGGAAAAGGGGTTAGGTTTAGGAAAAAGGGTTAGGGTTAGGGTTAGGAAAAAGGGCTAGGGAAAAGGGGTTAGGTTTAGGGTTAGGAAAAAGGGTTAGGGTTAGGGTTAGGAAAAAGGGTTAGGGTTAGGAAAAAGGGTTTGGGAAAAGGGGTTAGGTTTAGGAAAAGGGTTAGGGTTAGGGTTAGGAAAAAGGGTAAGGGAAAAGGGGTTAGGTTTAGGAAAAGGGTTAGGGTTGGGGTTAGGAAAAAGGGTAAGGGAAAAGGGGTTAGGTTTAGGGTTAGGAAAAAGGGTTAGAGTTAGGGTTAGGAAAAAGGGTTAGGGTTAGGAAAAAGGGTTAGGGAAAAGGGGTTAGGTTTAGGGTTAGGAAAGAGGGTTAGGATAGAAGGGTTAGGGTTAGGACAGAGGGTAGAGTAAGGGTTAGGGTGAGAAAAGAGGTTGGGGTTAGAATAAAAGGGTGGGTAAACCTTAAACAGGGACGGAGGAGCCCAGAGAGAGGGGGACATGTGTGTCTGTGTGGACCAATAATTTGATGCCACCTTGTGGATGGGTGAATGTATTGCGGTGTGGGAATGTTGTCCATGTGTGATCAGTCATGTCTGAGGGGCCGGTCTGAATTTATTAAGGTAATATGTCTAAATTATTGCACCAGTGTTGGAATATGTGTGTAGCTGTGATGGGTGTCCAGTGAATGTTATCAGGTCCAGTAGTGAACTGGTCCTGTGGTAACTCGGCCAAGGATGGGAGGTGACTCCTAATAGTGTCATTGATGACTTGTAAATTATCTTTCTGGGGCCGTGCTAGTGCTGGGGAAAAGTTAATGACCGGGAAGAAAATATCTGCTTTGGGGAAGGTGCGTTTAGCTGCTCTGTGTAGCGCTTTAAGCTGTTTTATCGAGGTCAATTTTGGATGTTGGTCTTTATTATTGATACCTATTGAAAGGATGAGGATTCTGGTGGTGAGGGAAATTGGGGTTTTCTGACAGATTTTTAAAAAATGAAAAAAGTTGGCACCTGGATAACTGTCTATTTGAATTTGGTTGTTAGTGTATGGAGGGATTCTGCTAATGTTGGAATCCCCCAGCACTAGCACGGGCTTAGTTGGTCTGAAATGCCAGTCCTGTATTTTTCTATGGGGTCTGGCTCTATGGATTGTGGGTCTGAACTGAGGTGGAGAGTGGATCAGGACTGTCACCTCCCGATCCTTGGCCGAAGTCTCGTTATCTGTCTGTAAGGGTGAGGTTGGTGGTGTTATATCTAGGTCTGATTGTGTGGGTGTGTCAGTCCCGCGTGGCCCCCAGCTCCCTGGGTGAGGAGGGGGGGTGGGGGGGTCTCCATGGTTGTGGAGACTGGCGGGGCTTCAGGTTCTGGGGACCCGGGGTCGGAGAGCGGGCCCTCCTCACTGGGGGTCTGCTGGTGCGGAGTCAGGGTGGATTGATGTGGAGTGATACTGGTGGGTGGGTCTATGGGAAGAGGTGAGCTAGACGGAGGGGGAGGGAGGGGCCCAGTCTCTGTTCTGTGTGCCACCTTCTCAACTAAGGAGGTGAGTGGGCCTAGGTACAAGGACCGTTGGTACGGTGCTTTTGACCTAGGGCGGGGAGGGGCGTTGTCCCTCTCCTGTTGTGTGTATGTTGTGTTTGTTTGTCTGGGAGTAGGCTGAGTGTCTGTAATCTGATGGGGTGGTGAATTGGTAGGTGTGTGTCCGTCTGTGGTGAATCCTAGTGAGGTTATTGCTGTTTGGATGGTCTGCTGTTGAAGTCTGTGTGTGAATCTCTTTTTGGCCCAGCCAATAGCTATATTTAAAGCTTGGTGGTCTGGGGTTGTATTCTGTAAGGATGAAATGATGGATGTGATAGAGGAGGTGTAATGTGTCTGAAGTATATGCAAAGTGTTATTTAGCCACTGTGTTGTGTTTGAAGTCAATTTGTGTTGAGTTTCTATTGTAGGCACTGCAGGTTTGATAAATGTTGTCAAACGGTGTACTTGTTTCTGCATGCCAGTAGGGGGAGTGAGTGTACTGATGGATGTGTCTATTATGTGTTGGTGATGTGTAGCCTGTATCAGTTTGAAATATAGTTTGCTCGTCTGTCTGGTTTCTGCGCTGGGTGGCCCCGTGAGTGTCTGTGTATGTGGCTGGATAGCATGTGTGTGTGTGTGTGCATGTGTGTCCCTCCTCCTGTATCGGCTGTCGTTGCATCCATGTGGTATGTGTGTTAGTGAGGTGGAATGATGTGTGTGTGTGTGTGCCCTAAGTGTGTAGTTATTGTTAAGCATGTCCCTTTGGCTCCCTGGCACGTCCTGAACCCTGTGATAAAAACAGCATTAAAACAGTGGTGGAGAGGGGTCCTACCTCCTTAAAGAGTTGGTCCGGATTCTCCTGGTCCTGGTCCTGGTCCTGATCCTGGTCCTGGTATTGGTAGGTTGTCTGGAGGATCTGGTGTCCTTTAGTGTGGCCCGGAGCTTTCTGGTCCTGGTCCTGGTTCAGGTAGACGTTGCAGGGGTCCGGTGTCCTTGATCCTGGACTCAAAAGCTCAGGCAGTGCAGGTAAACGGATCGGAGTCCGGGGTGTTGGACCCCGTCACACACTGTTAAAACTCAACTTTATTGTTTAAAAGCCGAATTAGAAACCCAACAAGGGTAAAATAAGAGGTTGGTAAAAGCTATAGTAAAAAGGGCTCGGTGTCGTGCCGGAGAGCCAAAATTAAAAAACCTGACGTTTCGCAGAGGTGCTGCTTCATCAGAGGTTAATGGGACAGTGATGTGTTGATGGGTATATAAATGTGTGTTTGTGTGCAGGAGAGGGGGAAGGCTCCTCCCCTCCCTTCCGGTTCTCCAATAGGAGCTCACGATTGTGATTGGTATAACAGGTGGGGGAAATTGGTGATAAATGGTTCAAAAAGAGTTAATTAGGGATAGTTGGAGGGGGACTGGAGCAAAGGGGAAGTAATTGTAAGTATCGTAGGTGAGGTGGCTATGTGATAAATAAATGAAATAATCAATTAAAGAATGGCGCAGCAGGCAGGGCATCCGCCTCTCGCCCAAGAGCCGCGGGTTCGAGACCCGGTCGGTCCAATATTTTCTGCGGGGAATCCCAGCCCGGTTGACCCCTACCATTCGTGGGTACTCTTATACTTTACCATAGTTTTATATGATTTTATAATTAAGTACAACATGCCACTATATACAGGTAGATGATATGTCTAGGGTTAGGGTTAGGGTTAGGGTTAGGGTTAGGGTTAGGGTTAGGGTTAGGGTTAGGGTTAGGGTTAGGGTTAGGGTTAGGGTTAGGGTTAGGGTTAGGGTTAGGGTTAGGGTTAGGGTTAGGGTTAGGGTTAGGGTTAGGGTTAGGGTTAGGGTTAGGGTTAGGGTTAGGTTTTAGGGTTAGGGTTGGACTTAAAGAGTGTGCCAAGTTGGCCCTTAAAGGCACTGGCCTACGGATCCAGGAAATCCCCCCTAAAATGTGCTCCTCCTGTAGAAGAACTGCTTGTGTGAGAGGGGGATCTGTTTGTTCCCCCTGGTGTTGTGTTAGAGAATCAGTGGGAGGGCTCAGTCTCCGTCTTGAAACCGGGCCCCAGGGGAAACGGCGTCCCCGTGTGGGGGAGGAGTGGGGCAGTGATGTGGGATGGGAAATAACCAGTAGAGGTCAGCCAATACCTGTGGATGGATCCTCCCCAGCGCAGCGTCGCCAAAATAGAAAGGACGCCAGAGAGGGAGTACGGGATGGGAGAAGTGCTAATTAAATTAAATAAATAGTTAAATAAACAAGGAAAATATATAAATATATAGATATAACTGTCTAACTGTGTGTTCCTAATTCTCTAAGTGTGATGAAATGTGTGTAAAAAAAGGGGGGGGGGGGGGTTTAAGATGAGCAAAGGGGAGAGGGGGGCAGGAGGAAAAAAATAAAACTAAACATGCAGGATAAAACACAATTTTAAAAAAAACACAAATCCACACTTAGCAAAATCATGCAGTTTTTAAAGAATTAGAAGGGAACAAGGACAGCAAGCATAAATACAATATATATATGTGAAAATAAATATATAATTATGTAGATAAAAAGACATAAAAAGAACTGACATAGGATGGGAGAAAGAAACAGGGGAAGTAGACTTGGGGAGAGAGAGAGTGTGTATAGGGGACAGGTTTGTCATAGAACTCACTTTGAGTTTAGAAGACAATAATTTGTCTGTTAATGAACCACTGGCATTATTTGTGAGATTAGGTTAAAACCTAATGTAATTATTGCATAACCTATAAACACACATGTATATATATTTTTTTATGCAAACACCCCTATCTAGATCCAAAGCAAAATATAATATGTACAAATAAAAAGAATAATGAATACTTAGTTGAAAACATAAATACACAAATAAATAAGGAGTCCCAAATTCACCCGGCCCTCTATTATGTGGGTCAGAAGCATATGCTGCGCTGGGGAGGACCATCAACAGGAAAAATAGTAAAACCAAAGAGCATTGTATGTAAGAATAGAATTTATTAAAGTAATTAATTGTCCTGATGGTACGGCTTTCTTCTTGGCACGTGGAAACCATCCGGAGGGAGAAAATTGTGTGGGGGCCAGGGCTGCATCCTCTGGTACCGGAGGGGAAAAGAAGAGTAGGTTAGGACCCCTCGGTTCAGTTGTCCCCCGCCAGTCCACTCAATGAAACCCCCCCGTCCTCTCTCCGTCCCCTGGGTTAGGATTAGGGTTAGGATAAGGGGCTAGGGTTGGGATAAGAGGTTAGGGTTAGAGTTAGGAAAGAGGGTAAAGGTTAGGTTTAGGAAAAAGGGTGAGGGTGGGGTTAAGGGGAGGGGGGTTAGGGTTAGGATAGGAAGGAGGGGGGGTGGTAAGGGTTAGGGTTAGGAAAATGAGGTAAGGGTTAGGGTTAGGAAAAAGGGTTAGGGTTAGGATAAGGGGTTAGGGTTAGGATAAAGGATAGAGTAAGGGTTAGGATAAAAAAAGAGGTTAGGGTTAGAATAAGAGGTGGGTGGACCTTTAAACAGGAACGGAGGAACCCAGAGAGAGGGGGACGTGCGTGTGTGTGGTCCGGTGTTTGGATGCCACCTTGTGGATGGATGAGTGTATTGTTGTATGGGAGTGTTGTCCATGTGTTGTCAGTCATGTCTGGGGGGTCCGGTCTGAAACTACTATGGTAATATATTTAAGATATTGCACCAATGTTGAAAGATGAGTGTAGCTGTAGTGGGTGTCCAGTGAATGTTGTCAGGTCCAGTGATGAACTGGTCCTGTGGTATCTCGGCCAAGGATGGGAGGTGGGTCCTGATTGTGTTATTGATGACCTGTAGGTTGTCTTTCTGGGTCCGTGCTAGTGCTGGGGAAAAGTTAATGACCGGAAAGAAAATGTCTGCTTTGGGGAATGTACGCTTAGCTGCTCTGTGTAGCGCTTTAAGCTGTTTTATAGAAGTCAATTTGGGATGTTGGTCTTTGTTATTGATACCTATTGAAAGGATAAGGGTTGTGGTGGTGAGGGAAATAGGAGCTTTCTGACAGATTTTTAAAAAATGAAAAAAGTTGGCGCCTGGGTAACTGTCTATTTGGATTTGATTGTTAGTGTATGGAGGGATTCTGCTAATGTTGGAGTCCCCCAGCACTAGCACGGGCTTAAGTGGTCTGAAGTGCCAGTCCAGTATTTTCCTGTGTGGTCTGGCTATATGAGTTGTAGGTCTGAACTGGGGTGGGGGATGGATCAGGACCGTCACCTCCCTATCCTTGGCCGATGTCTCCTGAAATGTATGAATGGGTGAGGTTGGCGGGGTTATATCTGAATCTGATTGTATGGGTGTGTCAGTACCGCGTGGCCCCCAACTCCCTGGGTCAGGAGGGGGGGTCTCCATGGGTGTGGAGACTGGCGGGAGTACAGGTTCTGGGGACCCGGGGTCAGAGAGTGAGCCCTCCTCACTGGGGGTCTGCTGGCATGGAGTCAAGGTGGATGAATGTGTAACTGGTGGGGTGACACTAATGGATGGGTCTATGGGAGCGGGTGGACTAAGCAGAGGGAGAGGGAGGGGCCCAATCTCTGTATTACGTGTCACTTTCTCGGCTAAGGAAGTGAGCGGGCCTAAGTACAAGGACCGTTTATACGGTGCTGTAGGCCTAGGGAGGGGAGGAGGAGCATTGCCCCTCTCCTGTTGTGTGTGTGTTGGGTTTGTATGTCCAGAAGTGTGCTGAGTATCTGTAATCTGTTGGGGTAGTGAATTGGTGGGTGTATGTCTGTCTGTAGTGAATCCTAATGTGGTTATTGCTGTTTGGATGGTCTGCTGTTGGAGTCTATGTGAAAATCTCTTACTGGCCCAGCCGATGGCTATCTGTAGAGCTTGATGGTCTGGGGTTGTAGTCTGTAGGGAGGAAATGATGGATGTAATGGAGGAGGTGTAATGTGTCTGCAGTATGTCCAATGTGTTATTGAGCCAATGTGTAGTGTTTGCAGTTAATTTCTGTTGTGTATCTGGTGTAGGCGCTGCAGGTTTAATAAAGGTGGTCAAACGGTGTACTTGCTTCTGCATGCCAATAGGGGGAGTGAGTGTACTGATGGATGTATCTATTATGTGTTTGTGATGTGTGGCCTGTATCAGTTTGAAATAGAGTTTGCTAGTGTGTCTAGTTGCTGCGGTGGGTGGTCCCGTGAGTGTCTGTGTATGTGCTCTGGTAACATGTGTGTGTGTGTGTGCGTGTGTGTCCCTCCTCCTGTTTCGGCTGTCCTTATTCAAACTGTGTGGTGCATGGGTTAGTGAGGTGGAAGGATGTGTGTGCATGTGTGCCCTAAGTGTGTAGTTATAGTTAGACCTGTCCCCTTGGCTCCCTGGCACGTCCTAAACCCTGTAGTAAAAACAACATTAAAACAGTGGTGGTTAGGGGTCCTACCTCTTTAGAGAGCTGGTCCGGTTTCTCCTGGTCCTGGTCCTGGGCCTGGTTTTGGTGGGTTGTTTGGAGGATCCGGTGTCCTTCAGGGTATCCCGGAGTCTTTTGGTCCTGGTCCCGGTTCGGGTAGGTGCTGCCGGGGTCCGGTGTCTTTGCTCCTGGACTCAAAGCTCAGGCAGTGCAGGTAAACGGATCGGAGTCCGGGGTGTTGGACCCCGCCACTCACTGTTAAAAGTTAACTTTATTTCTTAAAAGACCAGATTAAAAAACCCAAAGGGGTAAAAAAAGACTTTGGTAAAAGCTATAATAAAAGAGGGCTCGGTGTCGTACCAGAGAGCCAAATTTAAAAACCTGACGTTTCGCAGAGGTGTTGCTTCATCAGAGGTTCAATGGGACAGTCATGGGTTGATGGGTATATATCTGTATGTGTATTGACAGGAGAGGGGGAAGGCTCCTCCCCAACCTCCCGGTCCTCCAATGGGAGCTGTTGAGTGTAATTGATTCAACAGGTGCATAAAATTGATGATTAGTGAAATAAAGAATCGATTGAGTATGGTTCAAAGGGGACTGGAGTAAAGGGGAACTGATGTAGGTACCGTACATGAGGTGGCTATGTGAAATGTGAATAAAGGATGGCGCAGCAGGTAGAGCGTCCGCCCCTCGCCCAAGAGCCGCGGGTTCGAGACCCGGTCGGTCCAACGTTTTTTCAGGAAGTCCGAGTCCGGTCGACCCCTGCCCTTAGAGGGTATTCTTAAACTTTCTTTAGTTTCATATAAAAAAATATACAAAATGTCACTATAAACAGATAATTAATAAGTCTAGACAACCTCATATGCTTAACTATCTGTTATTCCTGGAGTCGGACTCTTTAGATCCGTTTGAGGAGTGTAAGGGAGAGAAAGGAGGAGAGAGGGAGAGAAGGAGGGATGCCCCGGCCCGTGGCTCTGGCAGGGTTAGGTTTTAGGGTTAGGGTTGGACTTAAAGAGTGTGCCAAGTTGGCCCTTAAAGGCACTGGCCTACGGATCCAGGAAATCCCCCCTAAAATGTGCTCCTCCTGTAGAAGAACTGCTTGTGTGAGAGGGGGATCTGTTTGTTCCCCCTGGTGTTGTGTTAGAAAATCAGTGGGAGGGCTCAGTCCCCGTCTTGAAACCGGGCCCCAGGGGAAACGGCGTCCCCGTGTGGGGGAGGAGTGGGGCAGTGATGTGGGATGGGAAATAACCAGTAGAGGTCAGCCAATACCTGTGGATGGATCCTCCCCAGCGCAGCGTCGCCAAAATAGAAAGGACGCCAGAGAGGGAGTACGGGATGGGAGAAGTGCTAATTAAATTAAATAAATAGTTAAATAAACAAGGAAAATATATAAATATATAGATATAACTGTCTAACTGTGTGTTCCTAATTCTCTAAGTGTGATGAAATGTGTGTAAAAAAAGGGGGGGGGGGGGTTTAAGATGAGCAAAGGGGAGAGGGGGGCAGGAGGAAAAAAATAAAACTAAACATGCAGGATAAAACACAATTTAAAAAAAAAAAAAAAAAAAAAAAAAAAAAAAAAAAAAAAAAAAACACAAATCCACACTTAGCAAAATCATGCAGTTTTTAAAGAATTAGAAGGGAACAAGGACAGCAAGCATAAATACAATATATATATGTGAAAATAAATATATAATTATGTAGATAAAAAGACATAAAAAGAACTGACATAGGATGGGAGAAAGAAACAGGGGAAGTAGACTTGGGGAGAGAGAGAGTGTGTATAGGGGACAGGTTTGTCATAGAACTCACTTTGAGTTTAGAAGACAATAATTTGTCTGTTAATGAACCACTGGCATTATTTGTGAGATTAGGTTAAGACCTAATGTAATTATTGCATAACCTATAAACACACATGTATATATATTTTTTTTATGCAAACACCCCTATCTAGATCCAAAGCAAAATATAATATGTACAAATAAAAAGAATAATGAATACTTAGTTGAAAACATAAATACACAAATAAATAAGGAGTCCCAAATTCACCCGGCCCTCTATTATGTGGGTCAGAAGCATATGCTGCGCTGGGGAGGACCATCAACAGGAAAAATAGTAAAACCAAAGAGCATTGTATGTAAGAATAGAATTTATTAAAGTAATTAATTGTCCTGATGGTACGGCTTTCTTCTTGGCACGTGGAAACCATCCGGAGGGAGAAAATTGTGTGGGGGCCAGGGCTGCATCCTCTGGTACCGGAGGGGAAAAGAAGAGTAGGTTAGGACCCCTCGGTTCAGTTGTCCCCCGCCAGTCCACTCAATGAAACCCCCCCGTCCTCTCTCCGTCCCCTGGGTTAGGATTAGGGTTAGGATAAGGGGCTAGGGTTGGGATAAGAGGTTAGGGTTAGAGTTGGGAAAGAGGGTAAAGGTTAGGTTTAGGAAAAAGGGTGAGGGTGGGGTTAAGGGGAGGGGGGTTAGGGTTAGGATAGGAAGGAGGGGGGGTGGTAGTAAGGGTTAGGGTTAGGAAAATGAGGTAAGGGTTAGGGTTAGGAAAAAGGGTTAGGGTTAGGATAAGGGGTTAGGGTTAGGATAAAGGATAGAGTAAGGGTTAGGATAAAAAAAGAGGTTAGGGTTAGAATAAGAGGTGGGTGGACCTTTAAACAGGAACGGAGGAACCCAGAGAGAGGGGGACGTGCGTGTGTGTGGTCCGGTGTTTGGATGCCACCTTGTGGATGGATGAGTGTATTGTTGTATGGGAGTGTTGTCCATGTGTTGTCAGTCATGTCTGGGGGGTCCGGTCTGAAACTACTATGGTAATATATTTAAGATATTGCACCAATGTTGAAAGATGAGTGTAGCTGTAGTGGGTGTCCAGTGAATGTTGTCAGGTCCAGTGATGAACTGGTCCTGTGGTATCTCGGCCAAGGATGGGAGGTGGGTCCTGATTGTGTTATTGATGACCTGTAGGTTGTCTTTCTGGGTCCGTGCTAGTGCTGGGGAAAAGTTAATGACCGGAAAGAAAATGTCTGCTTTGGGGAATGTACGCTTAGCTGCTCTGTGTAGCGCTTTAAGCTGTTTTATAGAAGTCAATTTGGGATGTTGGTCTTTGTTATTGATACCTATTGAAAGGATAAGGGTTGTGGTGGTGAGGGAAATAGGAGCTTTCTGACAGATTTTTAAAAAAAATGAAAAAAGTTGGCGCCTGGGTAACTGTCTATTTGGATTTGATTGTTAGTGTATGGAGGGATTCTGCTAATGTTGGAGTCCCCCAGCACTAGCACGGGCTTAAGTGGTCTGAAGTGCCAGTCCAGTATTTTCCTGTGTGGTCTGGCTATATGAGTTGTAGGTCTGAACTGGGGTGGGGGATGGATCAGGACCGTCACCTCCCTATCCTTGGCCGATGTCTCCTGAAATGTATGAATGGGTGAGGTTGGCGGGGTTATATCTGAATCTGATTGTATGGGTGTGTCAGTACCGCGTGGCCCCCAACTCCCTGGGTCAGGAGGGGGGGTCTCCATGGGTGTGGAGACTGGCGGGAGTACAGGTTCTGGGGACCCGGGGTCAGAGAGTGAGCCCTCCTCACTGGGGGTCTGCTGGCATGGAGTCAAGGTGGATGAATGTGTAACTGGTGGGGTGACACTAATGGATGGGTCTATGGGAGCGGGTGGACTAAGCAGAGGGAGAGGGAGGGGCCCAATCTCTGTATTACGTGTCACTTTCTCGGCTAAGGAAGTGAGCGGGCCTAAGTACAAGGACCGTTTATACGGTGCTGTAGGCCTAGGGAGGGGAGGAGGAGCATTGCCCCTCTCCTGTTGTGTGTGTGTTGGGTTTGTATGTCCAGAAGTGTGCTGAGTATCTGTAATCTGTTGGGGTAGTGAATTGGTGGGTGTATGTCTGTCTGTAGTGAATCCTAATGTGGTTATTGCTGTTTGGATGGTCTGCTGTTGGAGTCTATGTGAAAATCTCTTACTGGCCCAGCCGATGGCTATCTGTAGAGCTTGATGGTCTGGGGTTGTAGTCTGTAGGGAGGAAATGATGGATGTAATGGAGGAGGTGTAATGTGTCTGCAGTATGTCCAATGTGTTATTGAGCCAATGTGTAGTGTTTGCAGTTAATTTCTGTTGTGTATCTGGTGTAGGCGCTGCAGGTTTAATAAAGGTGGTCAAACGGTGTACTTGCTTCTGCATGCCAATAGGGGGAGTGAGTGTACTGATGGATGTATCTATTATGTGTTTGTGATGTGTGGCCTGTATCAGTTTGAAATAGAGTTTGCTAGTGTGTCTAGTTGCTGCGGTGGGTGGTCCCGTGAGTGTCTGTGTATGTGCTCTGGTAACATGTGTGTGTGTGTGTGCGTGTGTGTCCCTCCTCCTGTTTCGGCTGTCCTTATTCAAACTGTGTGGTGCATGGGTTAGTGAGGTGGAAGGATGTGTGTGCATGTGTGCCCTAAGTGTGTAGTTATAGTTAGACCTGTCCCCTTGGCTCCCTGGCACGTCCTAAACCCTGTAGTAAAAACAACATTAAAACAGTGGTGGTTAGGGGTCCTACCTCTTTAGAGAGCTGGTCCGGTTTCTCCTGGTCCTGGTCCTGGGCCTGGTTTTGGTGGGTTGTTTGGAGGATCCGGTGTCCTTCAGGGTATCCCGGAGTCTTTTGGTCCTGGTCCCGGTTCGGGTAGGTGCTGCCGGGGTCCGGTGTCTTTGCTCCTGGACTCAAAGCTCAGGCAGTGCAGGTAAACGGATCGGAGTCCGGGGTGTTGGACCCCGCCACTCACTGTTAAAAGTTAACTTTATTTCTTAAAAGACCAGATTAAAAAACCCAAAGGGGTAAAAAAAGACTTTGGTAAAAGCTATAATAAAAGAGGGCTCGGTGTCGTACCAGAGAGCCAAATTTAAAAACCTGACGTTTCGCAGAGGTGTTGCTTCATCAGAGGTTCAATGGGACAGTCATGGGTTGATGGGTATATATCTGTATGTGTATTGACAGGAGAGGGGGAAGGCTCCTCCCCAACCTCCCGGTCCTCCAATGGGAGCTGTTGAGTGTAATTGATTCAACAGGTGCATAAAATTGATGATTAGTGAAATAAAGAATCGATTGAGTATGGTTCAAAGGGGACTGGAGTAAAGGGGAACTGATGTAGGTACCGTACATGAGGTGGCTATGTGAAATGTGAATAAAGGATGGCGCAGCAGGTAGAGCGTCCGCCCCTCGCCCAAGAGCCGCGGGTTCGAGACCCGGTCGGTCCAACGTTTTTTCAGGAAGTCCGAGTCCGGTCGACCCCTGCCCTTAGAGGGTATTCTTAAACTTTCTTTAGTTTCATATAAAAAAATATACAAAATGTCACTATAAACAGATAATTAATAAGTCTAGACAACCTCATATGCTTAACTATCTGTTATTCCTGGAGTCGGACTCTTTAGATCCGTTTGAGGAGTGTAAGGGAGAGAAAGGAGGAGAGAGGGAGAGAAGGAGGGATGCCCCGGCCCGTGGCTCTGGCAGGGTTAGGTTTTAGGGTTAGGGTTGGACTTAAAGAGTGTGCCAAGTTGGCCCTTAAAGGCACTGGCCTACGGATCCAGGAAATCCCCCCTAAAATGTGCTCCTCCTGTAGAAGAACTGCTTGTGTGAGAGGGGGATCTGTTTGTTCCCCCTGGTGTTGTGTTAGAAAATCAGTGGGAGGGCTCAGTCCCCGTCTTGAAACCGGGCCCCAGGGGAAACGGCGTCCCCGTGTGGGGGAGGAGTGGGGCAGTGATGTGGGATGGGAAATAACCAGTAGAGGTCAGCCAATACCTGTGGATGGATCCTCCCCAGCGCAGCGTCGCCAAAATAGAAAGGACGCCAGAGAGGGAGTACGGGATGGGAGAAGTGCTAATTAAATTAAATAAATAGTTAAATAAACAAGGAAAATATATAAATATATAGATATAACTGTCTAACTGTGTGTTCCTAATTCTCTAAGTGTGATGAAATGTGTGTAAAAAAAGGGGGGGGGGGGTTTAAGATGAGCAAAGGGGAGAGGGGGGCAGGAGGAAAAAAATAAAACTAAACATGCAGGATAAAACACAATTTAAAAAAAAAAAAAAAAAAAAAAAAACACAAATCCACACTTAGCAAAATCATGCAGTTTTTAAAGAATTAGAAGGGAACAAGGACAGCAAGCATAAATACAATATATATATGTGAAAATAAATATATAATTATGTAGATAAAAAGACATAAAAAGAACTGACATAGGATGGGAGAAAGAAACAGGGGAAGTAGACTTGGGGAGAGAGAGAGTGTGTATAGGGGACAGGTTTGTCATAGAACTCACTTTGAGTTTAGAAGACAATAATTTGTCTGTTAATGAACCACTGGCATTATTTGTGAGATTAGGTTAAGACCTAATGTAATTATTGCATAACCTATAAACACACATGTATATATATTTTTTTTATGCAAACACCCCTATCTAGATCCAAAGCAAAATATAATATGTACAAATAAAAAGAATAATGAATACTTAGTTGAAAACATAAATACACAAATAAATAAGGAGTCCCAAATTCACCCGGCCCTCTATTATGTGGGTCAGAAGCATATGCTGCGCTGGGGAGGACCATCAACAGGAAAAATAGTAAAACCAAAGAGCATTGTATGTAAGAATAGAATTTATTAAAGTAATTAATTGTCCTGATGGTACGGCTTTCTTCTTGGCACGTGGAAACCATCCGGAGGGAGAAAATTGTGTGGGGGCCAGGGCTGCATCCTCTGGTACCGGAGGGGAAAAGAAGAGTAGGTTAGGACCCCTCGGTTCAGTTGTCCCCCGCCAGTCCACTCAATGAAACCCCCCCGTCCTCTCTCCGTCCCCTGGGTTAGGATTAGGGTTAGGATAAGGGGCTAGGGTTGGGATAAGAGGTTAGGGTTAGAGTTGGGAAAGAGGGTAAAGGTTAGGTTTAGGAAAAAGGGTGAGGGTGGGGTTAAGGGGAGGGGGGTTAGGGTTAGGATAGGAAGGAGGGGGGGTGGTAGTAAGGGTTAGGGTTAGGAAAATGAGGTAAGGGTTAGGGTTAGGAAAAAGGGTTAGGGTTAGGATAAGGGGTTAGGGTTAGGATAAAGGATAGAGTAAGGGTTAGGATAAAAAAAGAGGTTAGGGTTAGAATAAGAGGTGGGTGGACCTTTAAACAGGAACGGAGGAACCCAGAGAGAGGGGGACGTGCGTGTGTGTGGTCCGGTGTTTGGATGCCACCTTGTGGATGGATGAGTGTATTGTTGTATGGGAGTGTTGTCCATGTGTTGTCAGTCATGTCTGGGGGGTCCGGTCTGAAACTACTATGGTAATATATTTAAGATATTGCACCAATGTTGAAAGATGAGTGTAGCTGTAGTGGGTGTCCAGTGAATGTTGTCAGGTCCAGTGATGAACTGGTCCTGTGGTATCTCGGCCAAGGATGGGAGGTGGGTCCTGATTGTGTTATTGATGACCTGTAGGTTGTCTTTCTGGGTCCGTGCTAGTGCTGGGGAAAAGTTAATGACCGGAAAGAAAATGTCTGCTTTGGGGAATGTACGCTTAGCTGCTCTGTGTAGCGCTTTAAGCTGTTTTATAGAAGTCAATTTGGGATGTTGGTCTTTGTTATTGATACCTATTGAAAGGATAAGGGTTGTGGTGGTGAGGGAAATAGGAGCTTTCTGACAGATTTTTAAAAAAAATGAAAAAAGTTGGCGCCTGGGTAACTGTCTATTTGGATTTGATTGTTAGTGTATGGAGGGATTCTGCTAATGTTGGAGTCCCCCAGCACTAGCACGGGCTTAAGTGGTCTGAAGTGCCAGTCCAGTATTTTCCTGTGTGGTCTGGCTATATGAGTTGTAGGTCTGAACTGGGGTGGGGGATGGATCAGGACCGTCACCTCCCTATCCTTGGCCGATGTCTCCTGAAATGTATGAATGGGTGAGGTTGGCGGGGTTATATCTGAATCTGATTGTATGGGTGTGTCAGTACCGCGTGGCCCCCAACTCCCTGGGTCAGGAGGGGGGGTCTCCATGGGTGTGGAGACTGGCGGGAGTACAGGTTCTGGGGACCCGGGGTCAGAGAGTGAGCCCTCCTCACTGGGGGTCTGCTGGCATGGAGTCAAGGTGGATGAATGTGTAACTGGTGGGGTGACACTAATGGATGGGTCTATGGGAGCGGGTGGACTAAGCAGAGGGAGAGGGAGGGGCCCAATCTCTGTATTACGTGTCACTTTCTCGGCTAAGGAAGTGAGCGGGCCTAAGTACAAGGACCGTTTATACGGTGCTGTAGGCCTAGGGAGGGGAGGAGGAGCATTGCCCCTCTCCTGTTGTGTGTGTGTTGGGTTTGTATGTCCAGAAGTGTGCTGAGTATCTGTAATCTGTTGGGGTAGTGAATTGGTGGGTGTATGTCTGTCTGTAGTGAATCCTAATGTGGTTATTGCTGTTTGGATGGTCTGCTGTTGGAGTCTATGTGAAAATCTCTTACTGGCCCAGCCGATGGCTATCTGTAGAGCTTGATGGTCTGGGGTTGTAGTCTGTAGGGAGGAAATGATGGATGTAATGGAGGAGGTGTAATGTGTCTGCAGTATGTCCAATGTGTTATTGAGCCAATGTGTAGTGTTTGCAGTTAATTTCTGTTGTGTATCTGGTGTAGGCGCTGCAGGTTTAATAAAGGTGGTCAAACGGTGTACTTGCTTCTGCATGCCAATAGGGGGAGTGAGTGTACTGATGGATGTATCTATTATGTGTTTGTGATGTGTGGCCTGTATCAGTTTGAAATAGAGTTTGCTAGTGTGTCTAGTTGCTGCGGTGGGTGGTCCCGTGAGTGTCTGTGTATGTGCTCTGGTAACATGTGTGTGTGTGTGTGCGTGTGTGTCCCTCCTCCTGTTTCGGCTGTCCTTATTCAAACTGTGTGGTGCATGGGTTAGTGAGGTGGAAGGATGTGTGTGCATGTGTGCCCTAAGTGTGTAGTTATAGTTAGACCTGTCCCCTTGGCTCCCTGGCACGTCCTAAACCCTGTAGTAAAAACAACATTAAAACAGTGGTGGTTAGGGGTCCTACCTCTTTAGAGAGCTGGTCCGGTTTCTCCTGGTCCTGGTCCTGGGCCTGGTTTTGGTGGGTTGTTTGGAGGATCCGGTGTCCTTCAGGGTATCCCGGAGTCTTTTGGTCCTGGTCCCGGTTCGGGTAGGTGCTGCCGGGGTCCGGTGTCTTTGCTCCTGGACTCAAAGCTCAGGCAGTGCAGGTAAACGGATCGGAGTCCGGGGTGTTGGACCCCGCCACTCACTGTTAAAAGTTAACTTTATTTCTTAAAAGACCAGATTAAAAAACCCAAAGGGGTAAAAAAAGACTTTGGTAAAAGCTATAATAAAAGAGGGCTCGGTGTCGTACCAGAGAGCCAAATTTAAAAACCTGACGTTTCGCAGAGGTGTTGCTTCATCAGAGGTTCAATGGGACAGTCATGGGTTGATGGGTATATATCTGTATGTGTATTGACAGGAGAGGGGGAAGGCTCCTCCCCAACCTCCCGGTCCTCCAATGGGAGCTGTTGAGTGTAATTGATTCAACAGGTGCATAAAATTGATGATTAGTGAAATAAAGAATCGATTGAGTATGGTTCAAAGGGGACTGGAGTAAAGGGGAACTGATGTAGGTACCGTACATGAGGTGGCTATGTGAAATGTGAATAAAGGATGGCGCAGCAGGTAGAGCGTCCGCCCCTCGCCCAAGAGCCGCGGGTTCGAGACCCGGTCGGTCCAACGTTTTTTCAGGAAGTCCGAGTCCGGTCGACCCCTGCCCTTAGAGGGTATTCTTAAACTTTCTTTAGTTTCATATAAAAAAATATACAAAATGTCACTATAAACAGATAATTAATAAGTCTAGACAACCTCATATGCTTAACTATCTGTTATTCCTGGAGTCGGACTCTTTAGATCCGTTTGAGGAGTGTAAGGGAGAGAAAGGAGGAGAGAGGGAGAGAAGGAGGGATGCCCCGGCCCGTGGCTCTGGCAGGGTTAGGTTTTAGGGTTAGGGTTGGACTTAAAGAGTGTGCCAAGTTGGCCCTTAAAGGCACTGGCCTACGGATCCAGGAAATCCCCCCTAAAATGTGCTCCTCCTGTAGAAGAACTGCTTGTGTGAGAGGGGGATCTGTTTGTTCCCCCTGGTGTTGTGTTAGAAAATCAGTGGGAGGGCTCAGTCCCCGTCTTGAAACCGGGCCCCAGGGGAAACGGCGTCCCCGTGTGGGGGAGGAGTGGGGCAGTGATGTGGGATGGGAAATAACCAGTAGAGGTCAGCCAATACCTGTGGATGGATCCTCCCCAGCGCAGCGTCGCCAAAATAGAAAGGACGCCAGAGAGGGAGTACGGGATGGGAGAAGTGCTAATTAAATTAAATAAATAGTTAAATAAACAAGGAAAATATATAAATATATAGATATAACTGTCTAACTGTGTGTTCCTAATTCTCTAAGTGTGATGAAATGTGTGTAAAAAAAGGGGGGGGGGGGTTTAAGATGAGCAAAGGGGAGAGGGGGGCAGGAGGAAAAAAATAAAACTAAACATGCAGGATAAAACACAATTTAAAAAAAAAAAAAAAAAAAAAAAAACACAAATCCACACTTAGCAAAATCATGCAGTTTTTAAAGAATTAGAAGGGAACAAGGACAGCAAGCATAAATACAATATATATATGTGAAAATAAATATATAATTATGTAGATAAAAAGACATAAAAAGAACTGACATAGGATGGGAGAAAGAAACAGGGGAAGTAGACTTGGGGAGAGAGAGAGTGTGTATAGGGGACAGGTTTGTCATAGAACTCACTTTGAGTTTAGAAGACAATAATTTGTCTGTTAATGAACCACTGGCATTATTTGTGAGATTAGGTTAAGACCTAATGTAATTATTGCATAACCTATAAACACACATGTATATATATTTTTTTTATGCAAACACCCCTATCTAGATCCAAAGCAAAATATAATATGTACAAATAAAAAGAATAATGAATACTTAGTTGAAAACATAAATACACAAATAAATAAGGAGTCCCAAATTCACCCGGCCCTCTATTATGTGGGTCAGAAGCATATGCTGCGCTGGGGAGGACCATCAACAGGAAAAATAGTAAAACCAAAGAGCATTGTATGTAAGAATAGAATTTATTAAAGTAATTAATTGTCCTGATGGTACGGCTTTCTTCTTGGCACGTGGAAACCATCCGGAGGGAGAAAATTGTGTGGGGGCCAGGGCTGCATCCTCTGGTACCGGAGGGGAAAAGAAGAGTAGGTTAGGACCCCTCGGTTCAGTTGTCCCCCGCCAGTCCACTCAATGAAACCCCCCCGTCCTCTCTCCGTCCCCTGGGTTAGGATTAGGGTTAGGATAAGGGGCTAGGGTTGGGATAAGAGGTTAGGGTTAGAGTTGGGAAAGAGGGTAAAGGTTAGGTTTAGGAAAAAGGGTGAGGGTGGGGTTAAGGGGAGGGGGGTTAGGGTTAGGATAGGAAGGAGGGGGGGGTGGTAGTAAGGGTTAGGGTTAGGAAAATGAGGTAAGGGTTAGGGTTAGGAAAAAGGGTTAGGGTTAGGATAAGGGGTTAGGGTTAGGATAAAGGATAGAGTAAGGGTTAGGATAAAAAAAGAGGTTAGGGTTAGAATAAGAGGTGGGTGGACCTTTAAACAGGAACGGAGGAACCCAGAGAGAGGGGGACGTGCGTGTGTGTGGTCCGGTGTTTGGATGCCACCTTGTGGATGGATGAGTGTATTGTTGTATGGGAGTGTTGTCCATGTGTTGTCAGTCATGTCTGGGGGGTCCGGTCTGAAACTACTATGGTAATATATTTAAGATATTGCACCAATGTTGAAAGATGAGTGTAGCTGTAGTGGGTGTCCAGTGAATGTTGTCAGGTCCAGTGATGAACTGGTCCTGTGGTATCTCGGCCAAGGATGGGAGGTGGGTCCTGATTGTGTTATTGATGACCTGTAGGTTGTCTTTCTGGGTCCGTGCTAGTGCTGGGGAAAAGTTAATGACCGGAAAGAAAATGTCTGCTTTGGGGAATGTACGCTTAGCTGCTCTGTGTAGCGCTTTAAGCTGTTTTATAGAAGTCAATTTGGGATGTTGGTCTTTGTTATTGATACCTATTGAAAGGATAAGGGTTGTGGTGGTGAGGGAAATAGGAGCTTTCTGACAGATTTTTAAAAAATGAAAAAAGTTAGGGTTAGGGTTAGGGTTAGGGTTAGGGTTAGGGTTAGGGTTAGGGTTAGGGTTAGGGTTAGGGTTAGGGTTAGGGTTAGGGTTAGGGTTAGGGTTAGGGTTAGGGTTAGGGTTAGGGTTAGGTTTTAGGGTTAGGGTTAGACTTAAAGAGTGTGCCAAGTTGGCCCTTAAAGGCACTGGCCTACGGATCCAGGAAATCCCCCCTAAAATGTGCTCCTCCTGTAAAAGAACTGCTTGTGTGAGAGGGGGATCTGTTTGTTCCCCCTGGTGTTGTGTTGGAGAATCAGTGGGAGGGCTCAGTCCCCGTCTTGAAACCGGGCCCCAGGGGAAACGGCGTCCCCGTGCGGGGGAGGAGTGGGGCAATGATGTGGGATGGGAAATAACCAGTAGAGGTCAGCAAATACCTGTGGATGGGTCCTCCCCAGCGCAGCCTCGCTGCAGCAAGATATGACGCCAGAGCGGGAGAAAAGGGTTAAATAAGTGCTAGTTTAAAGAAATAATGAATAAATAAACAAAGAAATTATATAAATACGTACATAAAGCTGTCTGTGTGCTAACTAATTCTATGTATGTGGTGGACGTATGAATGTGTGTCAAGAAAAGGGGAGAGGGGGGGGGGGGAGAGAAAATGAGAAAAGGGGAGAGGGGGGTGGAAGAGAAATAAAACCACAACATGCAGGATAAAAGGAATATTATTAAAACAGGCACAAATCCACACTTTTAACCAAACCATGCAGTTGAAAAGAATCAGAAAGGATTAGAGACAGCAAACATAAATAAAAAAATATATATAAAAAAAATAATAAATATATAATTATATATATATATAAGACAAGGACATAAAGGAACTGATATAGACTGACAAAGAGTGAGAAGAAAAAAAGGGGGGGGGGGGGAAGAACAGAAGGGACTAAATTTGAGGAGAGAGAGTGTGTGTGTATAGGGGACAGGGTAGTCATAGATCTCATTTTGAGTTTAAAAGACAAATAACTTTCCACTAAATATATGCTGTGAAGTTGGGTAGGAAGGGATTGTAATCATTATGTAGCCCAAAGAAAAGTATATATGTATATGTATACACACACACCCCTGTCAAACTCCAAAACAACCAAATATATACAAATAAGAGAAATAATAATAATAATAAAATAACAGAAATGATGAAAAATAAGTTTAGATCATGAATAAATAATACACCAAACAAAAAGGGAATCCCAAATACACCCTGCCCTCTTAGATGTGGGTCAGAAGCGTAAGCTGCGCTGGGGAGGACCATCAGCAGGAAATTAGTGAAAACAAAAGAACATTGTTTGTATAGGATTTTAATTTATTGAGGTAATTTATTGTCCTGTTGGTAAGGCTTTCTTCTTAGCACGTGGAACTCCTCTGGAGGGAGAAAATTGTGTGGGGGCCAGGGCTGCATCCTCTGGTAACGGAGGGGAAAGAAGAGTAAGTTAGGACCCCTCGGTTCGGTTGTCTTCCGCCAGTCCACCCAATGACCCCCCCGTCCTCTCTCCGTCCCCTGGGTTAGGATTAGGGTTAGGATAAGGGGCTAGGGTTAGGATAAGAGGTTAGGGTTAGAGTTAGGAAAGAGGGTACAGGTTAGGTTTAGGAAAAAGGGTGAGGGTGGGGTTAAGGGGAGGGGGGTTAGGGTTAGGATAGGAAGGAGGGGGGGTGGTAGTAAGGGTTAGGGTTAGGGAAATGAGGTAAGGGTTAGGGTTAGGAAAAAGGGTTAGGGTTAGGATAAGGGGTTAGGGTTAGGATAAAGGATAGAGTAAGGGTTAGGATAAAAAAAAGGAGGTTAGGGTTAGAATAAGAGGTGGGTGGACCTTTAAACAGGAACGGAGGAACCCAGAGAGAGGGGGAAGTGCGTGTGTGTGGTCCGGTGTTTGGATGCCACCTTGTGGATGGATGAGTGTATTGTTGTATGGGAGTGTTGTCCATGTGTTGTCAGTCATGTCTGGGGGGTCCGGTCTGAAACTACTATGGTAATATATTTAGAATATTGCACCAATGTTGGAAGATGAGTGTAGCTGTAGTGGGTGTCCAGTGAATGTTGTCAGGTCCAGTAGTGAACTGGTCCTGTGGTATCTCGGCCAAGGAAGGGAGGTGGGTCCTGATTGTGTTATTGATGACCTGTAAGTTGTCTTTCTGGGTCCGTGCTAGTGCTGGGGAAAAGTTAATGACCGGAAAGAAAATGTCTGCTTTGGGGAATGTACGCTTAGCTGCTCTGTGTAGCGCTTTAAGCTGTTTTATAGAAGTCAATTTGGGATGTTGGTCTTTGTTATTGATACCTATTGAGAGGATAAGGGTTGTGGTGGTGAGGGAAATAGGAGCTTTCTGACAGATTTTTAAAAAATGAAAAAAGTTTGCGCCTGGGTAACTGTCTATTTGGATTTGGTTGTTAGTGTATGGAGGGATTCTGCTAATGTTGGAGTCTCCCAGCACTAGCACGGGCTTAAGTGGTCTGAAGTGCCAGTCCAGTATTTTCCTGTGTGGTCTGGCTATGTGAGTTGTAGGTCTGAACTGGGGTGGGGGATGGATCAGGACCGTCACCTCCCTATCCTTGGCCGATGTCTCCTGAAATGTATGAATGGGTGAGGTTGGCGGGGTTATATCTGAATCTGATTGTAGGGGTGTGTCAGTACCGCGTGGCCCCCAACTCCCTGGGTCAGGAGGGGGGGTCTCCATGGGTGTGGAGACTGGCGGGACTATAGGTTCTGGGGACCCGGGGTCAGAGAGTGAGCCCTCCTCACTGGGGGTCTGCTGGTGTGGAGTCAAGGTGGATGAATGTGTAATTGGTGGGGTGACACTATTGGATGGGTCTATGGGAGCGGGTGGACTAGACAGAGGGAGAGGGAGGGGCCCAATCTCTGTATTGCGTGTCACTTTCTCGGCTAAGGAAGTGAGCGGGCCTAGGTACAAAGACCGTTTATACGGTGCTGTAGGCCTAGGGAGGGGAGGAGGAGCATTGCCCCTCTCCTGTTGTGTGTGTGTTGGGTTTGTATGTCCAGAAGTGTGCTGAGTATCTGTAATCTGTTGGGGTAGTGAATTGGTAGGTGTATGTCTGTCTGTAGTGAATCCTAATGTAGTTATTGCTGTTTGGATGGTCTGCTGTTGGAGTCTATGTGAAAATCTCTTACTGGCCCAGCCGATGGCTATCTGTAGAGCTTGATGGTCTGGGGTTGTAGTCTGTAGGGAGGAAATGATGGATGTAATGGAGGAGGTGTAATGTGTCTGCAGTATGTCCAATGTGTTATTGAGCCAATGTGTAGTGTTTGAAGTTAATTTCTGTTGTGTATCTGGTGTAGGCGCTGCAGGTTTAATAAAGGTGGTCAAACGGTGTACTTGCTTCTGCATGCCAGTAGGGGGAGTGAGTGTACTGATGGATGTATCTATTATGTGTTTGTGGTGTGTGGCCTGTATCAGTTTGAAATAGAGTTTGCTTATGTGTCTAGTTGCTGCGGTGGGTGGTCCCGTGAGTGTCTGTGTATGTGCTCTGGTAATATGTGTGTGTGTGTGCGCGTGTGTGTCCCTCCTCCTGTTTCGGCTGTCATTATTAAAACTGTGTGGTGCATGGGTTAGTGAGGTGGAAGGATGTGTGTGCATGTGTGCCCTAAGTGTGTGGTTATAGTTAGACATGTCCCCTTGGCTCCCTGGCACGTCCTAAACCCTGTAGTAAAAACAACATAAAGACAGTGGTGGTTAGGGGTCCTACCTCCTTAGAGAGCTGGTCCGGTTTCTCCTGGTCCGGTCCTGGGCCTGGTTTTGGTGGGTTGTTTGGAGGATCCGGTGTCCTTCAGGGTAGCCCGGAGTCTTTTGGTCCTGGTCCTGGTTCGGGTAGGTGCTGCCGGGTCCGGTGTCTTTGCTCCTGGACTCAAAGCTCAGGCAGTGCAGGTAAACGGATCGGAGTCCGGGGTGTTGGACCCCGCCACTCACTGTTAAAAGTTAACTTTATTT
Source organism: Siphamia tubifer (assembly GCA_020466265.1). Lineage (NCBI taxonomy): Eukaryota > Metazoa > Chordata > Actinopteri > Kurtiformes > Apogonidae > Siphamia > Siphamia tubifer. The sequence continues at coordinate 46,485,519 of CM035790.1, forward strand.
CTTAAAAGACCAGATTAAAAACCCAATAGGGTAAAAAAAGACTTTGGTAAAAGCTATAATAAAAGAGGGCTCGGTGTCGTACCAGAGAGCCAAATTTAAAAACCTGACGTTTCGCAGAGGTGTTGCTTCATCAGAGGTTCAAGGACAGTCATGGGTTGATGGGTATATATCTGTATGTGTATTGACAGGAGAGGGGGAAGGCTCCTCCCCAACCTCCCGGTCCTCCAATGGGAGCTGTTGAGTGTAATTGATTCAACAGGTGGATAAAATTGATGATTAGTGAAATAAAGAATCGATTGAGTATGGTTCAAAGGGGACTGGAGTAAAGGGGAAACTGATGTAGGTACCGTACATGAGGTGGCTATGTGAAATGTAAATAAAGGATGGCGCAGCAGGTAGAGCGTCCGCCCCTCGCCCAAGAGCCGCGGGTTCGAGACCCGGTCGGTCCAACGTTTTTTCAGGAAGTCCGAGTCCGGTCGACCCCTGCCCTTAGAGGGTATTCTTAAACTTTCTTTGGTTTCATATAAAAAAATATATACAAATTGTCACTATAAACAGATAATTAATAAGTCTAGACAACCTCATATGCTTAACTATCTGTTATTCCTGGAGTCGGACTCTTTAGATCCGTTTGAGGAGTGTAAGGGAGAGAAAGGAGGGAGAGAGAGAGAGAAAGAAGGAGAAGGAGGGATGCCCCGGCCCGTGGCTCTGGCAGGGTTAGGTTTTAGGGTTAGGGTTAGACTTAAAGAGTGTGCCAAGTTGGCCCTTAAAGGCACTGGCCTACGGATCCAGGAAATCCCCCCTAAAATGTGCTCCTCCTGTAAAAGAACTGCTTGTGTGAGAGGGGGATCTGTTTGTTCCCCCTGGTGTTGTGTTGGAGAATCAGTGGGAGGGCTCAGTCCCCGTCTTGAAACCGGGCCCCAGGGGAAACGGCGTCCCCGTGCGGGGGAGGAGTGGGGCAATGATGTGGGATGGGAAATAACCAGTAGAGGTCAGCAAATACCTGTGGATGGGTCCTCCCCAGCGCAGCCTCGCTGCAGCAAGATATGACGCCAGAGCGGGAGAAAAGGGTTAAATAAGTGCTAGTTTAAAGAAATAATGAATAAATAAACAAAGAAATTATATAAATACGTACATAAAGCTGTCTGTGTGCTAACTAATTCTATGTATGTGGTGGACGTATGAATGTGTGTCAAGAAAAGGGGAGAGGGGGGGGGGGAGAGAAAATGAGAAAAGGGGAGAGGGGGGTGGAAGAGAAATAAAACCACAACATGCAGGATAAAAGGAATATTATTAAAACAGGCACAAATCCACACTTTTAACCAAACCATGCAGTTGAAAAGAATCAGAAAGGATTAGAGACAGCAAACATAAATAAAAAAATATATATAAAAAAAATTATAAATATATAATTATATATATATATAAGACAAGGACATAAAGGAACTGATATAGACTGACAAAGAGTGAGAAGAAAAAAAGGGGGGGGGGGGGAAGAACAGAAGGGACTAAATTTGAGGAGAGAGAGTGTGTGTGTATAGGGGACAGGGTAGTCATAGATCTCATTTTGAGTTTAAAAGACAAATAACTTTCCACTAAATATATGCTGTGAAGTTGGGTAGGAAGGGATTGTAATCATTATGTAGCCCAAAGAAAAGTATATATGTATATGTATACACACACACCCCTGTCAAACTCCAAAACAACCAAATATATACAAATAAGAGAAATAATAATAATAATAAAATAACAGAAATGATGAAAAATAAGTTTAGATCATGAATAAATAATACACCAAACAAAAAGGGAATCCCAAATACACCCTGCCCTCTTAGATGTGGGTCAGAAGCGTAAGCTGCGCTGGGGAGGACCATCAGCAGGAAATTAGTGAAAACAAAAGAACATTGTTTGTATAGGATTTTAATTTATTGAGGTAATTTATTGTCCTGTTGGTAAGGCTTTCTTCTTAGCACGTGGAACTCCTCTGGAGGGAGAAAATTGTGTGGGGGCCAGGGCTGCATCCTCTGGTAACGGAGGGGAAAGAAGAGTAAGTTAGGACCCCTCGGTTCGGTTGTCTTCCGCCAGTCCACCCAATGACCCCCCCGTCCTCTCTCCGTCCCCTGGGTTAGGATTAGGGTTAGGATAAGGGGCTAGGGTTAGGATAAGAGGTTAGGGTTAGAGTTAGGAAAGAGGGTACAGGTTAGGTTTAGGAAAAAGGGTGAGGGTGGGGTTAAGGGGAGGGGGGTTAGGGTTAGGATAGGAAGGAGGGGGGGGGTGGTAGTAAGGGTTAGGGTTAGGGAAATGAGGTAAGGGTTAGGGTTAGGAAAAAGGGTTAGGGTTAGGATAAGGGGTTAGGGTTAGGATAAAGGATAGAGTAAGGGTTAGGATAAAAAAAAGGAGGTTAGGGTTAGAATAAGAGGTGGGTGGACCTTTAAACAGGAACGGAGGAACCCAGAGAGAGGGGGAAGTGCGTGTGTGTGGTCCGGTGTTTGGATGCCACCTTGTGGATGGATGAGTGTATTGTTGTATGGGAGTGTTGTCCATGTGTTGTCAGTCATGTCTGGGGGGTCCGGTCTGAAACTACTATGGTAATATATTTAGAATATTGCACCAATGTTGGAAGATGAGTGTAGCTGTAGTGGGTGTCCAGTGAATGTTGTCAGGTCCAGTAGTGAACTGGTCCTGTGGTATCTCGGCCAAGGAAGGGAGGTGGGTCCTGATTGTGTTATTGATGACCTGTAAGTTGTCTTTCTGGGTCCGTGCTAGTGCTGGGGAAAAGTTAATGACCGGAAAGAAAATGTCTGCTTTGGGGAATGTACGCTTAGCTGCTCTGTGTAGCGCTTTAAGCTGTTTTATAGAAGTCAATTTGGGATGTTGGTCTTTGTTATTGATACCTATTGAGAGGATAAGGGTTGTGGTGGTGAGGGAAATAGGAGCTTTCTGACAGATTTTTAAAAAATGAAAAAAGTTTGCGCCTGGGTAACTGTCTATTTGGATTTGGTTGTTAGTGTATGGAGGGATTCTGCTAATGTTGGAGTCTCCCAGCACTAGCACGGGCTTAAGTGGTCTGAAGTGCCAGTCCAGTATTTTCCTGTGTGGTCTGGCTATGTGAGTTGTAGGTCTGAACTGGGGTGGGGGATGGATCAGGACCGTCACCTCCCTATCCTTGGCCGATGTCTCCTGAAATGTATGAATGGGTGAGGTTGGCGGGGTTATATCTGAATCTGATTGTAGGGGTGTGTCAGTACCGCGTGGCCCCCAACTCCCTGGGTCAGGAGGGGGGGTCTCCATGGGTGTGGAGACTGGCGGGACTATAGGTTCTGGGGACCCGGGGTCAGAGAGTGAGCCCTCCTCACTGGGGGTCTGCTGGTGTGGAGTCAAGGTGGATGAATGTGTAATTGGTGGGGTGACACTATTGGATGGGTCTATGGGAGCGGGTGGACTAGACAGAGGGAGAGGGAGGGGCCCAATCTCTGTATTGCGTGTCACTTTCTCGGCTAAGGAAGTGAGCGGGGCCTAGGTACAAAGACCGTTTATACGGTGCTGTAGGCCTAGGGAGGGGAGGAGGAGCATTGCCCCTCTCCTGTTGTGTGTGTGTTGGGTTTGTATGTCCAGAAGTGTGCTGAGTATCTGTAATCTGTTGGGGTAGTGAATTGGTAGGTGTATGTCTGTCTGTAGTGAATCCTAATGTAGTTATTGCTGTTTGGATGGTCTGCTGTTGGAGTCTATGTGAAAATCTCTTACTGGCCCAGCCGATGGCTATCTGTAGAGCTTGATGGTCTGGGGTTGTAGTCTGTAGGGAGGAAATGATGGATGTAATGGAGGAGGTGTAATGTGTCTGCAGTATGTCCAATGTGTTATTGAGCCAATGTGTAGTGTTTGAAGTTAATTTCTGTTGTGTATCTGGTGTAGGCGCTGCAGGTTTAATAAAGGTGGTCAAACGGTGTACTTGCTTCTGCATGCCAGTAGGGGGAGTGAGTGTACTGATGGATGTATCTATTATGTGTTTGTGGTGTGTGGCCTGTATCAGTTTGAAATAGAGTTTGCTTATGTGTCTAGTTGCTGCGGTGGGTGGTCCCGTGAGTGTCTGTGTATGTGCTCTGGTAATATGTGTGTGTGTGTGCGCGTGTGTGTCCCTCCTCCTGTTTCGGCTGTCATTATTAAAACTGTGTGGTGCATGGGTTAGTGAGGTGGAAGGATGTGTGTGCATGTGTGCCCTAAGTGTGTGGTTATAGTTAGACATGTCCCCTTGGCTCCCTGGCACGTCCTAAACCCTGTAGTAAAAACAACATAAAGACAGTGGTGGTTAGGGGTCCTACCTCCTTAGAGAGCTGGTCCGGTTTCTCCTGGTCCGGTCCTGGGCCTGGTTTTGGTGGGTTGTTTGGAGGATCCGGTGTCCTTCAGGGTAGCCCGGAGTCTTTTGGTCCTGGTCCTGGTTCGGGTAGGTGCTGCCGGGTCCGGTGTCTTTGCTCCTGGACTCAAAGCTCAGGCAGTGCAGGTAAACGGATCGGAGTCCGGGGTGTTGGACCCCGCCACTCACTGTTAAAAGTTAACTTTATTTCTTAAAAGACCAGATTAAAAACCCAATAGGGTAAAAAAAGACTTTGGTAAAAGCTATAATAAAAGAGGGCTCGGTGTCGTACCAGAGAGCCAAATTTAAAAACCTGACGTTTCGCAGAGGTGTTGCTTCATCAGAGGTTCAATGGGACAGTCATGGGTTGATGGGTATATATCTGTATGTGTATTGACAGGAGAGGGGGAAGGCTCCTCCCCAACCTCCCGGTCCTCCAATGGGAGCTGTTGAGTGTAATTGATTCAACAGGTGGATAAAATTGATGATTAGTGAAATAAAGAATCGATTGAGTATGGTTCAAAGGGGACTGGAGTAAAGGGGAAACTGATGTAGGTACCGTACATGAGGTGGCTATGTGAAATGTAAATAAAGGATGGCGCAGCAGGTAGAGCGTCCGCCCCTCGCCCAAGAGCCGCGGGTTCGAGACCCGGTCGGTCCAACGTTTTTTCAGGAAGTCCGAGTCCGGTCGACCCCTGCCCTTAGAGGGTATTCTTAAACTTTCTTTGGTTTCATATAAAAAAATATATACAAATTGTCACTATAAACAGATAATTAATAAGTCTAGACAACCTCATATGCTTAACTATCTGTTATTCCTGGAGTCGGACTCTTTAGATCCGTTTGAGGAGTGTAAGGGAGAGAAAGGAGGGAGAGAGAGAGAGAAAGAAGGAGAAGGAGGGATGCCCCGGCCCGTGGCTCTGGCAGGGTTAGGTTTTAGGGTTAGGGTTAGACTTAAAGAGTGTGCCAAGTTGGCCCTTAAAGGCACTGGCCTACGGATCCAGGAAATCCCCCCTAAAATGTGCTCCTCCTGTAAAAGAACTGCTTGTGTGAGAGGGGGATCTGTTTGTTCCCCCTGGTGTTGTGTTGGAGAATCAGTGGGAGGGCTCAGTCCCCGTCTTGAAACCGGGCCCCAGGGGAAACGGCGTCCCCGTGCGGGGGAGGAGTGGGGCAATGATGTGGGATGGGAAATAACCAGTAGAGGTCAGCAAATACCTGTGGATGGGTCCTCCCCAGCGCAGCCTCGCTGCAGCAAGATATGACGCCAGAGCGGGAGAAAAGGGTTAAATAAGTGCTAGTTTAAAGAAATAATGAATAAATAAACAAAGAAATTATATAAATACGTACATAAAGCTGTCTGTGTGCTAACTAATTCTATGTATGTGGTGGACGTATGAATGTGTGTCAAGAAAAGGGGAGAGGGGGGGGGGGAGAGAAAATGAGAAAAGGGGAGAGGGGGGTGGAAGAGAAATAAAACCACAACATGCAGGATAAAAGGAATATTATTAAAACAGGCACAAATCCACACTTTTAACCAAACCATGCAGTTGAAAAGAATCAGAAAGGATTAGAGACAGCAAACATAAATAAAAAAATATATATAAAAAAAATAATAAATATATAATTATATATATATATAAGACAAGGACATAAAGGAACTGATATAGACTGACAAAGAGTGAGAAGAAAAAAAGGGGGGGGGGGGGAAGAACAGAAGGGACTAAATTTGAGGAGAGAGAGTGTGTGTGTATAGGGGACAGGGTAGTCATAGATCTCATTTTGAGTTTAAAAGACAAATAACTTTCCACTAAATATATGCTGTGAAGTTGGGTAGGAAGGGATTGTAATCATTATGTAGCCCAAAGAAAAGTATATATGTATATGTATACACACACACCCCTGTCAAACTCCAAAACAACCAAATATATACAAATAAGAGAAATAATAATAATAATAAAATAACAGAAATGATGAAAAATAAGTTTAGATCATGAATAAATAATACACCAAACAAAAAGGGAATCCCAAATACACCCTGCCCTCTTAGATGTGGGTCAGAAGCGTAAGCTGCGCTGGGGAGGACCATCAGCAGGAAATTAGTGAAAACAAAAGAACATTGTTTGTATAGGATTTTAATTTATTGAGGTAATTTATTGTCCTGTTGGTAAGGCTTTCTTCTTAGCACGTGGAACTCCTCTGGAGGGAGAAAATTGTGTGGGGGCCAGGGCTGCATCCTCTGGTAACGGAGGGGAAAGAAGAGTAAGTTAGGACCCCTCGGTTCGGTTGTCTTCCGCCAGTCCACCCAATGACCCCCCCGTCCTCTCTCCGTCCCCTGGGTTAGGATTAGGGTTAGGATAAGGGGCTAGGGTTAGGATAAGAGGTTAGGGTTGGAGTTAGGAAAGAGGGTACAGGTTAGGTTTAGGAAAAAGGGTGAGGGTGGGGTTAAGGGGAGGGGGGTTAGGGTTAGGATAGGAAGGAGGGGGGGTGGTAGTAAGGGTTAGGGTTAGGGAAATGAGGTAAGGGTTAGGGTTAGGAAAAAGGGTTAGGGTTAGGATAAGGGGTTAGGGTTAGGATAAAGGATAGAGTAAGGGTTAGGATAAAAAAAAGGAGGTTAGGGTTAGAATAAGAGGTGGGTGGACCTTTAAACAGGAACGGAGGAACCCAGAGAGAGGGGGAAGTGCGTGTGTGTGGTCCGGTGTTTGGATGCCACCTTGTGGATGGATGAGTGTATTGTTGTATGGGAGTGTTGTCCATGTGTTGTCAGTCATGTCTGGGGGGTCCGGTCTGAAACTACTATGGTAATATATTTAGAATATTGCACCAATGTTGGAAGATGAGTGTAGCTGTAGTGGGTGTCCAGTGAATGTTGTCAGGTCCAGTAGTGAACTGGTCCTGTGGTATCTCGGCCAAGGAAGGGAGGTGGGTCCTGATTGTGTTATTGATGACCTGTAAGTTGTCTTTCTGGGTCCGTGCTAGTGCTGGGGAAAAGTTAATGACCGGAAAGAAAATGTCTGCTTTGGGGAATGTACGCTTAGCTGCTCTGTGTAGCGCTTTAAGCTGTTTTATAGAAGTCAATTTGGGATGTTGGTCTTTGTTATTGATACCTATTGAGAGGATAAGGGTTGTGGTGGTGAGGGAAATAGGAGCTTTCTGACAGATTTTTAAAAAATGAAAAAAGTTTGCGCCTGGGTAACTGTCTATTTGGATTTGGTTGTTAGTGTATGGAGGGATTCTGCTAATGTTGGAGTCTCCCAGCACTAGCACGGGCTTAAGTGGTCTGAAGTGCCAGTCCAGTATTTTCCTGTGTGGTCTGGCTATGTGAGTTGTAGGTCTGAACTGGGGTGGGGGATGGATCAGGACCGTCACCTCCCTATCCTTGGCCGATGTCTCCTGAAATGTATGAATGGGTGAGGTTGGCGGGGTTATATCTGAATCTGATTGTAGGGGTGTGTCAGTACCGCGTGGCCCCCAACTCCCTGGGTCAGGAGGGGGGGTCTCCATGGGTGTGGAGACTGGCGGGACTATAGGTTCTGGGGACCCGGGGTCAGAGAGTGAGCCCTCCTCACTGGGGGTCTGCTGGTGTGGAGTCAAGGTGGATGAATGTGTAATTGGTGGGGTGACACTATTGGATGGGTCTATGGGAGCGGGTGGACTAGACAGAGGGAGAGGGAGGGGCCCAATCTCTGTATTGCGTGTCACTTTCTCGGCTAAGGAAGTGAGCGGGCCTAGGTACAAAGACCGTTTATACGGTGCTGTAGGCCTAGGGAGGGGAGGAGGAGCATTGCCCCTCTCCTGTTGTGTGTGTGTTGGGTTTGTATGTCCAGAAGTGTGCTGAGTATCTGTAATCTGTTGGGGTAGTGAATTGGTAGGTGTATGTCTGTCTGTAGTGAATCCTAATGTAGTTATTGCTGTTTGGATGGTCTGCTGTTGGAGTCTATGTGAAAATCTCTTACTGGCCCAGCCGATGGCTATCTGTAGAGCTTGATGGTCTGGGGTTGTAGTCTGTAGGGAGGAAATGATGGATGTAATGGAGGAGGTGTAATGTGTCTGCAGTATGTCCAATGTGTTATTGAGCCAATGTGTAGTGTTTGAAGTTAATTTCTGTTGTGTATCTGGTGTAGGCGCTGCAGGTTTAATAAAGGTGGTCAAACGGTGTACTTGCTTCTGCATGCCAGTAGGGGGAGTGAGTGTACTGATGGATGTATCTATTATGTGTTTGTGGTGTGTGGCCTGTATCAGTTTGAAATAGAGTTTGCTTATGTGTCTAGTTGCTGCGGTGGGTGGTCCCGTGAGTGTCTGTGTATGTGCTCTGGTAATATGTGTGTGTGTGTGCGCGTGTGTGTCCCTCCTCCTGTTTCGGCTGTCATTATTAAAACTGTGTGGTGCATGGGTTAGTGAGGTGGAAGGATGTGTGTGCATGTGTGCCCTAAGTGTGTGGTTATAGTTAGACATGTCCCCTTGGCTCCCTGGCACGTCCTAAACCCTGTAGTAAAAACAACATAAAGACAGTGGTGGTTAGGGGTCCTACCTCCTTAGAGAGCTGGTCCGGTTTCTCCTGGTCCGGTCCTGGGCCTGGTTTTGGTGGGTTGTTTGGAGGATCCGGTGTCCTTCAGGGTAGCCCGGAGTCTTTTGGTCCTGGTCCTGGTTCGGGTAGGTGCTGCCGGGTCCGGTGTCTTTGCTCCTGGACTCAAAGCTCAGGCAGTGCAGGTAAACGGATCGGAGTCCGGGGTGTTGGACCCCGCCACTCACTGTTAAAAGTTAACTTTATTTCTTAAAAGACCAGATTAAAAACCCAATAGGGTAAAAAAAGACTTTGGTAAAAGCTATAATAAAAGAGGGCTCGGTGTCGTACCAGAGAGCCAAATTTAAAAACCTGACGTTTCGCAGAGGTGTTGCTTCATCAGAGGTTCAATGGGACAGTCATGGGTTGATGGGTATATATCTGTATGTGTATTGACAGGAGAGGGGGAAGGCTCCTCCCCAACCTCCCGGTCCTCCAATGGGAGCTGTTGAGTGTAATTGATTCAACAGGTGGATAAAATTGATGATTAGTGAAATAAAGAATCGATTGAGTATGGTTCAAAGGGGACTGGAGTAAAGGGGAAACTGATGTAGGTACCGTACATGAGGTGGCTATGTGAAATGTAAATAAAGGATGGCGCAGCAGGTAGAGCGTCCGCCCCTCGCCCAAGAGCCGCGGGTTCGAGACCCGGTCGGTCCAACGTTTTTTCAGGAAGTCCGAGTCCGGTCGACCCCTGCCCTTAGAGGGTATTCTTAAACTTTCTTTGGTTTCATATAAAAAAATATATACAAATTGTCACTATAAACAGATAATTAATAAGTCTAGACAACCTCATATGCTTAACTATCTGTTATTCCTGGAGTCGGACTCTTTAGATCCGTTTGAGGAGTGTAAGGGAGAGAAAGGAGGGAGAGAGAGAGAGAAAGAAGGAGAAGGAGGGATGCCCCGGCCCGTGGCTCTGGCAGGGTTAGGTTTTAGGGTTAGGGTTAGACTTAAAGAGTGTGCCAAGTTGGCCCTTAAAGGCACTGGCCTACGGATCCAGGAAATCCCCCCTAAAATGTGCTCCTCCTGTAAAAGAACTGCTTGTGTGAGAGGGGGATCTGTTTGTTCCCCCTGGTGTTGTGTTGGAGAATCAGTGGGAGGGCTCAGTCCCCGTCTTGAAACCGGGCCCCAGGGGAAACGGCGTCCCCGTGCGGGGGAGGAGTGGGGCAATGATGTGGGATGGGAAATAACCAGTAGAGGTCAGCAAATACCTGTGGATGGGTCCTCCCCAGCGCAGCCTCGCTGCAGCAAGATATGACGCCAGAGCGGGAGAAAAGGGTTAAATAAGTGCTAGTTTAAAGAAATAATGAATAAATAAACAAAGAAATTATATAAATACGTACATAAAGCTGTCTGTGTGCTAACTAATTCTATGTATGTGGTGGACGTATGAATGTGTGTCAAGAAAAGGGGAGAGGGGGGGGGGGGAGAGAAAATGAGAAAAGGGGAGAGGGGGGTGGAAGAGAAATAAAACCACAACATGCAGGATAAAAGGAATATTATTAAAACAGGCACAAATCCACACTTTTAACCAAACCATGCAGTTGAAAAGAATCAGAAAGGATTAGAGACAGCAAACATAAATAAAAAAATATATATAAAAAAAATAATAAATATATAATTATATATATATATAAGACAAGGACATAAAGGAACTGATATAGACTGACAAAGAGTGAGAAGAAAAAAAGGGGGGGGGGGGAAGAACAGAAGGGACTAAATTTGAGGAGAGAGAGTGTGTGTGTATAGGGGACAGGGTAGTCATAGATCTCATTTTGAGTTTAAAAGACAAATAACTTTCCACTAAATATATGCTGTGAAGTTGGGTAGGAAGGGATTGTAATCATTATGTAGCCCAAAGAAAAGTATATATGTATATGTATACACACACACCCCTGTCAAACTCCAAAACAACCAAATATATACAAATAAGAGAAATAATAATAATAATAAAATAACAGAAATGATGAAAAATAAGTTTAGATCATGAATAAATAATACACCAAACAAAAAGGGAATCCCAAATACACCCTGCCCTCTTAGATGTGGGTCAGAAGCGTAAGCTGCGCTGGGGAGGACCATCAGCAGGAAATTAGTGAAAACAAAAGAACATTGTTTGTATAGGATTTTAATTTATTGAGGTAATTTATTGTCCTGTTGGTAAGGCTTTCTTCTTAGCACGTGGAACTCCTCTGGAGGGAGAAAATTGTGTGGGGGCCAGGGCTGCATCCTCTGGTAACGGAGGGGAAAGAAGAGTAAGTTAGGACCCCTCGGTTCGGTTGTCTTCCGCCAGTCCACCCAATGACCCCCCCGTCCTCTCTCCGTCCCCTGGGTTAGGATTAGGGTTAGGATAAGGGGCTAGGGTTAGGATAAGAGGTTAGGGTTAGAGTTAGGAAAGAGGGTACAGGTTAGGTTTAGGAAAAAGGGTGAGGGTGGGGTTAAGGGGAGGGGGGGTTAGGGTTAGGATAGGAAGGAGGGGGGGTGGTAGTAAGGGTTAGGGTTAGGGAAATGAGGTAAGGGTTAGGGTTAGGAAAAAGGGTTAGGGTTAGGATAAGGGGTTAGGGTTAGGATAAAGGATAGAGTAAGGGTTAGGATAAAAAAAAGGAGGTTAGGGTTAGAATAAGAGGTGGGTGGACCTTTAAACAGGAACGGAGGAACCCAGAGAGAGGGGGAAGTGCGTGTGTGTGGTCCGGTGTTTGGATGCCACCTTGTGGATGGATGAGTGTATTGTTGTATGGGAGTGTTGTCCATGTGTTGTCAGTCATGTCTGGGGGGTCCGGTCTGAAACTACTATGGTAATATATTTAGAATATTGCACCAATGTTGGAAGATGAGTGTAGCTGTAGTGGGTGTCCAGTGAATGTTGTCAGGTCCAGTAGTGAACTGGTCCTGTGGTATCTCGGCCAAGGAAGGGAGGTGGGTCCTGATTGTGTTATTGATGACCTGTAAGTTGTCTTTCTGGGTCCGTGCTAGTGCTGGGGAAAAGTTAATGACCGGAAAGAAAATGTCTGCTTTGGGGAATGTACGCTTAGCTGCTCTGTGTAGCGCTTTAAGCTGTTTTATAGAAGTCAATTTGGGATGTTGGTCTTTGTTATTGATACCTATTGAGAGGATAAGGGTTGTGGTGGTGAGGGAAATAGGAGCTTTCTGACAGATTTTTAAAAAATGAAAAAAGTTTGCGCCTGGGTAACTGTCTATTTGGATTTGGTTGTTAGTGTATGGAGGGATTCTGCTAATGTTGGAGTCTCCCAGCACTAGCACGGGCTTAAGTGGTCTGAAGTGCCAGTCCAGTATTTTCCTGTGTGGTCTGGCTATGTGAGTTGTAGGTCTGAACTGGGGTGGGGGATGGATCAGGACCGTCACCTCCCTATCCTTGGCCGATGTCTCCTGAAATGTATGAATGGGTGAGGTTGGCGGGGTTATATCTGAATCTGATTGTAGGGGTGTGTCAGTACCGCGTGGCCCCCAACTCCCTGGGTCAGGAGGGGGGGTCTCCATGGGTGTGGAGACTGGCGGGACTATAGGTTCTGGGGACCCGGGGTCAGAGAGTGAGCCCTCCTCACTGGGGGTCTGCTGGTGTGGAGTCAAGGTGGATGAATGTGTAATTGGTGGGGTGACACTATTGGATGGGTCTATGGGAGCGGGTGGACTAGACAGAGGGAGAGGGAGGGGCCCAATCTCTGTGTTGCGTGTCACTTTCTCGGCTAAGGAAGTGAGCGGGCCTAGGTACAAAGACCGTTTATACGGTGCTGTAGGCCTAGGGAGGGGAGGAGGAGCATTGCCCCTCTCCTGTTGTGTGTGTGTTGGGTTTGTATGTCCAGAAGTGTGCTGAGTATCTGTAATCTGTTGGGGTAGTGAATTGGTAGGTGTATGTCTGTCTGTAGTGAATCCTAATGTAGTTATTGCTGTTTGGATGGTCTGCTGTTGGAGTCTATGTGAAAATCTCTTACTGGCCCAGCCGATGGCTATCTGTAGAGCTTGATGGTCTGGGGTTGTAGTCTGTAGGGAGGAAATGATGGATGTAATGGAGGAGGTGTAATGTGTCTGCAGTATGTCCAATGTGTTATTGAGCCAATGTGTAGTGTTTGAAGTTAATTTCTGTTGTGTATCTGGTGTAGGCGCTGCAGGTTTAATAAAGGTGGTCAAACGGTGTACTTGCTTCTGCATGCCAGTAGGGGGAGTGAGTGTACTGATGGATGTATCTATTATGTGTTTGTGGTGTGTGGCCTGTATCAGTTTGAAATAGAGTTTGCTTATGTGTCTAGTTGCTGCGGTGGGTGGTCCCGTGAGTGTCTGTGTATGTGCTCTGGTAATATGTGTGTGTGTGTGCGCGTGTGTGTCCCTCCTCCTGTTTCGGCTGTCATTATTAAAACTGTGTGGTGCATGGGTTAGTGAGGTGGAAGGATGTGTGTGCATGTGTGCCCTAAGTGTGTGGTTATAGTTAGACATGTCCCCTTGGCTCCCTGGCACGTCCTAAACCCTGTAGTAAAAACAACATAAAGACAGTGGTGGTTAGGGGTCCTACCTCCTTAGAGAGCTGGTCCGGTTTCTCCTGGTCCGGTCCTGGGCCTGGTTTTGGTGGGTTGTTTGGAGGATCCGGTGTCCTTCAGGGTAGCCCGGAGTCTTTTGGTCCTGGTCCTGGTTCGGGTAGGTGCTGCCGGGTCCGGTGTCTTTGCTCCTGGACTCAAAGCTCAGGCAGTGCAGGTAAACGGATCGGAGTCCGGGGTGTTGGACCCCGCCACTCACTGTTAAAAGTTAACTTTATTTCTTAAAAGACCAGATTAAAAACCCAATAGGGTAAAAAAAGACTTTGGTAAAAGCTATAATAAAAGAGGGCTCGGTGTCGTACCAGAGAGCCAAATTTAAAAACCTGACGTTTCGCAGAGGTGTTGCTTCATCAGAGGTTCAATGGGACAGTCATGGGTTGATGGGTATATATCTGTATGTGTATTGACAGGAGAGGGGGAAGGCTCCTCCCCAACCTCCCGGTCCTCCAATGGGAGCTGTTGAGTGTAATTGATTCAACAGGTGGATAAAATTGATGATTAGTGAAATAAAGAATCGATTGAGTATGGTTCAAAGGGGACTGGAGTAAAGGGGAAACTGATGTAGGTACCGTACATGAGGTGGCTATGTGAAATGTAAATAAAGGATGGCGCAGCAGGTAGAGCGTCCGCCCCTCGCCCAAGAGCCGCGGGTTCGAGACCCGGTCGGTCCAACGTTTTTTCAGGAAGTCCGAGTCCGGTCGACCCCTGCCCTTAGAGGGTATTCTTAAACTTTCTTTGGTTTCATATAAAAAAATATATACAAATTGTCACTATAAACAGATAATTAATAAGTCTAGACAACCTCATATGCTTAACTATCTGTTATTCCTGGAGTCGGACTCTTTAGATCCGTTTGAGGAGTGTAAGGGAGAGAAAGGAGGGAGAGAGAGAGAGAAAGAAGGAGAAGGAGGGATGCCCCGGCCCGTGGCTCTGGCAGGGTTAGGTTTTAGGGTTAGGGTTAGACTTAAAGAGTGTGCCAAGTTGGCCCTTAAAGGCACTGGCCTACGGATCCAGGAAATCCCCCCTAAAATGTGCTCCTCCTGTAAAAGAACTGCTTGTGTGAGAGGGGGATCTGTTTGTTCCCCCTGGTGTTGTGTTGGAGAATCAGTGGGAGGGCTCAGTCCCCGTCTTGAAACCGGGCCCCAGGGGAAACGGCGTCCCCGTGCGGGGGAGGAGTGGGGCAATGATGTGGGATGGGAAATAACCAGTAGAGGTCAGCAAATACCTGTGGATGGGTCCTCCCCAGCGCAGCCTCGCTGCAGCAAGATATGACGCCAGAGCGGGAGAAAAGGGTTAAATAAGTGCTAGTTTAAAGAAATAATGAATAAATAAACAAAGAAATTATATAAATACGTACATAAAGCTGTCTGTGTGCTAACTAATTCTATGTATGTGGTGGACGTATGAATGTGTGTCAAGAAAAGGGGAGAGGGGGGGGGGGAGAGAAAATGAGAAAAGGGGAGAGGGGGGTGGAAGAGAAATAAAACCACAACATGCAGGATAAAAGGAATATTATTAAAACAGGCACAAATCCACACTTTTAACCAAACCATGCAGTTGAAAAGAATCAGAAAGGATTAGAGACAGCAAACATAAATAAAAAAATATATATAAAAAAAATAATAAATATATAATTATATATATATATAAGACAAGGACATAAAGGAACTGATATAGACTGACAAAGAGTGAGAAGAAAAAAAGGGGGGGGGGGGAAGAACAGAAGGGACTAAATTTGAGGAGAGAGAGTGTGTGTGTATAGGGGACAGGGTAGTCATAGATCTCATTTTGAGTTTAAAAGACAAATAACTTTCCACTAAATATATGCTGTGAAGTTGGGTAGGAAGGGATTGTAATCATTATGTAGCCCAAAGAAAAGTATATATGTATATGTATACACACACACCCCTGTCAAACTCCAAAACAACCAAATATATACAAATAAGAGAAATAATAATAATAATAAAATAACAGAAATGATGAAAAATAAGTTTAGATCATGAATAAATAATACACCAAACAAAAAGGGAATCCCAAATACACCCCTGCCCTCTTAGATGTGGGTCAGAAGCGTAAGCTGCGCTGGGGAGGACCATCAGCAGGAAATTAGTGAAAACAAAAGAACATTGTTTGTATAGGATTTTAATTTATTGAGGTAATTTATTGTCCTGTTGGTAAGGCTTTCTTCTTAGGCACGTGGAACTCCTCTGGAGGGAGAAAATTGTGTGGGGGCCAGGGCTGCATCCTCTGGTAACGGAGGGGAAAGAAGAGTAAGTTAGGACCCCTCGGTTCGGTTGTCTTCCGCCAGTCCACCCAATGACCCCCCCGTCCTCTCTCCGTCCCCTGGGTTAGGATTAGGGTTAGGATAAGGGGCTAGGGTTAGGATAAGAGGTTAGGGTTAGAGTTAGGAAAGAGGGTACAGGTTAGGTTTAGGAAAAAGGGTGAGGGTGGGGTTAAGGGGAGGGGGGTTAGGGTTAGGATAGGAAGGAGGGGGGGGTGGTAGTAAGGGTTAGGGTTAGGGAAATGAGGTAAGGGTTAGGGTTAGGAAAAAGGGTTAGGGTTAGGATAAGGGGTTAGGGTTAGGATAAAGGATAGAGTAAGGGTTAGGATAAAAAAAAGGAGGTTAGGGTTAGAATAAGAGGTGGGTGGACCTTTAAACAGGAACGGAGGAACCCAGAGAGAGGGGGAAGTGCGTGTGTGTGGTCCGGTGTTTGGATGCCACCTTGTGGATGGATGAGTGTATTGTTGTATGGGAGTGTTGTCCATGTGTTGTCAGTCATGTCTGGGGGGTCCGGTCTGAAACTACTATGGTAATATATTTAGATATTGCACCAATGTTGGAAGATGAGTGTAGCTGTAGTGGGTGTCCAGTGAATGTTGTCAGGTCCAGTAGTGAACTGGTCCTGTGGTATCTCGGCCAAGGAAGGGAGGTGGGTCCTGATTGTGTTATTGATGACCTGTAAGTTGTCTTTCTGGGTCCGTGCTAGTGCTGGGGAAAAGTTAATGACCGGAAAGAAAATGTCTGCTTTGGGGAATGTACGCTTAGCTGCTCTGTGTAGCGCTTTAAGCTGTTTTATAGAAGTCAATTTGGGATGTTGGTCTTTGTTATTGATACCTATTGAGAGGATAAGGGTTGTGGTGGTGAGGGAAATAGGAGCTTTCTGACAGATTTTTAAAAAATGAAAAAAGTTTGCGCCTGGGTAACTGTCTATTTGGATTTGGTTGTTAGTGTATGGAGGGATTCTGCTAATGTTGGAGTCTCCCAGCACTAGCACGGGCTTAAGTGGTCTGAAGTGCCAGTCCAGTATTTTCCTGTGTGGTCTGGCTATGTGAGTTGTAGGTCTGAACTGGGGTGGGGGATGGATCAGGACCGTCACCTCCCTATCCTTGGCCGATGTCTCCTGAAATGTATGAATGGGTGAGGTTGGCGGGGTTATATCTGAATCTGATTGTAGGGGTGTGTCAGTACCGCGTGGCCCCCAACTCCCTGGGTCAGGAGGGGGGGTCTCCATGGGTGTGGAGACTGGCGGGACTATAGGTTCTGGGGACCCGGGGTCAGAGAGTGAGCCCTCCTCACTGGGGGTCTGCTGGTGTGGAGTCAAGGTGGATGAATGTGTAATTGGTGGGGTGACACTATTGGATGGGTCTATGGGAGCGGGTGGACTAGACAGAGGGAGAGGGAGGGGCCCAATCTCTGTATTGCGTGTCACTTTCTCGGCTAAGGAAGTGAGCGGGCCTAGGTACAAAGACCGTTTATACGGTGCTGTAGGCCTAGGGAGGGGAGGAGGAGCATTGCCCCTCTCCTGTTGTGTGTGTGTTGGGTTTGTATGTCCAGAAGTGTGCTGAGTATCTGTAATCTGTTGGGGTAGTGAATTGGTAGGTGTATGTCTGTCTGTAGTGAATCCTAATGTAGTTATTGCTGTTTGGATGGTCTGCTGTTGGAGTCTATGTGAAAATCTCTTACTGGCCCAGCCGATGGCTATCTGTAGAGCTTGATGGTCTGGGGTTGTAGTCTGTAGGGAGGAAATGATGGATGTAATGGAGGAGGTGTAATGTGTCTGCAGTATGTCCAATGTGTTATTGAGCCAATGTGTAGTGTTTGAAGTTAATTTCTGTTGTGTATCTGGTGTAGGCGCTGCAGGTTTAATAAAGGTGGTCAAACGGTGTACTTGCTTCTGCATGCCAGTAGGGGGAGTGAGTGTACTGATGGATGTATCTATTATGTGTTTGTGGTGTGTGGCCTGTATCAGTTTGAAATAGAGTTTGCTTATGTGTCTAGTTGCTGCCGGTGGGTGGTCCCGTGAGTGTCTGTGTATGTGCTCTGGTAATATGTGTGTGTGTGTGCGCGTGTGTGTCCCTCCTCCTGTTTCGGCTGTCATTATTAAAACTGTGTGGTGCATGGGTTAGTGAGGTGGAAGGATGTGTGTGCCATGTGTGCCCTAAGTGTGTGGTTATAGTTAGACATGTCCCCTTGGCTCCCTGGCACGTCCTAAACCCTGTAGTAAAAACAACATAAAGACAGTGGTGGTTAGGGGTCCTACCTCCTTAGAGAGCTGGTCCGGTTTCTCCTGGTCCGGTCCTGGGCCTGGTTTTGGTGGTTGTTTGGAGGATCCGGTGTCCTTCAGGGTAGCCCGGAGTCTTTTGGTCCTGGTCCTGGTTCGGGTAGGTGCTGCCGGGTCCGGTGTCTTTGCTCCTGGACTCAAAGCTCAGGCAGTGCAGGTAAACGGATCGGAGTCCGGGGTGTTGGACCCCGCCACTCACTGTTAAAAGTTAACTTTATTTCTTAAAAGACCAGATTAAAAACCCAATAGGGTAAAAAAAGACTTTGGTAAAAGCTATAATAAAAGAGGGCTCGGTGTCGTACCAGAGAGCCAAATTTTAAAAACCTGACGTTTCGCAGAGGTGTTGCTTCATCAGAGGTTCAATGGGACAGTCATGGGTTGATGGGTATATATCTGTATGTGTATTGACAGGAGAGGGGGAAGGCTCCTCCCCAACCTCCCGGTCCTCCAATGGGAGCTGTTGAGTGTAATTGATTCAACAGGTGGATAAAATTGATGATTAGTGAAATAAAGAATCGATTGAGTATGGTTCAAAGGGGACTGGAGTAAAGGGGAAACTGATGTAGGTACCGTACATGAGGTGGCTATGTGAAATGTAAATAAAGGATGGCGCAGCAGGTAGAGCGTCCGCCCCTCGCCCCAAGAGCCGCGGGTTCGAGACCCGGTCGGTCCAACGTTTTTTCAGGAAGTCCGAGTCCGGTCGACCCCTGCCCTTAGAGGGTATTCTTAAACTTTCTTTGGTTTCATATAAAAAAATATATACAAATTGTCACTATAAACAGATAATTAATAAGTCTAGACAACCTCATATGCTTAACTATCTGTTATTCCTGGAGTCGGACTCTTTAGATCCGTTTGAGGAGTGTAAGGGAGAGAAAGGAGGGAGAGAGAGAGAGAAAGAAGGAGAAGGAGGGATGCCCCGGCCCGTGGCTCTGGCAGGGTTAGGTTTTAGGGTTAGGGTTAGACTTAAAGAGTGTGCCAAGTTGGCCCTTAAAGGCACTGGCCTACGGATCCAGGAAATCCCCCCTAAAATGTGCTCCTCCTGTAAAAGAACTGCTTGTGTGAGAGGGGGATCTGTTTGTTCCCCCTGGTGTTGTGTTGGAGAATCAGTGGGAGGGCTCAGTCCCCGTCTTGAAACCGGGCCCCAGGGGAAACGGCGTCCCCGTGCGGGGGAGGAGTGGGGCAATGATGTGGGATGGGAAATAACCCAGTAGAGGTCAGCAAATACCTGTGGATGGGTCCTCCCCAGCGCAGCCTCGCTGCAGCAAGATATGACGCCAGAGCGGGAGAAAAGGGTTAAATAAGTGCTAGTTTAAAGAAATAATGAATAAATAAACAAAGAAATTATATAAATACGTACATAAAGCTGTCTGTGTGCTAACTAATTCTATGTATGTGGTGGACGTATGAATGTGTGTCAAGAAAAGGGGAGAGGGGGGGGGGGGGGAGAGAAAATGAGAAAAGGGGAGAGGGGGGTGGGAAGAGAAATAAAACCACAACATGCAGGATAAAAGGAATATTATTAAAACAGGCACAAATCCACACTTTTAACCAAACCATGCAGTTGAAAAGAATCAGAAAGGATTAGAGACAGCAAACATAAATAAAAAAAATATATATAAAAAAAATAATAAATATATAATTATATATATATATAAGACAAGGACATAAAGGAACTGATATAGACTGACAAAGAGTGAGAAGAAAAAAAGGGGGGGGGGGGGGGAAGAACAGAAGGGACTAAATTTGAGGAGAGAGAGTGTGTGTGTATAGGGGACAGGGTAGTCATAGATCTCATTTTGAGTTTAAAAGACAAATAACTTTCCACTAAATATATGCTGTGAAGTTGGGTAGGAAGGGATTGTAATCATTATGTAGCCCAAAGAAAAGTATATATGTATATGTATACACACACACCCCCTGTCAAACTCCAAAACAACCAAATATATACAAATAAGAGAAATAATAATAATAATAAAATAACAGAAATGATGAAAAAATAAGTTTAGATCATGAATAAATAATACACCAAACAAAAAGGGAATCCCAAATACACCCTGCCCTCTTAGATGTGGGTCAGAAGCGTAAGCTGCGCTGGGGAGGACCATCAGCAGGAAATTAGTGAAAACAAAAGAACATTGTTTGTATAGGATTTTAATTTATTGAGGTAATTTATTGTCCTGTTGGTAAGGCTTTCTTCTTAGCACGTGGAACTCCTCTGGAGGGAGAAAATTGTGTGGGGGCCAGGGCTGCATCCTCTGGTAACGGAGGGGAAAGAAGAGTAAGTTAGGACCCCTCGGTTCGGTTGTCTTCCGCCAGTCCACCCAATGACCCCCCCCCCCCCGTCCCTCTCTCCGTCCCCTGGGTTAGGATTAGGGTTAGGATAAGGGGCTAGGGTTAGGATAAGAGGTTAGGGTTAGAGTTAGGAAAGAGGGTACAGGTTAGGTTTAGGAAAAAGGGTGAGGGTGGGGTTAAGAGGGGGGGAGGTGGGGTTAGGGTTAGGATAGGAAGGAGGGGGGGGTAGGTGGTAGTAAGGTGTTAGGGTTAGGGAAATGAGGTAAGGGTTAGGGTTAGGAAAAAGGGTTAGGGTTAGGATAAGGGGTTAGGGGTTAGGATAAAGGATAGAGTAAGGGTTAGGATAAAAAAAAAGGAGGTTAGGGTTAGAATAAGAGGTGGGTGGACCTTTAAACAGGAACGGAGGAACCCAGAGAGAGGGGGAAGTGCGTGTGTGTGGTCCGGTGTTTGGATGCCACCCTTGTGGATGGATGAGTGTATTGTTGTATGGGAGTGTTGTCCATGTGTTGTCAGTCATGTCCTGGGGGGGTCCGGTCTGAAACTACTATGGTAATATATTTAGAATATTGCACCAATGTTGGAAGATGAGTGTAGCTGTAGTGGGTGTCCAGTGAATGTTGGTCAGGTCCAGTAGTGA
>CM035790.1:46506574-46524074 GCA_020466265.1 Siphamia tubifer
TGTTAACAACCATAGAAACATGTAAATGAATGGTAACAACCATAGAAACATGTAAATGAATGTTAACGACCATAGAAACATGTAAATGAATGGTAACAACCATAGAAACATGTAAATGATTGGTAACAACCATAGAAACATGTAAATGAATGGTAACAACCATAGAAACATGTAAATGAATGTTAACGACCATAGAAACATGTAAATGAATGGTAACAACCATAGAAACATGTAATGAATGGTAACAACCATAGAAACATGTAAATGAATGGTAACAACCATAGAAACATGTAAATGAATGTTAACGACCATAGAAACATGTAAATGAATGGTAACAACCATAGAAACATGTAAATGAATGTTAACGACCATAGAAACATGTAAATGAATGGTAACAACCATAGAAACATGTAAATGAATGTTAACGACCATAGAAACATGTAAATGAATGTTAACGACCATAGAAACATGTAAATGAATATTAACGACCATAGAAACATGTAAATGAATGTTAACGACCATAGAAACATGTAAATGAATGTTAACGACCATAGAAACATGTAAATGAATGTTAACGACCATAGAAACATGTAAATGAATGTTAACGACCATAGAAACATGTAAATGAATGTTAACGACCATAGAAACATGTAAATGAATGTTAACGACCATAGAAACATGTAAATGAATGTTAACGACCATAGAAACATGTAAATGAATGGTAACAACCATAGAAACATGTAAATGAATGTTAACGACCATAGAAACATGTAATGAATGTTAACGACCATAGAAACATGTAAATGAATGTTAACGACCATAGAAACATGTAAATGAATGTTAACGACCATAGAAACATGTAAATGAATGTTAACGACCATAGAAACATGTAAATGAATGGTAACGACCATAGAAACAGGTAAATGAATGGTAACGACCATAGAAACATGTAAATGAATGTTAACGACCATAGAAACATGTAAATGAATGTTAACGACCATAGAAACATGTAAATGAATGTTAACGACCATAGAAACATGTAAATGAATGGTAACAACCATAGAAACATGTAAATGAATGGTAACAACCATAGAAACATGTCCACAAGACTGATGATCATTAAAATATGATGTGACACCAATTTTGTCCGTGGTCATATCTTCAGGTCTTCGTTTACACTAAGAGGACGTAGGTTTATATCTTTGTCACTGAGGGTCAAAGGTCATTTCCGGTTTACTCAATTTGCCTGTTAGTCATTTTTTTCATATTATTAATTTAAACACAAAAAGGAAAACTCAAAAACCTTATCGGTTCATTTATATTTTGGTATTTGGATTTTCAGTTGATGAATGAAAAATTAAAAAACAAAAAACGACTGGTTCATTTGATTTTCATTTTGAAGCACAAAACCAACAACTGAATTATGTTGCATTGTCCTTTTTTTTTAAAAAAAAAAAATTTCACTTTACAAAAAGAAAATCAAAGTCAGCAGAAATTAAAAAAAAAAAAAAACAATCCTTCTTCCTATTCTGTGTCAAACATCTGAAAAGAACAAACCCTTTTCACACCAACTTTAAACTGTGATTTTTTTTACAAAAACCTTCAAAACAGTCATTTAGCCACAGTTTTACAGTCGGACACTGCGATGGACAACCTCCCTAAGTTGTTTTTACCGTAAAGTAGCGAATATTTTAGTAACATTTTGCACACACCTCAGAAGTGTGAACAATTGCGAGTATTTAAAGGTTTGTAAAAGTCGGTCTACAGCGCCACCTAGAAAAGGTAAAATTGTTTGAATTAGGCCAGATCATGCCCTAGTGAAGTTATAGCTACGAAAATCGGTACACATGTTCATCATATGATGATGACCAAAAAGCTAATGATGACCACAGCCATAAACAAACAGGAAGTCCGTCATCTTGGATTGAAAATTTAAAAACTTTGTCGTGGATTTTCACTGTCATTGGAATTTATCTATCTCTTCCTTGGCCATTGGGCCAAAGCTAGCTCAAAGTCGGGGAACACAATCTAGACAAGTGGGACATCAAAAGTTATCTAATTTATTTGGAAAAGTTGCATAATTTTTGTGCTACGCTGTCGCAAAGATTTTGGGAAAAATTACGGCTAAATAAATTGCTTCAGCTTGGACATACGAACACCGCTTCGGCTGAAATTTGACACAGACGTCTATCTCTCGGTTCTACACCCATAGGCGTCATTTTCACCAGGGACATGTCTCCACCACTTTATATGATGAACAATTTTGCCCCCCCACTTTTAAAATGTTTATCAATTCATTACTTCTCGGTAAAAATGGTAGTCAGGAAAAACCAGCCTAGATTTGGAGTTGAATTGTCTATTCTGAAAAGTACAGTATTGATGATTATATGGGGACGTTAGTGTTGAATCTGCAGGTTGTAAACATTCACAATGTGAAAACGCAAATAGGTTTAATTTGTTCCAACGGGCCACTGTACAAAAATGGCGGACAGTGTACACACAAAGGCGTACAGAAGAACGGTGCGTTTGGAGGATTAGCAAAGGCTAATGTAAGAATGATATGTTAGCTTGAATAATAGAATGCACTATGTCAGTTATCCTCAACCTTTTTATTACCGTGGACCTGTCAGCGTTTTACAATTTTACCACGGACCGGGGGGGTTATTCCATAGTTGAAGTCCAACTCCTGGTATTGTCTGTTAAAATCTTTTCTTTTCTTGGAAGTTGGACGCTCTTCTTCTGTCTCTTCAGTTTCTTTTTCCTCTCCGAAAAGAAATTTTCCAAAGAGATCTGTTCTTTATTTATTTTGCTAACATGTGGGTTACATTTTTGGTATTCAAGTGACAGAGGTGGTGTTTCCATTAGTTTTTCGCAAAACAATATCGATATTCCTCAAATTTCGACAAATTATATTTGTGCTTTGACGGTTGTTCTAGGCAGGGGTGTCGTAACTCTAGTTAAATATCATCCCACCACATTTCACTGCTGTCTCCTTCGGAGCTTCAAATCACTTGACCACAATATCACCCTGATATTAGAGTGAATGAATCGGCTAATTCTCTCGTCAGTAAAAGTCCCTGGCGACCTCTTTGAAGACCCTAACATGTAAAACAAACCACCCGTCTCACCTTATAAGGGTCTGTACATGTGGTCCCTACGTTTTCAGACCGAAATATTAAGTGTAAATGTACTCTGCACTTAACAACAAATTATAAACAGTCAATGGTTGCTATGGTTACAGTGACTGACAGTGACATGTGACTATGTAGTCACATCCTGTGACATATATTGTGGAAAAAGTGTTTCCATTGCGCTTTTGCGATATATTACAATATCAAAACGTCTGAAAAACCACCTCATGAAAGCGTGAAAACTTTTTTTTTGGCGATATTTGAGTGTTTTTTTTTCGAAATTCAGGTGTTTCCATTACCAGTTTTTATAGTGATATTTATATTTTGCGAATTTCCAAGGGTAATGGAAAATCTAATGACGTAACCAACAGAATCTGGTCATTTTTCAAAATAAAAGATTGTTCAGACTCGGATAATAAATAAAGGAGAAATAATTAAGTAATCATTAGGCGGTTGGCGGCCCGGCACCAATTGATCCATGGACCGTTACCGGTCCGTGGCCCGGGGGTTGGGGACCCCTGCCTTACGTCTTACATATACATACATAGTCGTACCCAGCACTTTTCAGACCAAACTCAAGTTTATGTTTATTATCCCCAGCACTTAAAAAATCAAACTGACGCCCCTGTCTACACCAGTTTATCAATAGTAATTGTGATTTTGCTCGATAGCGCCCCCTACAAATTCGTCTTTACTAAAAAGGCTGTAGTTTGGACATACGAAAACCGATTTGGCTCAAACTTGACTATGATGTCGTGTGGGGAGGCGGTCGTCAGGAACAGTGAAGGCCTTTGAGACTGTAGTTTTAATTTTTAATTGATCCCATATTTTGATCACAGCAGGGCTTTTGGACTTTATTTTATGTTATTTTCATTATAATTACATTCATGATAATTGGAGAGTTGCATGATTGTGTGTGTGTGAACTGTTTAACTTTTTCTCACGAAAGGTTAGTGTGAGTTGACCTTGTCTGTTTTAATTGACCAAAATTCCAATATGTTGGGAAACTGAAACACATAATATTATATATGAGCACATTAATAAATGTAATGTTAATGTTAATGTATACAGTATTTTAATGCATATGAGTAAAACTCCACAGGTGGTCTGCAGTAAGACTGACAGATGTTTAGACTTCAGTTATAGGATAGACTGTTGACCTTTGCACTTTAACATTGAATATTAGTGTTTATTAACTATACTAAGATGGCATCTGAAAAGTTTGCTGACAAAATAATACAAACATATTCTTAATAACACATATAATGTAAGTAACCTCAGACAAAAGGAAATATGGTGAAGGCAGGAGAGGATGTGAGGGCAGTACTGTACTGAGCCGTACTGTACTGAGCCGTACTGTACTGAGTCGTACAGTACTGACCCGTACTGTACTGAGCCGTACTGTACTGACCCGTACTGTACTGACCCGTACAGTACTGAGCCGTACTGTACTGAGCCGTACAGTACTGAGCCGTACTGTACTGAGCCGTACTGTACTGAGTCGTACAGTACTGACCCGTACTGTACTGAGCCGTACTGTACTGACCCGTACTGTACTGAGCCGTACAGTACTGAGCCGTACTGTACTGAGCCGTACAGTACTGAGCCGTACTGTACTGAGCCGTACAGTACTGAGCCGTACTGTACTGAGCCGTACTGTACTGAGCCGTACTGTACTGAGCCGTACAGTACTGAGCCGTACTGTACTGAGCCGTACTGTACTGAGCCGTACTGTACTGAGCCGTACAGTACTGAGCCGTACTGTACTGAGCCGTACAGTACTGAGCCGTACAGTACTGAGCCGTACTGTACTGAGCCGTACTGTACTGAGCCGTACTGTACTGAGCCGTACTGTACTGAGTCGTACAGTACTGACCCGTACTGTACTGAGCCGTACTGTACTGACCCGTACTGTACTGACCCGTACTGTACTGAGCCGTACAGTACTGAGCCGTACTGTACTGAGCCGTACAGTACTGAGCCGTACTGTACTGAGCCGTACTGTACTGAGCCGTACAGTACTGAGCCGTACTGTACTGAGCCGTACTGTACTGAGCCGTACTGTACTGAGCCGTACAGTACTGAGCCGTACTGTACTGAGCCGTACTGTACTGAGCCGTACTGTACTGAGCCGTACAGTACTGAGCCGTACTGTACTGAGCCGTACAGTACTGAGCCGTACAGTACTGAGCCGTACTGTACTGAGCCGTACTGTACTGAGCCGTACTGTACTGAGCCGTACAGTACTGAGCCGTACTGTACTGAGCCGTACAGTACTGAGCCGTACTGTACTGAGCCGTACAGTACTGAGCCGTACTGTACTGAGCCGTACTGTACTGAGCCGTACTGTACTGAGCCGTACTGTACTGAGCCGTACAGTACTGAGCCGTACTGTACTGAGCCGTACTGTACTGAGCCGTACAGTACTGAGCCGTACTGTACTGAGCTGTTGTCATGCATTAGTTTAATAGTGTGCTGTTGTGTCACAGCCAGTGGAATAGTATTGCCTTAATTGCTATAAGGAAATTAACCCCCACCCCCCCAAACACTCAAAGGTGTGGTTTTTGGAGCGTATATTTTTTCTCCCTCTGTGGTGCTGGAATTGGCCTGAAATCCTGATCCAGTCTGGCCCTGCACTGAACCCTGTGATCCCCAGCTTCTACACTGTAGATTTCACCATTAAATTACATGTTCATATACATATAGCTAATGGGCATCTGATGCAATGACCCATTTGAGGTCAAGGTCACAATTAACTAAAAGGTCAAAATCACATTATTGGTTCTAACTCCAGAACAGAGGGTCACAGAACTTTCAGATTGGTACCAAATGATGCAGAATGAAGCTAATAAATGGTGTTATCACCTCCGACCAATAGTTTTTCAGATCTCTGGAGGTCAAAGGTGACATTTGTCTAAATTAACTTGTGTAACACTGTTTGTGTCAAACATAGACATATCTCACTATAACTTAATCAATACTGGATATATTATCATAATACTACACACGCTGACACATATACATATAACCAAATTATCAATATTGCAAAAGGTCACAGGTCATGGAGGCATTTAGCAGAAAGGTCAAAATCACATTATAGTTTTGGAAATTAATAAAATCTAGCGATTAGATAAATATGATTTAAAGCAGCAGAGGGCTGCTCCTCTAATACCTATATCACATTCTAATCTGTGCACTAAGATACTGTGGTCAATGGTGTCAAAGGCTGCACTAAGGTCTAATAACACCAGGACCCATATTAATCCGATGTCAGCGGCTAATAATAAGTCATTAGTAACTTTAACTAACGCTGTTTCAGTGCTATGATGGGCACGAAAGCCAGACTGAAACTGTTCAAATAAACTATTATCCTGCAGGAATTGGCACAGCTGTTTAACTATTACTCGTTCTAAAACCTTTGACAGGAAGGACAGATTGGATATAGACCTATAATTGTCTAAAATGTCAGGATCTAGGGTAGGCTTTTTCAGAATTGGTTTAATAACAGCATATTTAAATGACTGTGGCACATATCCAGTAATTAATGAAGTGTTAATTATATTTAGGACAGTGTTAATAATTAGGGGCAGAATCTGTTTAAAGAGTTTAGTTGTAATTGGATCTAAGAGGCAGGTGATGATTTGGAAGACATGATAATAGATATGACATCAGTTTGGTCTACAGTGGTGAAATTATTTAGTGTTACAGAGGGATTTATAAAAAGGCCTAGGTTTGAAACCACTGCTTTTTCTGATCTAATATTTGGGAGAAATGTGTCTATTTTGTCTCTAATAGTTGATATTTTATTGTTAAAGAACTGCAGGAAATCATCAGAATGGAGCGTGGATGGAATAACTGGTTCCACGGAGGTGTGTCTGTTTGTCAGTCTGGCTACAGTACTGAACAGGAATCTAGGATTATTCTGGTTTTCTTCTATTATGGATGAGTAATATCTAGTTTTGGCTGTACGCAAAGATGGATTATACTTTATTAAGATATTTTTCCAGGCATTGAGAGAATCTTCTAAGTTGGATCGCCTCCATTGCCTCTAATTTACGTGTTGTTTGTTTAATGGAGCGAGTGTCAGCGTTGTACCATGGGGAGGTTAATCTAACCTTAGTAGTTTTTAACTTAAGGGGGGCAACTATATCTAACGTACTTTTTAATGTGAGCATGGTACTATCGACTAACTCATCACTTATACTGGGACTAAATGTGTCCTTTACATAATCACATGACATAGACACAAATAGTGACTGAATTAACTCTTTATACTTTGAGACAGCACGGTCACATGGTATCCTTTTCATTTGTGTTTTAATCACTGAGGTAGAAATATCCTCAAACAAAACCTGGAAGGTCATTAAAAAGTGATCTGAGAGTATGGGATTATGGGTAAAAACGACGAGGTCATTAATTTCAACACCAAGTGTTAAGATCAGATCGAGAGTATGTCTATGAATGTGGGTTGGTTTATGAACATTTTGGATAAAGCCTAATCCGTCTAGTAGGTCACTAAATGCATTACTAAGAGAGTCAGCGTTGTTATCAACATGTATGTTCAAATCACCAACTATTATAATCCTATCCCAGTTCAACACTACACTGGATAGAAAGTCAGAGACTTCTAATAAAAACTGTGAATAAGGACCAGGAGGGCGGTAGACTATGACAAAAAGGACTGGTTTTTGGTTTCTGCAGTTGGGGAAAGTAATGGATGAAACTAGACTTTCAAAGGAGTGGTAAGTGGGATTAGTTTTATGATTAATTTTAGGGTTGAGACCTAAACTGGAGTGGGATATTACTGCCACTCCTCCACCACGGCCACTGGTTCTGGCTGTGTGATAGTTCACATGTGTTGGTGGCGTGGATTCATTTAATGCGACATATTCATCCTGCTGCAGCCAGGTTTCAGTCAGAGCTAAAATATCAATTTTGTAATCACTAATTAGATCGTTTATTAACAAAGATTTGGAAGAAATAGACCTAATATTGATCAGTCCACATTGGATAAAATTGTTAGGTGTTCTTTTAATCTGATTATTACTTAAAACTATTTTTATTAAATTATTTGATCTCACTCCTATAGGTTTTTTAATATTAGGTTTATTTTTAACTATACGGGGTTTATTATTAACTACACAGGGAATAGACACAGTCTTTCTATTATTTGCTACATGGTGGGTGTAGGAGGAGGAGGAGCTAGTGTGTCTAGGCTACTACAATAGAGCATTAGATTTACTGAAGGTAGGAGAAGCTAGTGTGGCTAGGCTACTACAATAGAGCATTAGATTTACTAACGATAGGAGGAGCTAGCATGGATAGGCTACTACAATAGAGCATTAGATTTACTAACGATAGGAGGAGCTAGCATGGATAGGCTACTACGATAGAGCATTAGATTTACTAACGATAGGAGGAGCTAGCATGGATAGGCTACTACGATAGAACATTAGATTTACTGAAGGTAGGAGGAGCTAGTGTGGCTAGGCTACTACAATAGAACATTAGATTTACTGATGCTAGGAGGAGCTAGCATGGCTAGGCTACTACAATAGAGCATTAGATTTACTAACGATAGGAGGAGCTAGCATGGATAGGCTACTACGATAGAACATTAGATTTACTGAAGGTAGGAGGAGCTAGTGTGGCTAGGCTACTACGATAAAATATTATATTTACTGATGCTAGGAGGAGCTAGTGTGGCTAGGCTACTACGATAGAACATTAGATTTACTGATGCTAGGAGGAGCTAGCATGGCTAGGCTACTACAATAGAACATTAGTTTTACTGATGCTAGGAGGAGCTAATGTGGCTAGGCTACTACAATAGAACATTAGATTTACTGACAATTGGAGGAGCTAGCGTGGCTAGGCTACTACATTAGAACATTAGATTTACTGATGCTAGGAGGAGCTAGTGTGGCTAGGCTACTACGATAGAACATTAGATTTACTGACGCTAGGAGGAGCTAGTGTGGCTAGGCTACTACGATAGAACATTAGATTTACTGATGCTAGGAGGAGCTAGTGTGGCTAGGCTACTACATTAGAACATTAGATTTACTGATGCTAGGAGGAGCTAGTGTGGCTAGGCTACTACGATAGAACATTAGATTTACTGACGCTAGGAGGAGCTAGTGTGGCTTGGTACGTATTACCTACGTAGCAAAAGTGACATGAGAAAGTGCATGAATGGCAGATGGATTCATTACAGAGTAGTAACTTATGGTGGAATAAATGTTCATATTGTAAGTGATAGGGCATTAATGACTTCAGTTTTTTTTAAGTCAACTCATCTGTCAAAGTTCAGTTGCGTCGACGGGTCATGATGACGTCATTACATTGCCGGCGGAGAAACAACAGACACACGGGTTAAAAAAAACAAAACAAAAAACACGGAGACACGTGTGTCCAGTAATGAGCTACTTGTATTAAAGTTCAGTAACAACGTAACAATGTCCACTGACACAAACAGCCCTTTAACTGCAACAAAACAAAGGCTAAAGTTAGCAAAGAGTTTACTGTTACATTTAACTGAACCACGTCAGTAGGTGAACATATGTCTGCATTTGGTCTGGACCCACAGCTCTAAAACTGGACTGTCCACATGTCTGTCACATGTCCTCACTTTTTATATTATGTGAAAAAATAAAAAAAGAGCGTGTTGTCTTAATGCGGGTTGTCTGTGCTGCTTATCACACAGGTTAGCTAGCTAAGGCTGCTGTATCACACAGGTTAGCTAGCTAATGCTGCTGTATCACACAGGTTAGCTAGCTAATGCTGCTGTATCACACAGGTTAGCTAGTTAATGCTGCTGTATCACACAGGTTAGCTAACTAATGCTGCTGTATCACACAGGTTAGCTAGCTAATGCTGCTGTATCACACAGGTTAGCTAACTAATGCTGCTGTATCACACAGGTTAGCTAACTAATGCTGCTCGTATGACACAGGTTAGCTAGCTAATGCTGCTGTATCACACAGGTTAGCTAACTAATGCTGCTCGTATGACACAGGTTAGCTAGCTAATGCTGCTGTATCACACAGGTTAGCTAGCTAATGCTGCTGTATCACACAGGTTAGCTAGCTAATGCTGCTGTATCACACAGGTTAGCTAGCTAATGCTGCTGTATCACACAGGTTAGCTAGCTAATGCTGCTGTATCACACAGGTTAGCTAACTAATGCTGCTCGTATGACACAGGTTAGCTAGCTAATGCTGCTGTATCACACAGGTTAGCTAACTAATGCTGCTCGTATGACACAGGTTAGCTAGCTAATGCTGCTGTATCACACAGGTTAGCTAGCTAATGCTGCTGTATCACACAGGTTAGCTAGCTAATGCTGCTGTATCACACAGGTTAGCTAGCTAATGCTGCTGTATCACACAGGTTAGCTAGCTAATGCTGCTGTATCACACAGGTTAGCTAGCTAATGCTGCTGTATCACACAGGTTAGCTAACTAATGCTGCTCGTATGACACAGGTTAGCTAGCTAATGCTGCTGTATCACACAGGTTAGCTAACTAATGCTGCTCGTATGACACAGGTTAGCTAGCTAATACTGTTCGTATCATTCACATTAGCCGATACCTCTTCAGATGCCGTGCCATTTTTTTTCATCTAAAGTGAAGTATTTACACACATGCATGTGTGTGTGTCACTCTTGTTTTGTTAGCTCACCACAAATGTCTGACCTGCAGGTGTCTTGTTTACGTCTGGTCTATGTTTACGCGCCAAGAGAGAGAGTGAGAGAGAGAGGGAGGGAGGGAGGGAGGGACAGGGAGAGAGGCAGGGAGAGAAAGAATAATGTGCGACTTGTCGACTCCTCCAAATTTAAGTTGACTTGTTCTACAGAAGTCGAAATTTTAGTTCATGCCCTAGTATGTGATTATTTGTAATCATTAATGCATTATGGTACGGCCACACCGAATGCGAATTTTCACATTCACGCATCAAGATTACATACAAACTCAATGGAGATTCCCCCAGGACAGTGCGTTGGAGGAGGTTCTGTGGTGTGTGGGAGCATCCAGTCGGTGGAGCTGCACCTTTTGCCATAAATCCGCGTTAACGCTGGACTTGAAAATATTGAACTTTTCAGGCGAATTCACGCGACGCCGTGCTATGAAAACCAATCAGTGTTAAGATGCTGTCAATGTCGTGATGGAATGATACATGACGCTCGGACCGACCCGGACGGCGACAGAAAGAAAAACTGAGCCTGAAATACCGGTGAAAGCGGACGTCATCCAGACGCCGTTCCTGGAGGAACTGGTGGAATTCCCGGTGCTGCAGACACTTCTGCAGGATCAGGTGAACCCGAAAGTGACTGCGTCTGGCCATCGAGCGTATGGGATGTCCAGAGCAGGAACAGAGTAGAAACCCAACTGATCTGAGCCATAGTTGAGGACAGACTGAACTGGACGGACAGATTCAGTTTATCTGTGTTTGTCCAGACTCGGGCGTTGTGTGTTCGGAGTGGCCACGAATTATCTAGCGTCCAAACTCGGGTGTTTAGGTGACGCGTTACAAGCGTACATGCAAAAATTTGCGTTTGGTGTGGCCACAGTGTCAGAGTGTTTCAGTAGTTTGTCCAACACTGCTGGTTAGTCACTGGTTAATGTCGAAGGCAAACTTCACAAACATTCAGATACTTTACAATAACATGGTTTTACACACCAGTGTATTTTCAGCCAATAAAAGGACACGCTGATGGTGTCGGAGGTCACACACACTCAGGAACTGCAGGTGCATATTCATGAAGAACACCATCAAAAACAAGAGCATCTATTTTGGTAAAAAAAAAAACATTTGTTTTTCGCAGTTTCTGGCGTAATTTCCGGTAAGTACGGCAGGTAGAATCAGATCCAGTATTGGAATTGGAACAACACTTGCCCACTGAAAAATGTTCAGTTAGTAAGTACAGAAAGTATAGTGTGTGTAAATGGGTGAATATTGGAACCCAGCACATGTACTAATGATAAACAGACAGAATATTGTTAAAATTGACCTTATTTTATTTATGAAATTTAACTTTTTTTGCATTTGGATCATTCATAAAAATATTTTCAGAATTTACTGTTTGTTTTTTTGTACTAAAACAATGACCAAAAGTTCCTCCTGGTTGTTTTCTTGTCCCCTGGGTGAAGATAAAGGTCGTCTTGACTTCTAATATTTCCTCTAGTTTTGAAAGTGTCTTTTTAAATACAAACGTCTCCTCCCAACAACCGCATCATCTCTATTGTTGTAGCGTCTGCTGTGGCCAAAGAACCACAAACATGATCCACCGTCTCTGCAACAGAAAATAAACATCACCCTGTTCTATTGTTGAATGTCATTCTTTAAAAAACCTGAGGAAAAATTAGCTTCCTCTGTATTTGTTTGTATTTGTTTGTGATAAGTCAACTTTATTCCATTTGATGGTTGCATTCAGCGTCTCTACACAAAAAAGTTGGTAAATTGTAGAATGAAAAAAGTCAAACCATGAGTAAATGTGTAAACACTAAAAACGCTTTGGTACTGTTTATAGTAAATTCACTTCCTGTTCACGCATTGGATGTTTCCTGCCTCATGTGGTGAAGTGAATATGGACTCAAATCTGCCCAAACTAAATATAAATGTCAGGAAAGTGTGGATTTAACAATGTATTTCTTCACTGGGACATGAACATAAATGTTAATGTTGAACCAAACATTATCATTTAATTTATTGTTAAACCTCTGAGGGTAAAATTTAACACTTTAACTTTTTATTCTTATTGTTTAAAGTCCACTGGTATTTGACCAAAGGTCATAGAAAGGTATTGGTTAATGTGAACCCTGCTAACAAAAAACAAAACATCAACATTTTCCAAAAATGTCCAGAGTTATGTTGCTAACGGACAAACAAAACAAACTCCAATGAAAACGTAACCTCCTTGGCAGAAGGAACCAATTATTTAAAAGCAAACACAGATTATCTTTAAGTGCATTCCCTAATTTTTATGCAACCGTTTCCCATAAAGAAAATACTGAGGTAAGTTTTCAGAGGTTCTTCCTTCGTTTGACATTTCTGCATTAGCTTTAGCATTAGCATTAGCATGGTGGATGCTTTCAGAGTTCAGGGGTCTCAAACTTATTTTCTTTCAGGGGCCACATTCAGCCTGATTTGATCTGAAGTGGGCCAAAGCAGTAAAAGAAAAGCATAATATATTCAATAAGTAACTGTCATTTTAACAACATTCTCTTCCTTAACTTAGAATTTCTACACCATCATAACAGAAAATGCTTCAGTTCTGCTACACTTTCATTTGTTCAAATTATTCATATTCTATTATGAAGGGATAGTTTGAAAATGTAAATATTTTCATTATTAATGGTATTTTTGAACTAAAACAAAGAGAAAAAGAAAAAATATTATTTATTAATATAATGACTTTTTTTCACACTAAACCAAGAAGAAAATCTGGAGTCATTCTTCTGTTTATATGTTATTCAGTTTTTATTTGACTGTAGATCATATTGGTCTGTAGGTGGAACCTCATATAAAACCAGTTCCTCAGCTTTGACTGTGGAAGTTTTACACTTTACATCCTGTGGGCTGCATTTGGCCCCCGGGCCGCGTGTTTGAGACAAGTGTTTTAGTTGTTAATAGTTAGCTTAGCCTAGCCTAGCTTAGCCTAGCCTAGCAGTGCTATCTCTATTCATTCCATGTATGGGTCTAGTGGTGCTTCATAGTCAGAGGAGGCGGGGCTAAAAGGTTGTCTTTCAAATCCTCTGTATGCAATAGGACGGTACTACAACCAATCAGTGTAATCTTTAGGATGACGTAGTTAGAGCGCCTGAAAGTTGACGGAGGAGTCTGGAGAAAGTTAGGAATGACTAAACAAAATGGTGGATTATGGAGCTGAACGACTGTTGTCGCTTCTGTAAAAAGAATTTAAAGATTGTTGACGTTTTCTCACATTCTTCACTCATCTGTGATAAAAGGAAATCTACACCTGTTGTTGTTCTTTTTCTATGGTTGTTTACACTTGTTTCTCTACCAATCGTCACAGCGTCACTTTGTTAGTCCCGCCCTCTGACTCTATACTTCACTGTGATTGGTCGACCAGTTTCAGGGAAATCTAGACAAAAGTTACATTGAGTGAAACTAGACTACTACGATAGAACATTATATTTACTGATGCTAGGAGGAGCTAGTGTGGCTAGGCTACTACGATAGAACATTACATTTACTGATGCTAGGAGGAGCTAATGTGGCTAGGCTACTACGATAGAACATTAGATTTACTGATGCTAGGAGGAGCTAGTGTGGCTAGGCTACTACGATAGAATATTATATTTACTGATGCTAGGAGGAGCTAGTGTGGCTAGGCTACTACGATAGAACATTAGATTTACTGATGCTAGGAGGAGCTAGTGTGGCTAGGCTACTACGATAAAATATTATATTTACTGATGCTAGGAGGAGCTAGTGTGGCTAGGCTACTACGATAAAACATTAGATTTACTGATGCTAGGAGGAGCTAGTGTGGCTAGGCTACTACGATAGAACATTATATTTACTGATGCTAGGAGGAGCTAGTGTGGCTAGGCTACTACGATAGAACATTAGATTTACTGATGCTAGGAGGAGCTAGTGTGGCTAGGCTACTACGATAAAATATTATATTTACTGATGCTAGGAGGAGCTAGTGTGGCTAGGCTACTACGATAAAACATTAGATTTACTGATGCTAGGAGGAGCTAGTGTGGCTAGGCTACTACGATAGAACATTATATTTACTGATGCTAGGAGGAGCTAGTGTGGCTAGGCTAGTTAATTGTGTCAGTCAAAGTAGTCTTCGATGTCAATGTTGGGGTTGAGCAGATCCTGGCCGTAGACAGTGAGGTCCATCTGATTGAGGATGAGGTTCTCAAAGGTCTCCTCCAGGTCAGTTTCTCCCATCAGCACAGCTCCCACCATCCTCCCACCACTTAAAACCACCTGCAACCACATGACAAACACTGCAGTATGTTAGTTTCTAACCCTTGAAGCTCATTCCAAATGTCGGGCTAAAGGGACAACTGGGAAAGGGTCTATGTTTTATTTTAAGTGTGAGGAGGGATTTGGACTAGAAATGAGAAAAATACACATTTTTTTATCTGTGCAGGTCTAGAAGATCACATCACATGACGAGGAGTATTTATTTTTAAATACAGTGGTACCTCAATTTACAAAATTAATTTGTTCCAGAAGTGCTTTCGTAACAGTAGAGTCACATTTTACACTTAAAAGGCCCCAATACTACCCCCTAAACTCCCAATACTACCCCCTAAACCCCCAATACTACCCCCTAAACTCCCAATACTACCCCCTAAACCCCCAATACTACCCCCTAAACTCCCAATACTACCCCCTAAACTCCCAATACTACCCCCTAAACCCCCAATACTACCCCCTAAACTCCCAATACTACCCCCTAAACTCCCAATACTACCCCCTAAACTCCCAATACTACCCCCTAAACTCCCAATACTACCCCCTAAACTCCCAATACTACCCCCTAAACTCCCAATACTACCCCTTAAACGCCCAATACTACCCCCTAAACTCCCAATACTACCCCCTAAATTCCCAATACTACCCCCTAAACCCCCAATACTACCCCCAAAACCCCAATACTACCCCCTAAACCCCAATACTACCCCCTAAACTCCCAATACTACCCCGAAAACCCCAATACTACCCCCTAAACCCCCAATACTACCCCTAAACCCCCAATACTACCCCGAAAACCCCAATACTACCCCCGAAAACCCCAATACTACCCCCTAAACCCTTTAACATTATAAAAGTACACACATTTAGTTTGAAATATGTGTTAAAAGTAAAAATAAATTATTTATTAAACCATTAAAATGAACAAGACATGAAAATTATTTTGCAGTTGTTTTGATTGTGGTCAGTTATTTTTGGGTTAGGGTTTGGGTTAGGGTCGCTGTCACCTTAATGTTTGTTGACGAACCGGAAATCACTTTCTCTGTGCCCAGGATGAATAACAAATAATAAAGTTACAACGAACACACTGGAAAAACTGACCAAACTAGTATTCACAGAATGTCCGCTCCTATTTTGTGCCAATCTCCAGTTTCTATGACAACCTATTCTTGAATTAGAGCCAATAATGTGATTTTGACCTTTCTGCTAAATGCTCAAAAAAAAAAAAACAACAACAACTAATGCGTCTGCTAAACGAATCAATATGTAATATGTAGCATCTACCATATATAATTATGTTTTGTGATTGAACATAATTGAATTATGCAATTGTATCATAATGTCTAATATCCTGGGACGTCCGAACCCAGTAATGTTGACATAACTTAACCTTTAGGAGACAAGGACAAATGGTGCGTCCACCTCCAGAACAGAGGGTGGCAGTAGTGAGCCAACACAGGGACGTCGTCTACAGTCAAAAAAGCAAAGTGGGTGTCTGTTACTTTCACTTAAATCCAGTATGTAGTTTATATTAAATTGTGTTTTATAGTTGAACGTTTCTAAATGATGTCGTTTTAACACAAGACGCAACAATTTAAATTTACTGTTAATACAACATCATTCTAATGGAATCACTTCTGGTTACAATTCCAGAGCAGTAGGTGGCAGCACTGAGCACATTCCTAATTAGTATTGCCCCTCTTTAATCACGGTCAAAGAAATAGGTCAAAGGTCAAAGGTGTGTCCTTGGCAAAGAGGGGCAGATTTTTTTAGATGAGACAGCACGTATGGAAGAAGGTCAGATGAACCCTTTATCTTCAATTAAAAGAAGGTAATAAAAGTGCACAATTGTTAATGTCAGTTATTGTCGTGTTTTATAAGAGTGCATGTCCGACTGTTGCCATGTGCTAGCTTACAAGCTAAGGTTAGCATCATGATGGAGTTAGCAGACTCATTTACAAAGCTTACAAACGTCTTGCTTTCGCTTAGAGTCCGACAGAAAGACGACACTTAAGGTGTTTCCATAAAAGAGCAGGAGGCCACAGCAAACACAGTCATTGTGTATGTGTTGTCATGGCGCCTGCCACCGTTGCTAGGCAGCTCAGTGGTGCACAGGAGTTAAATGTTTAAATTGGCCGTAGCGTATTTAATGTACTTGTCCAGTGGAAATAATAGAAGCAGTCAAACATTGTTTATATTATGTAGTTAAAGTTACGGTACTTGACCCTCACCTTGTCTCTCAATTCACACAAAAGGTCAAAGGTTATTTGTGACGAACCCTTGATTGGTAATTTCAAAACCAAATGTCCACTCTCTCCTATGTGTTAGGGCAATTTGAATTTACACATATATTTTGGAAATAGAAATGTTGTTTGTTTAACCTTTTGAGGTAGAGATGCAACGAT